>CM069908.1:124287974-124659402 GCA_036172215.1 Camellia granthamiana | reverse complement strand
AAACCAGAAGAAAGTGGTCGGCCAGCTAGTAATACTGGTCGGCCGACCAGTTTGCTGCAACAGAGAGCAAGAAAGGGCATGGCAATGTATTTGCAAGATATGTGTGCACAACCACCCTCCCTATCAATTCATAAGCTCAAGGGAGTATGGTTCTCGACCCTCGGGCCACCAATCACGCATCTCGATGTATGATGGCTGGGAGGTGAAGTTGCACAATTTAATATGAAAATGAATCCACAAGTAAACACATAAGGCCTAAACCTCTATCATGTAAGATCAAGAGCGTCGGCGACTGAGAATTGAGGCATGTTGCATCACTTCAAGTATGAAACGTCCCTCGTTTCTCATGTTTGGACTAAACACCTATTCCAAACACAATGCAACAAGTGGCATGGAACATAGCATACTTAATGCAAGGAATATGCACACTCAGTGCTAAGCAACAAAATGGCATACACAATGCGAATGACAACCTAGCATACTCAATGCAAGGTAAGGTGGCATACTCGATGCAATATGACCTAGGCATACACAATGCAAAGTATATGGCATACACAATACAACGGACAACATAGCATGCAAACAACATGCAATCAATCATGCTTAATGGACTTAAATTAAAGTGGACAGACATGCGAACAACATGCAATCAATCATGCTCAATGGACTTAAATTAAAGTGGACAAACCTCAGCCATGCCCAAATAGAGGCCATTGGTGATAAAATAAAGGCATGGAAGTAAGAGAAATGCATGCACGTGTATTGGCTCACCAATTAGGCATAAGAACACAACTCTCAAAAGGCATTGAAAGGATGAAACATGGAGTACAATGGCATATGTTCCAGCATTGAAATGTCATGCTAAATGACTTCAAATCATGCAAACAACTCACGTGATGCATGTTGCAAGACTTAAGCATCAAAGCTAGTGAAGTGTATTACACTAGAGGCATGCAAGACAATGCTCAAATGGCCAAACCAGCCCCAAACAGACCTTATACAGGCCAAAACAATAACCAAAATGGACTGAGATGATGGCTTGAAAGGCAAGAAAATGAGGCTCATGCAATGGCTCACAAACAAAGCATAAAGGGGCAACTCTCAAACACATTGAAAGAGTGATAAACATGAGAGTATGGCAAAGATATAAGCTCTGAAATATCATTTAAAATGATTCCAAGGCATGCAAACATCACAAGTATAGCATGGTACAGGCCTCAAAACTCAAGACTAGTCAAGGCATTTGAACTATAGCTATGCAATGCATGAAGCTTATGGCCAATACAACCCAAAACAGTCCTAGAGCATGCCAAAATAATGACAAAACATGCATGGAGCAAAGCCAAAACAAGCTAGCATGAAGGGTCAAAACATGGAGTATGTAAGGCCAATAAGGAGGTTTACACTACACCTACCAAAGCCAAGTGTGTGACGACTTAACCAACAAAAATCAGAGTTATGACATGTCAAATGATGGCCAAAAACCTACTGAAATGGAGCCAATACACGCTAGAAAGACATGCTACTTTGCAAGGCTACAAGTAGGTTTACACTACAAGTATAAGAAGCATGCAAGAGGTGACCAAGACAGACCAAAATAGAGTTGTGGCAAGTCTGGAAAGTCACAAAAACATGCTTGAAAAGAGCTAACATAAGCCACAAAAAGATGCTACTTTATAGAGCTAACAAGGCATGGCATGGAGAGACAAGGAGGAGAGGCTACCCCTCCCATTTGGGACCTCAAAACAGGGTTTTTACCACTAAAAATCCTCTGGATTTCAGTGGTTGAAAAAAGGCCACGAAAAGTTGTTTTGAAAGGCCTTAGAAGATGGCTCAAAAGCTATACAAGCTAAGGAACAAAAGGGAGAGACAACCCCCTAGCCAAACAAGGCTTAAACCAACACTTTTAGGACTGAAAAATAGAGATTTTCTCAGTTCAAAACCAATCCGAAATTAGTTTACAAAGATGGTAAAACAATCATGCAAAACTGGCCAAGATAGTGTACAAAAATGAGCTTAAAAGAGGGAGATGCTTACCCTTGAAGCACAGCTGCAAAACAACCACTTTTCTGAGCCATACAACCTTCAATCAGCCCAAAAATCAGTTCCAAGAGACCTCAGCCCATGGATATGCAACTTTGATGGAGGATGCCTAGGCCAACTAGTTATATTTCTCTACTTCTATGCCCTTCTATGCACAAAAGGGGAAGAGAGAGTGAACTATAGAGAGAGAGGCAGAGATTTAGGTCTGAAAATTCTAAAGAGAGAGGAGTTTTTAGAGAGAGAGGATCCCAAACTTGCTCAACAAGTTCTCCCTTTGCAAAATGGGAGATATGGCTCATATATAGCAAAAAGCTAGAGTTAGTTCGAATATCTGTTTATGGAACAGCTGGAGGGAAAATATCTTCAAAAACTCTGAGTTTGGGACCTACCAGCCACTTTTCTGGTCGGCGGACCACTTTTTCTGGTTGGTCAACCACTTTTTTGGCTGGCCAGCTACTTTTTCTGGTCGGCCGACCACTTTTCTGCTTTCCAAGTCCAACTTCAAATGGGCATAACTCCTTCATATGGACTCCTTTTCAGGTCATTCTTGTATCCAAATTGAAGCCCCGGAAGTAAGTTTTCCAATGGTGGCAGACTTGCATCAAAATTCCAATTGTGAAAAAGGTTATGCCTATTTTGGTGAAGCCGCACAGTTTTGGTCTTACCCGGATTCATGCCGAACTTCTCCCAAACTAGTTTTCTTCTCTCCTTTCCTCTTTTCTTCAACTCCAAACCCCTAAACAAAGTGTTTTGAAAGATTTTTCAAAGATTTCATCTCTCTTTCATTCATTTCCACTTTGTCCTTACTCAATTTACCAAAAAGCGCGACATTTAACAAAATGCGAGTGTCGGAACATCGTAGACACTTTATTTTCAAAACATTTTGAAAGAGAGGGTTTCAAGGTCTAAAATCTTTTGATCAAGATTGTTTTGGTCCAAAAGGGGTATGAAGTTGAGATTTGTCTCTCTCCTTACCGAGGAAACTAAACTTTTGCCCTGCACACATTTCTCCACCAAGTAAACTATCAGTAGTGCCCAAGTCTTAAGGGCGGTCAAAAATGGGGTGTCTACAGTTGCCCCTCTTTGACAGAACTCGGAAGTCAAGAAGTGACGGGAGTGAATGTCAAAGCCTAGAGACGACCCATCTTTGACAAGGCCGAAGACTTGGACAAACAAACAAAATACAGATATAGTTGGTTGAACCCGCAAGCTGCCTACGTATCCCTTTGCAAGGAATCAAACCAGCGTAGTTCAGGGGCAGGATGCAAAATGTTATACAGGAAGATTTTGATAATTGGACTTATACGCTACGCGAAGCTGATTTGGGTGGTGTGAACAGATAGGCGCACCTGCTGTTGTTAACCGATTTTGATAATTGGACTTATACACTACGCGAAACCGGTTTGATAATTGGACTTATATGCTGCGCGAAGCCGGTTTGATAATTGGACTTATACGCTACGCGAAGCCGGTTTGAAAATTGGACTTATTTGCTGCGCGAAGCCGGTTTGATAGTTCAGGATTTATGCAATGCTATGCAATGTAATAGCTAGGAAATGAAGGTACCTTACAGGGGCAATTGGCAATGACCTACCTCATGCTGCTGGGGACCTTCCCCTTCTTCTCGGTTGAACCGCAGGTACTACTTTTCTCCCTGACTGTGGTCGCAGCTTTCCCTATTCTTTAACAGGGTGACAGACTAGATTGGTTCAGTATCCAGAATTGAGGCGCATACACATGCTATCTCAATCTATAGGGCTGCCATACAGATTTCAAGCCGAGGATATACCCCTGGATATTTAAACCAGACTTTAGTCTCGGAAATCCCAAACCTTTGCGTTCTAGGCATGAGCCATTCGAACTCTAGTTTCCACCATCTGAGTTGGTCTCCTAGGAACTCACCGCAAACACAGGCAGGTGGCTATACCAGACCACCGGAAGTCGTTCGAGCACGACAAACACCAAAGGAATTGCACCTTTAGAGGATTTAAGGTCTCCTAGACCAAAATAAAATAGATATGATGCAATAGATATAACAGATAGAGCAATAGATGCAAATGGGGTAACGCACTCCAACCACGCTGGAATCGTGAGAGGAGGAAGAACAAAGAAAACCAATCAGCAGGGCGTTCCACGCAACCGAAGATAAATTCCAAACACGCTGAAATCGTGTGAGGAAGGGGACACTCTAACCACGCTGAAATCGTGAGAAGAGGCCTGAAAACAACCGCCTAGGTGCATATACAACGCAACCTGAGATGAATTCCAAACACGCTGAAATCGTGTGAGGAAAAGAACACTCTAACCATGCTGAAATCGCAAGAAGAGGCTCGAAAACAAAACGCCAAGCACGTACACGACGCAACCTGGGATGAATTCCAAACACGCTGAATCGTGTGAGGAAAGGGACACTCAAACCACGCTGAAATCGTGAGAGGAGGCCTGAAAACAACCGCCCAGGTGTGTACACAACACAACCTGGGATAAATTCCAAACACGCTGAAATCGTGAGAAGAGGTCCGAAAACAACTGCCCAGGTGCGTACACAACACAACCTGAGATGAATTCCAAACACGCTGAAATCGTGTAAGGAAAGGGACACTCAAACCACGCTGAAATCGTGAGAAGAGGCCTGAAAACAAACCGCCCAGGTGCATACACGACGCAACCTGAGATAAATTCAAAACACGCTGAAATCGTGTGAGGAAAGGGACACTCAAACCACGCTGAAATCATAAGAGGAGGTCCGAAAACAACCGCCCAGGTGCGTACACGACGCAACCTGAGATAAATTCCAAACACGCTAAAATCGTGTGAGGAAAGGGACACTCAAACCACGCTGAAATCGTGAAAGGAGGTCCGAAAACAAACCGCCTAGGTGCATACACGATGCAACCTGAGATAAATTTCAAACACGCTGAAATCGTGTGAGAAAAGGGACACTCAAACCACGCTGAAATCGTGAGAGGAGGTCCGAAAACAAACCGCCCAAGTGCGTACACGACGCAACCTGAGATAAATTCCAAACATGCTGAAATCGTGTGAGGAAAGGGACACTCAAACCATGCTGAAATCATGAGAGGAGGTCCGAAACAAACTACCCAAGTGCGTACACGATGCAACCTGAGATAAATTCCAAACACGCTGAAATCGTGTAAGGAAACGGACACTCAAATCACGCTGAAATCATGAGAGGAGGTCCGAAACAAACGATCAGGCACGTGCTCGGCGCAACCTGAGAAAGTCCCAGAGGACAACGATCCTAAACGCAGCTCGGCGTAAAAGGATAAATGGTACAAGATAACACAAGATGCAAATAAACGCAATAAGTGCAATGATACAATACATGTTACAAGCAATGTAGAGCATGATGTTTAAGGAATGCAATAAACAAACAAAGTGGCACTCTAGAAAGCACCTCATGGAGTGAGTGGCGGTAAACCGCTTTACTCTGACGGGGATCTCCCCTCCATTGTGTTCTTCGAACACTTACCTTCAACTCGCAGTACAAAGGTCTTGAAATGCTAACAAGGGGTAGTTTCTGCATGCAGAAACCACAAATGTCGTTTTCCTTCCTGATCCTATTCACAACTTTCCCTCATTGCAAACATAGCCAAGATAACTTTGACGGGGAATGGTACTCAGGGAGAGCACTTTTGATCACCATTCTGGCCTGAAACAGTGAAACAGTCAACACAGTATTCTGTTCACTTTGAACACACAGCTCGTATCAGCACACTGCTCATTCTGAACATACAGGATGCAATGACGGAACTTGCAGAAGTTGAAACAAACTCAGATGCCCGACATTTTCCCTCTTTTCTTTTGCTTTGCAGCCCGAAACTTTCATAGCTTCAGATAGGTCCTGGTTTTACTATTCTGACATGACCTGGGTTGAACCCTGCAGTTTTATGAAAGAACCAATCCTGTTTTGCACAAATGTTGAGAACGGCACAGCACTCCTGAGTACAAAACGATTCATTCTGAAATTGAGAAATGAGTTCTTAACCGGGTATTGAGCCTACGACTGAACACAGTGCACTACGACTCAACAAAGAAAAACAAAAGGTAAACAACCTAAACACAAACACAGACACTTGAAACGACTCAAAACAAGAATCGAGACAAACAAAAACAAGAGACACGACACTCAGACGTGTTCCAATGGCGAGAGACCTCTCAATTCGTGAGGAGCCAGTTTCTTCGGGCATTGTTTCCCACCCTTTCTCATTTGTGATTCTCACATCACTCGGCCTCAGGCTCTATTTTTCTGAAAAAGCCATTTACTCACTTTTCCTCTCAGCACACATCTCTCTATTCTTCAATCTCTCATTTTTTTTTTTTTATCCCTCCCCTGGGTGGTTAATAGATAAGCAGGAAGTTGTGGGCTCTTGCCCCTGGTATTCTACTAGATTCTTATTCTTATTCACAACAGTGAGTTTCTCCCACAGAGGGGCTGCGCTACAACTGGGTGTGTAGCAAATCTGCAGCTGACATCGGTTGGCGATGCTCTGCTGGGGAGTTTAGACGTGTTCAGATCTTGTCCAGATGAGGGAGTGGAATATTTTGCTCCATTCCAGTTCGTGCTTCGCACTTGGCTTGATACCTCGTTGCTCGGAGGATGTGAGAGCTTTTTGCCCTTTTTCGGTCAGCTTCAGTGGTGCCCTTTTCCGGCAGGTATGATGCCCTTTCTGGCAAGTGCGTTGATAAAGGGGAAAAGACAGAAAACCTGACTCAACTGTGCCCCTAGTTCATCATTTTGACCATTTTTTGTTTTGTTTTTTTTTTTTCTTTTTTTTTTGCTTCTGCTAAAACAATTTTAACCAAAATGAAAGTTAGATTAACACGCTTGTTCGATTTTCTGATTTGAAATCATGCAAGTCAAGTTATGAGTACTGAAAATTTCCTTTTTTGGGTCCAAGAAATGGTCCAGTTTTAGAAAAATGGAATAATTTTCGAAAGAATTAGTCAACCTCATTAAAAATTCTCAAAAACTATTTTTGCAAAGGGCCACTGCTCGACTAACACAGGATTTGCTCTTGAGATGCACAACCTCAGATCCAAAACAATGGAAAATTGCCCCTTGTCTGAACGGCACTGCATGGCAACTGAAAGTTGCCCCTAGTTTGAATAGCACCGCAGCATTGCACGGCAATGGAAAGTTGCCCCTAGTCTGAATAGCGCCGCAGCACGTGGCAACCAGTCCTCACAGTGACAATTACAACCAAATTCTCGGATACAGAGAAGACAAAGATGACGAGAACTATCACATGGACACAATCAAATTTGAAGTGTTTTACGGCTGGACTTCAGAATGAAGTTGCCTACATATCCCAAAGATAGGAATCAAGCCTTACGTAGTTCGGGGGTAAGGTACACTCGGGTATTAACCTCTCCTTTTGCGCTCTAACTTTTGCCAAGGCCGCCCTTTCTGGGTTTTCAACCTTGCAAGCTTTGTTCTTCTTTTCTTTTCAATTCTTTTCATTTCTTTTCTTTTTTTCTTTTTCATCTTTTCTTTTCATTTTCTTCATTTTTTCTTCTTTTCTTTTTTTTTTTTTATTCTTTGCATTTTTCTTTTTTTTGTTCTTTTTTTTCTTTTTCTTGCTCTAACTTTTGCCTGGGTTGCCCTTCCGAGTTTTCGGCCCAGCAAGCCTCTCAAGGGTAAAAGTTTAGCTTTGTCCATATTGAATGGTTTGAGATCTCGGAGCCATCTGAATCCAAGAGAATAGCTGATGATCGCTAATGATGTAGAAGTCCATCCAATGGAGGGTGAATTTGCCCCTAGTGTTGTGGATAGGAACTTGGTTGTCCTTCAGCAATACTTTATTCTTTCCCCCTTCTAGGATTTGGCATTCTTGCCAGTCTTCCCTGGTTTGCAGAAAAGACTCATCTTTAACTCTTCGAGCGCATCTGACATTTTTTTCCCTAGTTCAAGGGTTGCTTTTGATCTAGCTTCGTAAGCTTCCTTTGATCACATCTGATATTCTCACCCCTAGTTCATGGGCTGCTTCTGATCCGGCCACACGGGCCTTACATTGTGGTTGACCGTTGAACATTCTGAATTAAGGTTCAAGGTTTGGAAGCAAAGGGGTTGAGTCTCGAGGCTGAGAGCGATCCTAAGCTGCACAATCTCAAGAGCGATTCCACACAGGTCTTCGTAGAACCACGCAAAACATTTTTTGAAATCTTTTAAGAAAGCGAGTAATCGCTCGCGTTGAAGACAATGCAGAACCAATCTGGATCAAGCCAGGATCCTTCTCAGTACTCACATTAACAAACATGATCTCAATCATTAAGGGCTTAGCATGCCTCTCTTTCTCTCAATTGATCAAATTTTTTTACAAATCCCGAGGAATTCCTTCCTCTTTGTTTTCATCACAATGTTCAAAAAGTTTTGAAAAACTCAAGTCAATGTAATGATTTCAAAGCACAGAAAAGACACAGTTTTTAGTCAAATACTGCCATCTTATTCAGAACTTCTAGCATAACTAGCACAAGGCAGAAGCAGACAGAAGAGTGTGAAAATCACTGCTGTTCATTCAAATCTGTTGGCATTACTGGCTCCAAGGCAGAAACAGACTCAAAAGAAAACAAAAAGACAAACACAAAACAAGCAAGTGATGTCCGAGGTAACACCCCCGAAATCACCCAACTCCAACAACACAGGGCTGACTCGGTACAATAAGATAGACCCAACTGACTCAGTAAGAAAAGACTGACTCTGTACAACACAACAAGACTGACCCAATACCCAAGTCAGAAAGTAAAGTAAACAGCATTCGCAAATGCTCAAAATAGTGCGTGCCATCCCCACAGCTTGAGTGAACTGAGTGCCATCCGCAGGTGGTTTATCCCCCGATCACATGGTCACATTATCCTCCAAGTTCACCGATCCAATGCTGATAGACTTTGCAGAGCTTGGTGCGGCAATGACCCCATCGTCAATCAAATCTTGCACTTCGTGGCGAAGACGAAAGCAATTGTCAGTGCCATGACTGGTTTGTTGATGGAAGGCACAATACTGGGCAGCATCATGCGTAGCTGAAAGAGGATTCGGGAGAGACCAAGTCTCAAGGGGTTTGAGACAGCCTTGTCCAACGAGGATTTGGAGAGCTTTGGACAAAGGCATATAGAGGGCATGGAAGACCCTCTGACCTCGGGGTTGGTACTTCAAGGTTTGTGGATTTTTGCTGGACGCATCAGCAAAGGGATTGGCAAGTGCTGGCCTGGTTTGCTGACCTCTTCCGAGTGGAGGATTAGAGCTAACAGGATCGTTTCTGGTACGATGGCCCTTCTCCCGGTTTTCCCCTTACTTCGAACTGCTCTCATTCTGAGTGACGAAAGTATCCTCCACAATCTTTGCAACAACTGCGAGCACTTGCTGTTTGTTTAGCCCTTCCGCTTTCAAAGCCTCCACAGCCCACAGAAGGTGTTCATGGGGATCAATGCCTGCCCCTACCTTGTTCTTACCTCTTGCCTCCACTTTGCCAAGGGATTGGCCTTCTTCCAATACAACCCATCCCAAGATTAGGGAGCCTTTTGTCGTGAAACTCCTAGCATGTGATGTGGTCGATGAGGGAGCCAATGTCCCGGAGGCCAGGTTTTTCATAGTTCTTTGAAGATCTTCAATCATTCTCATCAACTCAAAAGTAGTGGGTTCACGGGTTTGAGATGATTGGGGTTCAGGTGCACCCATCATGCATAAGTCCATGCTTTCTGGAATGAACACCTCAGGTTTGGGTAGATGGGCCGGGGTGATGTATATACTGGGGTCATAGGTGGATGGTAGTGTATCGACTAGATTGAGGTGTAGAGGTGACGAGTCAGTACTAACCTAAGGTCCTTTTGGTGAAGCTAGGGTCTCTTCGTCAATAAGATCCTGAATCTTATGACGGAGGCGGATGCAACGGTTCGTATCATGACCGCGCTGTTGATGATAGGCACAGTATTTAGCTGGATCATATCTTGGTGGAAGAGGATTTGGAAGGGGTTGGGGTTCAAGGAGTTCTAGGTGCCCTTCTTCTTGCAGCATTTTCAAAGCTTAAGAGAGACTTATGTAAAGAGGATGGAATTTTCGGGCTTGGGACCGATTTGAAGTGGTTGGTTTTTTGCCATTGAGGGAAGGGGTGATAGTGTCTACTTCTGAGCATTTCGCAACTGTGCCACCTTCAGTAGTAGCATTGGAATTGTGAGCAACATTCCTCTTCAAAGGCTCATTATCTTCCACAAAGATCCCTTGTCTGATGGGATCCTCAATTTGAACCCCTATTTCATGAAAGGCTGGAAAGGTAAACAGAGGTAGGATGACCATCTTTTGCAACAGCTTGCCATGTAGATTCCGAACAATCATCCTGATCTGATCTTTGTCTAAAGGCCTTATAGTCATCATTGAGGCCTTTGCTCTCCATCTCGCCACGAACTCTGAGAAACTCTCCTTTGGCTCTTGGTGAGTGACTTCAAGATCACGAGTTATGACCTCGATCTGTGTATTGTAGAAGTATTGAGCAATGAAGGCCTCAGCCAGCTCTTCCCAGTTCTGTTTCACAGAGTCCTCTAATTTCGCATACCAGATTGCGGCTATCCCAGACATGGTTCGGCCAAATAGAAACAACTTATGGGTTGTGGTCAAACCCATTGGCCTCAGGATATCGGAAAACAGGTGGAGGTGCACCATTCGGTCTCCAGAGCCGTCGAAGCGGTCGATATGCGGCATTTTGAATCGGTCCGGCAGAGTCACAGCCGAATCGGTGTACCCATCCTCAATATCCGGAATGGACTTCACAGCCTAAGACTTCTTGAACAGCATTTCTAGCTTGCTCACTTTTAGTGTTGTGGGGTCCACTTCGAACTCAAAGGGAGAATCTGGTAGGTTGGTGGGTGTGGGTGCCTTGGACAGCTGGGGTAGGATTGGGGCCGAAGCCGGCCCCGTTGGGATGTCCGTATCTTCCTGGACATTTGTTGTCTCCCCGAGTATTGGGACTCTTGGTGGGGGAGGAGCTAGGTGTAAAGCAGATGCCCCGGTTTGCTACTGTAGCCTGGCGATTAACTCTGCCTGTTAGGCCATAACCTCAGCCTGGCGTGAGGCAAATTCTACTTGACGAGCAGCATCCTGCTGCATGGCTTGCATACTTTCCTGGAGCTGACGCATCATCTCTTCCATACTTGCCATAGAGTGTTGGTTTATCTGAACAACTGGTATATCTGTCCCTGCAGTAGAAACTGAGACCTCAGCCTGACTGTTCATTGGTGGGGTGGATAAGGGCCACTAATCTGGTAACTGCTGAACTGGTGATCTGTGCCTGACTGGCCCTTTTACCTTGCCTCTGGCAAAGGATCACTGATTTCCCTTGAACTGAATCTCTGACCTGACAAAGTCTATCAGCACAAGTCCGATAAACCTCGGGGGATATTAGAGCCTTCTGAAGCTACGGTTCCAAGACTACCTTGCAAAAGAGAAAACAGGCAGCATCTCAGCCCAATTTCACTGGAATAGATGTGAGCATAGCTGAATGACTGCACTCTCTACTGAATTCTACCCAAAATTCTGCCTGTAAACTGATACCCTCAGATAAAACTGATTCCCCCAAAATACTGATCCCTCAGGCCTGATACCCAGACTTGCAAAGTGATACATGCATTCCTTGTAGAGGCACACTCTAAAAGCACATAACAAGCAAATGAGAGCCAAAACACCCCTATGGTGGGGTAGGGTTTCCCTGTCCTATTTTGTCAAGAGCTAGGGTTTCACTGCGCACGCAGCGGTTTCAAACAACCTACAATCGGGTAAGCAACCTGTCCTAGTTTGGAATGGTCACTATGGATTCCGATATGCACTAGGTCGAATGGTCAAAAAGGGTGCCCCGGTAAAAATCGGGGTTTGTGTTCCCATCGTGGCAAAGCCCGTAACCGATCAACCTTATGGCACGCTTCTGAAAGCAAGCCTCCGGCAAACTGTTCAGGAATAGCAGATGGCAAACACAGTGTCCTAGGCGCACCAATGCAAATGCAATGCAAAGAAAGACCTAAGTGTAATCAAAACAAGATATCATGAGTTCAAGTCAAGTTCTCTAAATCCCCAGCAGAGTCGCCAAAAACTGTAGATGACCCAGACGTCCCGGGAAAATCCCGTTTTGTTCATTGGGCACACTACAGTTCGGACTCAATGTCACGGTTCTTAATCTGATCTTGCAAAGTGCAATACGAGATTGATAAATCACCAAAGCGTCCAAATCCGGCAAATCGTTTTAAAAAACTGATTTTTAGAAAGAAGTGCTAAACATAGACTGCTTTGCTAGATACAGAGTCGCCACCTAAATATTTTATTTTGGGAAATTTAGGAAACCCTGACTCGTGCCTAAGGCCACGTGTCCGTCATCACCAAAGTTGCCTTGGCTCGGGAACTTGGGTACGAGAGGGGAAGGTCATGCAATGAGCACCCCCGCTTGCCAGATCAAAGATCGGCCTTTACTAACATGATATCTTGTTTTTGAAAAACGCATGTGTTTTTATTCCGGTTATTAGCCTAGGATTACTATGCGATGCGCACAACACACAAGTATAGACTAGATCGCCTAAGTTGAAACAAAACATCTCATGTTTGTTTGAAAATGGTTTAGAGGTGCTACTCGCAAGTAGGCTAAAACACGGGATTTCAATGAATTGCCCCAACTCAAGTAATCTAACATTCACCCACAGGCATTCAGGCAGTTATATCACGTAAGCAATTAGCCTCATGGCAAGCATGTTATCATGGCAACACTCACACACATGCAAGGATGCTAAAGCATAAACATTTACCGAGTACTTCGAGCCAAAACAAAAGCTATGTTAGAAATCAATGCATGATCCTAGCTATGTCAAGAATGCCTAATGCAACACATACACAACGCAACTAAGATAGGATCGGCTATTCTAAAATGTCATGTGAAATGCAATTTGATACATGTATTCAAACAGGAATTGAAATACAATGCAGTTAGCATGATGCGCCGAGCCCGGTGCATGCAAGATAGATGAATGAATGCAAACATGCGAGCATAAGGATGCTAATTGAAACATGCCCTAAAACTAACCATCATAAGCTGGTAAATAAAAGGGAGAAAGAAATGGGGGTTGGAAGACATGCACCACACACACGCATACTTATTTACAACAGTTGTGCCCTCTCGACGGAGGGTCCGAATAAATAATACAGAACCGACTAATTAACTAACTATTCTAGCTAATTAATTATTACAAAACAAGTTGAAACAAATAACTATTCTAAGTTAACAAAGCGCTGAAATGACCTCATGACGAGGGATGCATGCATGCTCGAATCGCCTCGCTCAGAAATCCATCGCGATGCCCCAACTTGCCTTTGTTTGCAACTATTTTCAGAACACTTCACCAAGCTCCACAAAGCATCAACTCCACCTAGGAGACCTCTAGGGATGCTGCCGACCAGTTGTTGGGGGAGGGAGACCACCTGCCGACCACTTTTCTTGCTGAAAAACCAGAAAAAGTGGTCGGCCAGCTAGTAATACTGGTCGGTCTGACCAGTTTTGCTGCACTTCTTCCAGTTTGTGCAACAGAGAGCAAGAAAGGGCATGACAATGTATTTGCAAGATATGTGTGCACAACCACCTTCCCTATCATTTCATAAGCTCAAGGGAGTGTGGTTCATAAGCTCAATTGAGGCACGTTTCATCACTTCAAGTGTGAAACGTCCCTCGTTTCTCGTGTTTGGACTAAACACCTATTCCAAACACAATGCAACAAGTGGCATGGAACATAGCATACTCAACGCAAGGAATATGCACACTCAGTGCTAAGCAACAAAATGGCATACACAATGCGAATGACAACCTAGCATGCTCAATGCAAGGTAAGGTGGCATACTCGATGCAATATGACCTAGCCATACACAATGCAAAGTATATGGCATACACAATGCAACGGACAACATAGCATGCAAACAACATGCAATCAATCATGCTCAATGGACTTAAATTAAGTGGACAGACCTCAGCCATGCCCAAATAGAGGCCATTGGTGATAAAATAAAGGCATGGAAGTAAGAGAAATGCATGCACATGTATTGGCTCACCAATTAGGCATAAGAACACAACTCTCAAAAGGCATTGAAAGGATGAAACATAAAGTACAATGGCATATGTTCCAGCACTGAAATGTCATGCTAAATGACTTCAAATCATGCAAACAACTCACGTGATGCATGTTGCAAGACTTAAGCATCAAAGCTAGTGAAGTGTATTACACTAGAGGCATGCAAGACAATGCTCAAATGGCCAAACCAGCCCCAAACAGACCTTATACAGGCCAAAACAATAGCCAAAATGGATTGAGATGATGGCTTGAAAGGCAAGAAAATGAGGCTCATGCAATGGCTCACAAACAAGGCATAAAGGGGCAACTCTCAAACACATTGAAGGAGTGATAAACATGAGAGTATGACAAAGATATAAGCTCTGAAATATCATTTAAAATGATTCCAAGGCATGCAAACATCACAAGTATAGCATGGTACAGGCCTCAAAACTCAAGACTAGTCAAGGCATTTGAACTATAGCTATGCAATGCATGAAGCTTATGGCCAATACAACCCAAAACAGTCCTAGAGCATGCCAAAGCAATGACAAAACATGCATGGAGCAAAGCCAAAACAAGCTAGCATGAAGGGTCAAAACATGGAGTATGTAACGCCAATAAGGAGGTTTACACTACACCTACCAAAGCCAAGTGTGTGATGACTTAACCAACAAAAATCAGAGTTATGACATGTCAAATGATGGCCAAAAACCTACTGAAATGGAGCCAATACACGCTAGAAAGACACGTTACTTTGCAAGGCTACAAGTAGGTTTACACTACAAGTATAAGAAGCATGCAAGAGGTGACCAAGACAGACCAAAACAGAGTTATGGAAAGTCTGGAAAGTCACAAAAACATGCTTGAAAAGAGCTAACATAAGCCACAAAAAGATGCTACTTTATAGAGCTAACAAGGCATGGCATGGAGAGACAAGAAGGGGAGGCTATCCCCTCCCATTTGGGACCTCAAAACAGGGTTTTTACCACTGAAAATCCTCTGGATTTCAGTTGTTGAAAGGCCACGAAAAGTTGTTTTGAAAGGCCTTAGAAGATGGCTCAAAAGCTATACAAGCTAAGGAACAAAATGGAGAGACAACCCCCTAGCCAAACAGGGCTTAAACCAACACTTTTAGGACTGAAAAATAGAGATTTTCTCAGTTCAAAACCAATTCGAAATCAGTTTACAAAGATGGTAAAACAATCATGCAAAAATGGCCAAGATAGTGTACAAAAATGAGCTTAAAAGAGGGAGATGCTTACCCTTGAAGCACAGCTGCAAAACAACCACTTTTCTGAGCCAAACAACCTTCAACCAACCCAAAAATTAGTTCCAAGAGACCTCAGCCCATGGATATGCAACTTTGATGGAGGATGCCTAGGCCAACTAGTTATGTTTCTCTACTTCTACGCCCTTCTATGCACAAAAGGGGAAAAGAGAGTGAACTATAGAGAGAGAGGCAGAGATTTAGGTCTGAAAATTCTAGAGAGAGAGGAGTTTTTAGAGAGAGAGGCTCCCAAACTTGCTCAACAAGTTCTCCCTTTGCAAAATGGGAGATATGGCTCATATATAGCAAAAAGCAAGAGTTGGTTCGAAATATCTGTTTATGGAACAGCTGGAGGTTGTGGAAGACAGCTAGAGGGAAAATATCTTCAAAAAATTTGAGTTTGGGACCTACCAGCCACTTTTCTGGTCGGCCGACCACTTTTTCTGGTCGGCCGACCACTTTTCTAGTTGGCCAGCTACTTTTTCTGGTCGGCCGACCACTTTTCTGCTTTCCAGATTCAACTTCAAATGGGCATAACTCCTTCATATAGACTCTTTTTCAGGTCATTCTTGTATCCAAATTGTAGCCCCATAAGTAACCTTTCCAATGGTGGTAGCCTTGCATCAAAAATTCCAACTTTGAAAAAAATTATGCCTATTTTGGTGAAACCGTACAGTTTTGGTCTTACCCGGATTCATGCCGAACTTCTCCCAAACTAGTTTTCTTCTCTCCTTTCCTCTTTTCTTCAACTCCAAACCCCTAAACAAAGTGTTTTTGAAAGATTTTTCAAAGATTTCATCTCTCTTTCATTCATTTCCACTTTGTCCTTGCTCGGTTTACCAAAAAGCGCGACATTTAACAAAATGCGAGTGTTGGAACATCGTAAAAACTTTATTTTCAAAACATTTTGAAAGAGAGGGTTTCAAGGTCTAAAATCTTTTGATCAAGATTTTTTTGGTCCAAAAGGGGTATGAAGTTGAGATTTGTCTCTCTCCTTGCCGAAGAAACTGAACTTTTGCCGTGCACACATTTCTCCACCAAGTAAACCATCAGTAGTGCCCAAGTCTTAAGGGCGGTCAAAAATGGGGTGTCTACAGCATGCCATCATCATATTGCACTGAGTATGCCATATTGTCCATAGCATTGTGTATGCCATATAGTCGCATTACATGTTTGCCATGTTGCTTACATTTGTGTTTGGAATAGGTGTTAGTCCAAACACAGGAAAAGAGGGACGTTTCATACTCCAAGTGATGAAATGTGTCTTCATTCCCGGTCGCCGACGCTCTTGATTACCCATGATAGAGCTTTACCCATTATGTGTTTACTTGTGCATTCATTTCCATATTGAATTGTGCAACTTCGCCTCTCGGCCATCATGCATGGAAATGCGCGATTGGTGGCCCGAGGGTCGAGAACCACACCCCCTTGAGTTCATTACATGATAGGGTGGGTGGTTGTGCACACATATGCTGCAAATACATTGCCATGCCCGTTCTTGCTCTCTGTTGCAGAAAAGTGCAGACCAGCAGCAACAACTGGTCGGCCAGCTAGAAAAAGTAGCTGGCCGACCACTTTTCTGGTTTTTCAACAACCAAAAGTGGTCGGCCACCCTCCCACAGCATTCCCAGGGTGGAGTTTCATCTTTCTGGAGCTTGGTGCAAGTTCTTGAGAATAGATTGCAAACAGAGGCGAATCGGGGCATTGCATTGGATTTCCGAACGACGCAACCGAACGTGCATGCATCCTCCTTGCTTCGAGGCTCCTGTTTTATTGCTTTCCTTAGCTACCATGCTTAGATAGCTAGCTTTTGCTTCGGTTTATAATTTATTAGTTAATGCGTTAGCTATTTCAATTGTGTTGTAATAATTAGTTAACTAGGGTTAGTTAATTAATTTGTTGTGTAATAATTAGTTTAATTAGCTTAGATTAGCTAGTTAGCTCTTTATTCGGTCCCTCCTTCGAGAGGGCGTATTGTTGTAATAAGCGTACGTGTGTGTGATGTATGTCTTCCAACCCCCATTTATTTCTCCCTTTTACTTAACCGCTTACGATGGTTAGTTTTAGGGTATGTTTCATTTAGCATACCTTATGCTTGCATGTGTGCATCCATTCATCAGTATTGCATGCACCGAGCTCGGTGCATCACACTAACTGCAGTGTACTTCAATTCCTATATGAATACATGTATCGAATTGTCACATCCCATATGCCATTCTAGAATAGCCGAGCCTATTTTAGTCGCATCTTCGCATGTGTTGCATTAGCCATCTTAACATGAACTAGGATCATACATGATTTCTAACTAGTTCTCTGTTTTGGCTCGGAGTACACTGTGAGTGTTTACGCTTTAGTATATTGCATGTGTGTTAACGTTGCCATGAAAGCATGCTTGCCATGAGGCTATTTGCTTATGTGATATAATTGTCTGAATGCCTGTGGGTGAAGGTTGGATTACTTGAATTGGGATAATTCATTGAAATCTGTGTTTTAGCCTACTTGCGAGTAGCAAACTTCAAACCATTTCCAAACTAACGGATATGCAATGCTTTGTTCCAAATTAGGCGATCTAGTCTATACTTGTGTGTTGTGCGCATCACATAGTAAGATTAGCTAATTAATCGGAATAAGAACACATGTGTTTTCAAAAACGAGATATCATGTTTAGTACAGGCCGATCATTGATCGGGTGAGAGGGGGTGCTCATTAAATGACCTTCCCCAATCGTACCCAAGTTCCCGAGCTGAGGCAACTTTGGTGATGACGGACACGTGGCCTTAGGCACGAGTTAGGGTTTCCTAAATTTCCCAAAAATAAAATATTTAGGTGGTGACTCTATATCTGGCAAAGCAGTCCATGTTTGGCACTTCTTTATAAAAATCAGTTTTCCAAAACGATTTGCCGGATTTGGACTCTTTGGTGATTTATCGGTCTTACATCGCACATTGTAAGACTAGATTCAGAACCGTGACAATTGAGTCCGAACTATAGCGAGTAGCCCTCGTGGGGCGCGTCTACAACCAAGGTTCCTTCTTAATTTGTAAAAGAGTTACAATCATCTCTATCTTTCCAAAATTACTTTTCAAAATTTCCAATTTGCAATTCACCAATTATATACATAAATATGTACAATAAAAGAGATTCATTTCATTCATTTAACCAAAGACTCAACCCACGGATAACAAAGTCATAATCTGCTCAATTCCAACTCAACAAGGGCGTTGCCCAAAATTCCTAATCTTAGAATTAACTCCTCGTTAACACTTAACAAATTATCCATCCGTTATATTTAAATATAATCAACCCAACATAAGGTAAATGTTAAAATCATAAGACCCGATTTAATCACAAATAAATTACACATTAATCAAATTCTTTAATTCACAACATGATTATCTCACCATTTCAACCATTTTCACCTATTAAGCATTATTACAAAAAAAAAAAAAAAAAAACAATTAGGGCTTTACTTTTCTCTACCCAAAACATGATAAACCATTTCCCCCAAATTAACCCGATCAACAATCAAATTTCCCAATCTCAACCTTGCACGTCAACACTTAGATCCCCCTTTATGATTTTCCAAAAAGATCCATAACAAACATGGTTTTTTATGCAATAGAATATACCACGTGTCTATCTATAAAAGAGGCATTGAAAAAGATCGAAGAAATCCCTACCTCAAGAGAGAAGAGGAAAAAAGCCCAAAATCAACTTTGCCGGAATTCGATCTCCACTGGTCAAGACGAAGCCCCCGATATGCTCATTATTTTGGTATAAGGGACTAGCACCAAAATCTCAATGGATTCTTGGGATCAAAAGAAAATACAATGTTTTGAGGGTTTGGATAGAGAGAGATGAGAGAAAAAGAGAGAAAGATTTTAGAGAGAGAGAGAGAGGTACATTCAGATATGGATGAAAAGGGAACAAAAAAAGCTATACATAGCTGAAAAGCACAAAAAACGAGACAGATCACGCTTCTGGCCACACGTGCGGCGCCTTCTCCCGCACGTGCGGAGCATCCTCCCATAGGTGCGGCTCTCACCCCTACACGTGCGGCTCTCACCCCTGCACGTGCGGTCCTCCCCCGCACCTCCTCTCTACACCTGCATACATTGCAGTGTGCACACAGCCTTTCCTTGCTTCTCGCACGTGCGGCCTCACCCACCTACACGTGCGGCCCCTCTCACACACGTGCGGCCCAAGGCCATGCACGTGCGGCTCTAGTCTTCCAGCCTGAAAAATCCTCGGCTTCTCTCCCGACACTCCGGAGTCAACCTCGCACCCTCTGGGACAAGTGAAAACTCGGAATTTGAAACAAACAAGGACAAAAAATTTTAAAGAGAAGTTTTCAAAAATAATGAACTCAACTGTTGACTAGACCATACTTTGGAATCCGACATTTTAATGAAAGTAAATCCAACATAACCCAAGAGAACAAGGCAAAATACGCACCGGTCATCACAACCTCCCCACTTTAAGAATTTTCGTTCCTGAAATTAAACAACGCCGAAATAAAAGCTAACACTTCAAGAAGAAAACACGGTACCGAGGAAGACCTCCCAACCAACCAAGGAAACACAACACTAACTCCCGGCTACAACCAAACTTGGAATACCTTCTCGACTCTAGGTCCAACATCCCAGAGCCCCAAGGACCCAAAGAAGATATTAAGGACGTCTCCTCGACCCATACCACTCGCTGGGCCTATGAAACAAGAACAACAACAACCACAGCAACAACACACATACCCAAGGCATCCACCACTACATGCCCAAACACTCCCGAACGCTTAACACCCCAACATGGAGAAAATAAAGTTTCACTGCAAGATCCTTGGTTAACTCACTCAAAAGGAAAGGATTACAACAAAACCCAACTCTAGGCAAGACTCTGGCCTAACAAGCCCTTACAACTCCAATCGACCCACATAAGTGAGCATACAAGTCCAAGATTTAGCAATTCAAATAAAGTGGTTACACCATCCTAACCATAACGGTATAATAACTAACAACTCAACCCTTTTTTTTAAAAAAAAGAAATTTCATCATTTTCTCATCTCTTGGCAAAAAAAATCATTTCTTTGCATATAAAACATTTTCTTAGAGGTGCTTAAAACTCACACCGGTCACAAGTCAAAAATACATTTTTTGCCTTTCAAGTAAGACCCACATTTTTATTCATTTCCAATTTCGTTCCAAGTAACAACTGGGGAGTCTCTACCGTCACCCAAATATGCCCATCACTCACGTGGTGATGCCATAACCAACATCAACATAACATTTCCATAATAATAATTAACAGAGATAACAAATGTGCCATTAACACAAAATACCACTATCACACAATTTCATTCGGTCATGATCATTATTATTACTTGTGGCTCGCCTTTTTCACGCCCCCTTGTTGGAAGGTTTGAAAAGAAGGTCTTCACAGTTCGGACTCCCGTGGTTTTAATCTAATCTCACAAAGTGTAATGTGAAACTGATAATCACCAAAGAGTCCAATCCGGCAAATCTTTTTAGAAAATCAATTTTAAATCAAATAATGCCAAAATTGGATTACTTTGCCAGATACAGAGTCGCCACCTAAATATTTTTTGTTTTGGAGAAATTTAGGAAACCCTGACTCGTGCCAAAGGCCACGTGTCCGTCATCACCAAAGTTGCCTCAGCTTGGGAACTTAGGTACGAGAGGGGAAGGTCATGAATTGAGCACACCCGCTGGCCCGATCAAAGATCGGCCTCTATTAATCATGATATGATTTTTTTATAAAAATTATGTGTTCTTATTCCGATTATTAAACCAGCTTTACTATGTGATGCGCACAAGCAAGTATAGACTAGTTTGCTCAATTTAGAACAATTCAACTCGCGTTTGTTTGCGAAAATGGTTTGAATTTGCCACCTTAAGTGGGCTTAAAATTGTGAACTTGCCACCAAACATAGTGGGCTTAAAACATGATTTGCCACTTAACAAAGTAGGCTTAAAACGCACATTTGTTGAATCGTTCCAATTCAAACAACAAGCCTTCATTCACAGACATTCATGCAATTTAGCAAGTAAGCATTTAGCCTCATGGAAAGCATGCTAATCATGGCAACATTCACACTTATGCAAGTATGCTAAAGCGTAAAAACTCACCTAGTATTCCAAACTAAGAAAACATGAGTTAGAAATTGCTGCATGATTCCTAATTATGCTAAATGTCTAATGCAACGCATGCAATATGTGATTAATAGGCTTGGCTACTAACATAGCATATGATTCGATTCGATAACATGCGGTTAAACACGTATTCAAAGAAATGTATTGAAATAACGATGCAGTTTGAATGATGTGCCGAGCCTCGGTGCATGCAATACAAATGAATGGATGCAAGCATAAGGTATGCTAATTGAAACATGATACTCCTAAACTAACCATCAAAAGCGGTTAAGTAAAAGAGAGACAGACGTGGGGTTGGAAAACATACACGCACGCACACACACTTATTACAACATTACACTCTCGCGAAGGAGGGTTCGAATGAATACGCTAAGCAACTAGCTAAGCTAATTAATTATTACAAAATTGAATTAATTAACTATTCTAGTTAACTAATTATTATAAACCGAAATCAAATAACTAGTTAAACTAACTAATTATTTACAACACTTAATTAGCTACAACTAATTAATTACAACACATACTTGATCTAATGCTAATTAAACTAATTAGCTAATCCCGAGAAGCGAGGGATGTATGCATGCTCGATTTTTCACCCGAAAAGCCACTGCCTTGCTGCTGAATGCCTCTGTTTGCACATATGAACATCAACAAAGCTGCCTACTTCCAGAACACCTCTGTTCCACCTTAGGAATACATTGTTCAAATTTCATTGGTGGCTGACAGGGAGCCGGTCGGCCACTGGTGATGGCTGTCGGCCACTGCTGGTTTGAACTTCCTTGCTGCAACAGAGAGCAAAACAGAGCAAAATAGTGTACTTCTCAAGGGTTGTTTGCACACTTTGCCTCTCCTTTTCACGGGGAAATCAAATGAAGGACAAGATTTGGTTCACAAACCATCAATCAAGAAATTTCATTGCATGATGGCTTGTGAAACCAATTGTGCAAGTTCAATAAATGCACAACAAGACCAAAATGTCCATTACCCTATCATGCATGATCAAGGGCAATGGAGACCAAAGAAAATGGCAGATTTCATCACTTTTGAGTGTGAAATGTCCCATTTTCCTTGTGTTCAAATTAACGTTCGGTTTGAACACATGCAATGCAACACAAAGAATGCTTATCTTGCCTCTTTTACTTGCCAATTTTGTTTACTCATTTTATTTACCGAATCATTCATTAATTGATTTGTCCATTGGTGAGTGTCCTCTAATGGAAAGAGGGCTCAAACCACAAGTTGCTTTGCACATGAAAGAGGCATTACACTGTTGGTAATGAACCCCCTAAGGGATTAAACCATTAGGTATAGCACCTCCATTTCACACTTAGGCAAATAAGTGGTTTGAAACCACTTTCAAACAAAACCAAAAAGTGAAGAAATAAGGAAGATTGTAGAGATTATGAGTGCCGAAATGAAGTAGAAAAAGCACTAAAACATGCAACCAAGTCACACCAATGATGTTTAAAGCCTTAAAACAACATGCTAGTGCAAGGACTTACACTATAACTACACAAAACAAAGTTCAAATGAACCAAACAGCCCAAAACACAGCTAAAGTAGGCTATTTCAGAGCCTAAAACATGCTACACTTAAGCTAAGTTAAGCTAGAAAAACATGCTAACATATGAAGCTAACTAGGCATGCAAACAAGACACAAAAGAGGGGAGGCTAACCCCTCCAAATTTGGACTTCAAAATGAATTTTTTACCACCGAAAAACCTCTGAAATTTAGTGGTTAAAAGGCCCAAAAAAGTTGATTTGGAAGCGATGAATAAAGGCACAAAAGCTTTACAAACTAATAAGCAAGAAGGATGAACCACTCCCTAACTAAAAAGAGGCCCAAACCAACATTTTTAGGCCACAAAAATAGAGTTTTTTTTTAGTTCAAAACCAACCCCAAAACACTAAGAAAAGATAGTAAAACAAGCTTGCAAAACAAAGTAAACAAGACAAGTAATAGTAAAACAAGCTTGCAAAACAAAGTAAACAAGGCAAGTAAACTACTTCTTGAAGCAAAGGGGAACTCTAAGCACAAAACCAAGCTAAAACCACCTTCAAGAGCTCCAAGAAGATCCCAGATAACCTCAGCTCAAAGGTAAGAGGATTTAATTTAGGATGTGTATGCAAAAATGTAGAGAAAACAAGCAATTAGGCACAAAATTGTAAGAGATAGAGAAATCTAGAGAGAGAGAGAGAGAGAGAGAGAGAGAGATTTTGCTCTAAATTTTATAACCCTCAAAAATGGGGGAGGAACCCCCCTATATATAGAAAAACATGCCTTTAGCTTAGAAACATCCTACTATACATGTGTAGGGAGATGCAGCTAATTGTTTTAACAGCTGGCACAGCTGTCAGCAAATATACTTGTAAATAATGTTTCTTTGTAATATAGCAAAATTAACCAAAAATTAATTTAAAAATAATTTGTTAAAAGTGATGAAACAAAAATTTTATGATTGATTAGTTATATTTAACCAAAACCTACATTTGTTGAAATGCTTTTAGCTCAAAGGATTTTATCAATTGATTTCCGGGAGAGAGATTCAAAGGTCAACTTTTAACTTTATTAATTCAAAAAATAATAATATAATAATTAAACAGATTGTTGAAATTTACATTCTTACATCTTTTTACGCAATTTTGTGATCGAATGTAGATGTAAGCTGCCTTACAAATGGGTATTTGGAGACAACAGTTGATTGGATTCCTGGAATGAACAACATCAGATTAAAAGATCTACCAAGCTTCATCTAAACCACCGACCCAAATGACATCATGTCAACTTACTCATACACGAATCAGAGGCCGCTTTCAAAGCCTCTGCTACAGTCCTAAACACATTCGACGCGCTCAAACGCGCCATCGTAGA
The DNA here is from genome assembly GCA_036172215.1 of Camellia granthamiana. Classification (NCBI taxonomy): domain Eukaryota; kingdom Viridiplantae; phylum Streptophyta; class Magnoliopsida; order Ericales; family Theaceae; genus Camellia; species Camellia granthamiana. Next base: position 124,634,963 of record CM069908.1, on the reverse strand, counting down.
CTCTCTCTCTCTCTCATCCAATCTCCCTCCTATCTACACCATCGGTCCACTCCATTTGATCCTGAACCAAATCTCTGATCACAGATTGAAATCTATAGACACCATTTCTGGAAAGAACAGCCCAAGTACATTGATTGGCTCGATTCCCAATAACCCAACTTGGTTGTGTACGTGAATTTTGGTAGCATCACTGTCATAACCACCCAACAACTCACTGAGTTTGCATGGGGACTCGCCAATGGTGAGAAGAACTTTTTGTGGGTAATTCGGCCGGGCATTATTTCCAACGACACTACCATTTTGCCGCCGGAGTTCATGGCAGAGACTAAAAACAAAGAGGTGTTAGCGAGTTAGTGCCCTCAAGAATAGGTCCTGAACCACCTTGTGATTGGGGGGTTCTTTACTCACAGTGGGTGGAATTCGACGATCGAAAGCCTTTCCGGTGGTGTTCCGATGATCTGCTGGCCGTTTTTCACTGAACAGCAAATGAATTGCTGGTACAGTTGCAACGAATAGGGGATTGGGTTAGAGATAGATAGTGGTGTGAAGCGAGAAGAAATGGAAACGCTTGTAAGGGAGTTGATGGAGGGTGAGAAGGGAAAGGAGATGAAGAGTGTGGAGAAGTGGTTTGGAAATACTCTTTGGATCCAGTAGGATGCTCATGATCCTCAGCTAGTCATCTGAAAAGGAATGAACACTCCCGTCGGGGGTGCCGGAATTAGCACTCCAACGGATAAGTCAGTGTATACTCTCTTGGTTGCTTATGTCTCAAGTTAAACTTACTTGTTCTTACATACCTTTCTTTGGCTGATGCTCCTCTATTTATAGTTTTCTTTTGGGCCTCAGGATCGGGCCCACCCTTAATCCAATACACGTTTATGTATTTGGCCTTAGTTCGACTCGTTCCACGACCAATTAATATATTCGGCTTTGGGATCATCCAGGATGAAGCCGAATACAAATTCCGTCCTTGACTGTCCTCATATTGTTATTCAGCTTTATTGCCCCCATAATATCCAGCTCCCACAATTGCCCTCCAAACATCCTATTAACGCCAGTTAGTCGGCATGTTTGGTTTTGAACTTGAAAAGTCAAGGAAAGAACGGCTGTTATCCTTATTCCAACGCATGTCAGAACACACGCTTTTCAGGCATCATTACATCTTCTCGCCTCTTCATACGCTTCCTTCATTTAATGCGATTTGAAACTATGTTGTCCCTTTGAGTGTAAGTTTTTTGAATACTCAAAGCTTCTAGTTTGCCTCTCGATATACTTCCATTTCGCGACTTCTGTAACTTCCTCCTGTTTCTCACTGTCTCTTCTGCTTCTTATAAGTTATCTTCTCCTTCATTTCGAACTCCATTTCCTTGTTTATTTTTGGTTTCGCATAATGTAGACGCGCCCGAACGTCCCAGGAGGGAATCCCGTTTTGTTCATTTGGGCTCACTACAGTTCAGGACTCAATGTCACGGTCCTGTATCTAATCTCGCAGAGTGCAATGCAAGATCGATGAATCATCAAAGAGTCCAAATCCGGCAAATCGTTTTTGAAAACAGATTTTTATGAAAGAAGTGCCAAACATGGACTGCTTTGCCAGATACAGAGTCGCCACCTAAATATTTATTTTTAAGGGAAATTTAGGAAACCCTGACTCGTTGCCTAAGGCCACGTGTCCGTCATCGCCAAAGTTCCTCGGCTCAGGAACTTGGGTACGATTGGGGAAGGTCACTTCGTGAGCACCCTCGCTCGCCCGATCAAAGATCGGCCTCTACTAACCATGATATCAAGTTTTGAAAACATTATGTGCTCTTATCCCGGTTATTAGCCTAGAATTACTATGTGATGCACGCAGCATACAAGTATAGACTGGATCCTCTGAGTTGGAACAAAACATTTCATGTTTGTTTTTTAAAGCGGTTTGCTACTCGCAAGTAGGCTAAAATGCGGATTTTGTCACCCTCAAGTGGGCTTAGAAAATATGGTGATTTACCACTATCTAGTGGGCTTAAAACTCGCAATCAATGAATTGTTCCAATTCAGATAATCCAACCTCCACCCACAGGCATTCAGACAGTTATATCACATAAACACTTAGCCTCATGGTAAGCATGCTATCATGGCAGTCACTCATACGCATGCAAGGATGCTAAAGCATAAATACTTACCAAGTACTCCGAGCCAAAGAAAGAAGCTAATAAGAAATCATGCATGAATCCTAACTATGCTGAGATGCCTAATGCAACACATACAGGTATGCAACTAAGATAGGCTCAGCTATTCTAAGATGGCATATGAAATGCAACAAATGATACACGTATTCAACTCGGAATTGAAATACAATGCAGTTAGTATGATGCGCCAAGCCCGGTGCATGCAATACAGATGAATGAATGCAAACATGCGAACATATAGATGCTAATTAAAACATGCCCTAAAACTAACCATCATAAGCTAGTAAATAAAAGGGAGAAAGACGTGGGGTTAGAAGACATACAACACACACACGCACACTTATTACAACATTGCCCTCCTCGGAGGGTCCGAATAAATAATACACAACCGAAATGAATAACTAATTATTACACAACACTAGCTAATTAACAAATTAACTAAGAAAGCGAGTAAACTAGCATGCAATGCTACATGAAGTAGACTGCCTCAGCTCTGTTCGAAATGATGAAAGATGCATGCATGCTCGAGTCGCCTTGCCGAAAAATCCATCGCGATGCCCCGATTTGCCTCTGTTTGCAACTGGTCCCAGAATACTGTACAAAGCTCCAGAAGGCTGCTGACCAGTTTTTGCTGCTGGCTTCCGGTTTGCTGCAACAGAGAGCAAGAAAGGGGCATGGCAAAGTATTTTCAACATATGTATGCACAACCACTCTCCCCGTCATTGCATGAGCTCCAGGGAGTGTAGTCCTCGATCCTCGTGCCACCAATCACGCATCCCGATGCATGATAGCCGAGGAGTCGAATTGCACGACTCAATATGAAATGGATGTACACATAAACACAACAAGGCCTAAACTCCATCATGGGTAATATGGAGTGTCGGCGACCGAGAATCGAGGCACGTTTCGTCACTTGGAGTACGAAACGTCCCTCGTTTCCCGTGTTTGGACTAAACCCTATTCCAAACACAATGAAATATACATGGCATGCACGATGAGACTCGGATTATGCAAGCTAAATGCAATGCGACTAAATGATGCAAACATGTAGAGAATGACATGCACACATGCTACTAGCATACACAATGCTATGAATTACATGGCATACTCGATGCAAGACACCTTATGCAACAATATAACAACATATGATTAGCATATAAGATGCGAATATCAAATGGCATACTCGATGCAATGAACTACATGGCATGTGCAATGCTATGACTAGAATGGCATACACAATGCAAGATGGACTTAAACCAAGATGGGTGAGCCTCAGCCACACCCAAATCAGTGGCCAAACATGATGGAATGAAAGGTAGGAACACTCATGCAAACATGCCCGATGCAAGGGACCGAACCTAAGGCATCAAATGCCACTCTACCAAAGCATGGCAAGGGATGAAACATGGCATAGAAACATACATTTTCCAGCTCTGAAACATGATACACAATGGTCCCGAATCATGCAAATATGTCACACAATGCATGCTAGATGGCCCGAATACCGAAACTAGTGAAGCGCATTACACTAGAGGTACACAAAGCAATGCACAAATGGCAAAACCAGCCCCAAAAAAACCCTAGGCAGGTCCAAGACAGTGAGAAAATGGTCTAAAATGATGGCTCGAAAGGCATGGAAATGAAGTTCATGCAATGGTCCAAAAACGAGGCATTTATGCACCACTCTCAAATGCATTTAAAGAGTGGAAAACATGGGAATATGGCATACATATAAGCTCTGAAATATGATGCACAATGGCCCCAAAACATGGAAACACCTCAACATAAGCATGCAATAGGCTTCAAAACTCAAAGCTAGGCAAGGGTATTGCACTACAACCATGCATAGCAAGCATCATTCGACCATGAGGCATAAAAACGGAGCTAAGGTAGTCCAAAACATGCACAAAATCAGTTTAAGGCATGGCCAAAAAGTGCTAGAATCAAGGGCCAAGACAACATGCAATACAAGCTAGTGAAGAGGGTTTACACTACAAGTATATTAAACATTCAAGAGGCCACTAAACCAGCAAAATAAAGAGGTATAACATGACAAATAAAGCTCAAAAACTCACTGAAACATGGTCTATGCATGCAAGAATGAGATGCTCCTTTGATAGGCCATGAAGAAGGTTGTTCTACACATGCAAGATGGGCACCCAATATGGAAAAAATAGCTCTGGATAGAGCTCATGCAGGTCTTTAAACTCACCAAAAATGGCCTGAAACATGCTCAAGAAGTGTGAAAATATAGGCCCCTTTGTTAGGCCAACAATGCTAGTAAACAAGACAAGGGGTGAGAGGGTCACCCCTCTCTGATTTTGGGGCTCAAAACAGTATTTCAGTGGCTAGAAGGCCAAACAAAGCTCACTTCAAAGGCCTAGATGCATGGCTCAAAACAAGGTGAAAACAAGCATGCAAGGGGGTAGATGACCCCCAACAGAAAAATGACCTTAAACAAACTTGTTAAGAAGCTCAAAATAAGACTTTTTTCAGTTTACACCAAAGCTCAAATATTCTTGCAAGTATGGCTAAAATAAGGATCAAAATGATGCTCAAAAAGGGAGAAAATGGTTACCCTTGTGGCACAGCAAGAACCAGCAACCTCTGGACCCAAAAACCAGTCCCTTAGCCTCTGAAAATGGCCTCCAAGATGCTTAGAGTGATGGTGGAGGGGTTGTGCCAGGAGGTGGTATGCAATAGGCCAAGAACAAGGGACTTTTGGAGCTTGGATGTAGAGATATAGAGAGATACAAGCTTGGAGCCTTCCATAAAATTCTGAACCCTTGCAATAGAGATGGAGGGCTTCCTTTATAGACCAAGGAGACCAAAGCTTCTCTAAGAAGCCAAGAAGCAAGGCCAAAGATCCTCCATACACATGTATGGAGGATCCAGTCTATGCCCTCCAGCTGGCACAACTAGAACCAACTCACAGAGACAAAGCTACAGAGAGCTGGCCGACCAGTTCAAGTGGTCGGCCGACCACTTAACCTGGTCGGCCGACCAGGTTAAAAGGTCCAAGGTGGTCAGCCATCCCCTATGATGAAGCCCCAGAAGTTAGCTTTCCAATGGTGCCAGCCTTGCATTAAAATTCCAACTGTGCAAAAAGTTATGCCTGTTTTGGTGAAGCCACGCAGATTCGGTCCAACCGGATTGATGCCCTACTTCAACTAACTATATCTCCCCCGTCCAGACTTGGCTTTAGGAGATTCTTGAGCGTAAAATGAAGCCCCAGAAGTCTTCTTTCCAATGGTGGTGGCCTCATAGCTTAAATCCAAATGTATAGACAGATAAGCCTGATTTAGCGAGGACCGCTCGACTTTCTCTCTTAACGGTTCATGCCCATTTTCTTACCCAACTGGGTTTCTTCCCTCTTTTCTTCTTTTCCTCAACTCCAAACCCCTAACGAGGTGTTTTGAAAGATTTTTCAAAGATTTCAACTCTCTTTCATTCATTTCAACTCTACCCTTACTCAGTTTACCGAAAAGCGCAACATTTAACAAAATGCGAGCCTCAGAGCATCGTAGAAACTTTATTTCAAAAATGTTTTGAAAGAGAGGGTTTTAAGGTCTAAAAACCATTCAAAATAGCTTTGGTCCAAAATGGGGTGTAAGGTTGGGATATGACTCTCCTCTTGCCGAAGAAATTGAACATTTGCCTTACACACCTTTCTCCACCATGTAAACCAACAGTCGCGTCCAAGTCTTAAGGGCGGTCAAAAATGGGGTGTCTACACATAATCCTTAGGTTGGCTAGGATGGCAAAACACTTGAAAGAACTCCTTTCTCCGAAACAAATTTCCAGTTTTCGTCGCCATTATTCCATCCCTGATGATGTCCATCTGTCACTCGTGGCAGACAGCACCACTGATATGGAGAGGACTAATGAAAGTACAATTATCTTCCCTCTCTTATCAATTGCTGAGAGCAGAGTCCGTTTTCCCCTTCACCCATTTTTAAGGGCCTTCCTTCGATACTGGGGTCTAATCCCTTCCTAACCTAATGTAAATTTTTTCCGAATCATAATGGGGATTATAGAGTTAAACCGACGCCTTAGGATTAACCTCGGTATACCTGCAATTCGGCATTGTTATGCCTTAGCCAAATCTACTGGCCGGCTGGGATGCTATTTTCTCAGGGCCAAGGATACCAATCATCACTTAGTGACTATGCTTGCCAGCTCTAGCAAGCATGTTGACGATGTTATGGTCGTTGTTCGCAGTAACTGGGAATTTGGCGAGGGCGAAGATCGCCTAGATCCAGTGCCTAGGCGAAAAGGCAAACCAAGTGGCCGTATAATCCCCCACGTATATTTGTTGAATATTTATCCGGCTTAAATTCTTCGTACTTACGATTTTATTTTGTGCAGGTAACGACTTGAAAAAAGTTCTTGCTTCGGCTAACGACGCTGTACTTGGGCAGATTAAAACCGTGCTCCAATTCTTTGGCCGTTTGAATCTTTAGAAGCAAGGTAGGGCGGCCCACATACTTTTAAGATACGAGCCGACCTACTCCACATTTTCGGCTGTAGATAATATTCCGATTCCGAGGGGTGAACAGTAGCTTACGGCGCTTATTTTTCTGAACTTCAAGAATCTTAGGCAAATTGGTCTTGAAGCTTCAGATTCGGAGCCAGCGGATGAACAAGTAGCCGAAGTTACTGAGCAGCCGGATCAAGCCTCGGACAGTTCTGAAAGACTAGAGTTTGACGCGACACTGAATTCGGCTTTTGAGGAAGCTAGCCTCAATCCTCCATCAACTTCGAGCCGACCGGATGTCTCCTTCGAAGATATTTTCACCGACTTAGGGGACCTACTCGGCTCATATCCTGATAACATGGCTGGTGAGTCGCTTACTCAGTTGGCCAGGAAGAAAAATGCCAAGAGGATGGCTGCACGCAAGAAAGCTGAAGCCGAACGATCTCAGCCTCCACCCCCTCCACCTGAAGTTAGGACTGAGTCTACACCACCTGCTCCTGTTGAGGAGACGGCTCATGCTGATACGGCCAAAACTAAGCTTGTTGTCGATCAACCAGAGGGCCAGGTGTCGGAGCAACAGGGGGAAAGCGCCCAGCCGAGACCGAAGATTATTCAGAAAGCCTGGTTGATAAATGGCCACACATAGAAGAATCGGACCTGGTTATGCCGTTTACAATACAACCCAGGATAAAGAACGTGCCAATTGCTTCCGATGCATCAGCAGTGAAAGATGCTGCAGTGGCCTTGAGCTTGGCCTCCTCGATTTCGTTGCCAATTGACAAGGCGACTTTTCAGGCAGAGCTTGATCTGATATCCATAGCATTAGCCGCTCAATCGGCGATATTGATATGTGTCTTAATCCTTAGTTCTACATCGAAAACTAAAAAGTGGTGTATGTCACCTATCTTACTGATTTATTGGTTTGTAGGCGGCGGGAAAGATAGCAGATATTGGTCGTTGCCAACATGACGCAATTGAGCAAATCGGCTTTCCGACTGCCGAAGTGGAAGCTGAAAATAACAAAGCAGCAGAGGCCTCTCACCGAACCGAATCTGAGGCCATGAAAGTGGCGGAAGAAAGAGCGAGGGCCGATGCCAAAGCTGACAAGGCCAAGAATTTTGATCGATTAAGATTGGCCGCTGATGGAAGAGCGAACACGAGCGAAGAAGCGTTGAAATTGGCCAACGAGACGATATCCAAGCTGGAGGCCAACTTGGAAGATTTGAAGAAGGCGAAGAAAAAAGCCGAATCCAAGACAGCCAAGGCTTTCCAAGCCGGCCAGGATGCAGCCTTAGAGAGCTATGCCAAGGAAGTGTCTAAGTTCAAAAATAGAGGCTTCAAACACGGCTGGCTCAAAGCCTTAGCTGCCGCTAATGTGATATCGGAATAGCCGATTTCGTACGAGCAGGTAGACGTTGAGCCACTGGAGTCTGACCCTGAAAACTAACCTAGGCTCAAAGTGATTTTTGTTTTGTGTTGGTATCTGAATGTATGTAGGTTTTGTTAGATTTTGAATGTATTTTGGTTAGAAGTTTAAATGTAAGGTAGCTTTCATGTGTAAATTGACTTCTGTATGTACTCAATTTATGAATAAAAATTGCCTTTGCTTTTCTGCTTATTGAATGTGCGTGTTAACAGCCAAGTAAGATGTAAAATCATGAAATAAGTTTTAACGGAACTATTAAATCAATTCGGCGCTAGATTAACTGCTTAGCTTTGTCAAGCTAAATATAATAGTGCATCTGCCCTTGCCCCAGCAGATTGGTGAACATGGCCAACGATTATTGACCATTCATGAATTGGCTGGGGCAGCCTATCTTTTCGGCACAAAGGACTCATGTTAGGATGAATAGATTAATTAATCTACCCTTGCCCTAGCGAATTAGTGAATGTGGCCAACGATTATCAACAATTCATGAATTGGCTGGGGCAGCCAATCTTTTCTGCACAAAGGACTGATGTAAGGCCGAATAGATTAATTATTCTGCCCTTGCCCCAGCGGATTAGTGAACGTGGCCACCGATTATCAGCCATTCATGAATTGGGTGGGGCAGCCAATCTTTTCGGCACAAAGGACTTATGTTAGGCCGAATAGATTAATTAATCTTCCCTTGCTCCAGCAGATTAGTGAACGTGGCCAACGATTATCGGCCATTCATGAATTGGCTGGGGCAACCAATCTTTTTGGCACAAAGGACTGATGTAAGGCCGAATAGATTAATTATTTTGCCCTTGCCTCAGCGGATTAGTGAACGTGGCCACCGATTATCGACCATTCATGAATTGGATGGGGCAGCCAATCTTTTCAGCACAAAGGACTTATGTTAGGCCGAATAGATTAATTAATTTGCCCTTGCCCCAGCGAATTAGTGAATGTGGCCAACGATTATCTGCCATTCATGAATTGGCTGGGGCAGCCAATCTTTTCGGCAAAAAGGACTGATGTAAGGCCGAATAGATTAATTATTCTGCCCTTGCCCCAGCAGATTAGTCAACGTGGCCATCGATTATCGGCCATTCATGAATTGGGTGGGGCAATCAATCTTTTTGGCACAAAGGACTGATATTATACTTAGTACATTAATTCGGCGCTAAATTAACTGCTTAGCTTTTTCAAGCCGAATATACTAGTGCATCCGCCCTTGTCCCAGCAGATTGGTAAACATTGCCGCCGATTATCAACCATTTATGAATTGGCTGGGGCAGCATTGAAGAGATCGCTTTGAGAGTGGTGCACCCGCAGGTAATAAAAAGAGTGGTTGCTTCATGCGCGTAGGTCCCATTAATGTGTTCAAACTCAACTCAAACTTGTCTGTCGAAGAAGGTTAGATAAGTGTGAATGTCAGGTAGGCTATTCTTCAACAGCAGAGGAGAAGGTAGGACATTGGCTGAGCTGGACTCAACGATGAATTGAGGTGGGTAACCTTCACGAACGGGAAGTAGGCCGTCTGGGGAGCAAGAGAGGCATCACTCTCCATGTCATCAAAGTAGGTCACCTAGGAGGGAGAAGCGACAGCGGGGGAACTCCCCTGATTCGCGAAGTGAGGCCAGTGGGCCACCGTGCCCGTTGAGTTTTTCAGTCTTTATCAGGAACAAACCGATGACGGACGCAGATTCGATCATCCGATATCCAAGCATGGCAGTCAAATTTGCATCATAGATTTTTCTGCCAAAATTCCAACAGTCGATGATTGGTCGACCAGATTTCGAAGTGTTTCAAGAGGGCATTCACGGAGCTGTGAAAAGACTATACACTGCCTATGAGATAAGATGCGCCTTCGTGCCGCGCAGCGGGAGATCGAACAAAAAGATGAACGCATTCGTAATTTAGAGGCCCGTATGGAGAAAGCTGAGCGGGAGTTAAGAAAAGTCAAAATCGCTGAGACTCAGTCGGCCGACCAAGCTAACCTGATTGTGGAGGAAAGGGTGACCCAACGTCTTATAAGTCACGCAATTGCTGATCGCGATACGGCAAGCATGTTTGCAATAGAGGCTGCAAAGACCAGGGCTTACGAACAAGGCTTCCATGCGGATCGAAAAGTTGGGATAGAGAAGACGAAGGAAAAGCTCACCGAGGAGGTCTGTCAATGCGAGAATCGTGGATTTAAGCATGGATGGGTCAAGGCTGTTCATGCTGCGGAGGCTTTCCAAACAGCAGGCATTGATTCGGCGTCGCCAATTATATCAGGGTCATCATTTTCCCTTTGCGGCTTTCGAAGTCGAGAAAAGCGACGACGAGGGTGATGCCGAACAAAACTGAATGTAATGTACCTCTTTAACATGAATTGGAAGCGAACTATGTATTCTCGATTAATTTAATGAAACATATTATTTTAAACGTTTGCATGTTATTTCAATCTACGTTTATAGATTCAGCTATGGCCATCTTCCATTTTATGTCAACAGCGTTTATGCGTGTTAATCACAATATTCATGACGAAGGATCCGAATTCGAATGCTCTTTCGTGCCAACCGTGCTTTCCACGAAGGGCGTTCCGAATCCAGAGGCTTATTTGGCCTAAACGTGTCTCGCACTAATAGGGCTCCGAATTCGGAGGCTTTTATCTTTGCCAATCACGATATCCATGAAAGGCGCTTCGAATCTGAAGGATTATTCGGCCCAAACGTGTGATTCACGGATGAGGCTCCGAATTCGAAGGCTTTTATCTTGGCCAATCGTGATATCCACGAAGGGCGCTCTGAATCCGGAGCCTTATTCAGCCCAAACGTGTGATTCACGGATGAGGCTCCAAATTCGGAAGCTTTTATCTTGGCCAATCGTGATATCCACGAAGGGCGCTCCGAATTCGGAGGCTTTTATCTTGGCCAATCGTGATATCCACAAAGGGCGCTCTGAATCTGGAGGCTTATTAGGCCCAAACATGTCTTGCATAGATGGGGCTCTGAATTCAGAGGCTTTTATCTTGGCCAATCGTGATATCCACGAAGGGAGCTCTGAATTCGGAGGCTTATTCGGCCCAAACGTGTCTTGCACAGATGGGGCTCCGAATTCGGAGGCTTTTACCTTGGCCAATCGAGATATCCACAAAGGGCGCTCCGAATTCGGAGGCTTATTCGGCCCAAACGTGTCTTGCACGGATGGGGCTCCGAATTCAGAGGCTTTTAATTTAATGAACTAAATTTCATGTAGTGAGGAAATAAGAAACCTTGCATTGAAAAAGTGAAATTTGTACACGTTGAACATTCAAAACCAGTATCATGCCCCACAAGTCGAGTTAATGATAGAATTTACGCAAATGCGTGGAATTCCAAGGACGTGGCAGACTTCTTCCAGACATGTCTTTGAGTCGATATGCCCCTGTGCCAGCGATTGACTCAATTTAATAAGGGCCGTCCCAGTTGGGACCTAGCTTTCCGTTGGCAGGGCTCCTAGTAGCAAGAAGAACTTTCTTCAGGACCAATTCTCCAAGTATATAATGTCGCAGCTGCACACGTTGATTATATGATTTAGCGAGCTGCTGCTGATACCACTCCATAGATGCGAGGGCTCGGTCTCGGCATTCTTCAATCAAAGTTAGATCCAAAGCTACCGTCATGTCATTACGGCCCAAGTCGAAGACCTTTGTTTTCAGAGTGGGTAAGCCAATCTCCAGGGGAATAATTGCCTGAGTTCTGAAACAAAGGGTGAACGGCGTTTCCCCAGTGGACCGCCTTGGTGTAGTGCGATGAGCCCACAACACACTGGGGAGCTCTTCAACCCACCTGCCTTTAGCTTTCTCCAACCGTTTCTTGATGCCGTCCAAAATGGCTTTGTTGGAGGCTTCAACTTGACCATTGCTCTATGGATAAGCCAAGGTGGAGAACTAGGGCCAAATACCATACGTGTTGCACAATTCTCGGTAGACGCCGTAATTAAACTGGGTGTCGTTGTCTGAAATAAGTGCTCTTGGAATGCCGAATCGTGTTATGATATTTCTCCATACAAAATGCTTAACATCAGTATCTCGAATGTGTGTTAGTGCCTCCGCTTTGACCCATTTTGTGAAGTAATCTGTCACGACAATCAAAAATCGCTTGTTGCCCGGGGCACGAGGTAATGGTCCGACGATGTCAAGTCCCCATTGGGCGAACGGCCAAGGACTGGTGATAGAGCTTAACTCTTCAGCAGGCAAATGGGTTAAGGAGGAAAACTTCTGACACTGTTCACATTTCTTGACGTAACACTCAACATCAGCTCTCATTGTCAGCCAATAATACCCCTATATCACAGCTCGATGAGCCAAAGAGCGCCCGCCAGAATGGGCACCACAACTACCTTCGTGTATTTCAATCAGGAGTTCCTTGACTTTATCCGGACGAACGCATTCTAGATATGGACCAGAAAGGGATTTTTTGTAAAGCTTTCCTTGCGGATCTAAGTAATATCGCAGGGCTTTGTTTCACAATTTGTGTGTTTTTTTCTTATCCGTCGGGAGCTGTTCAGAAGATAGGAATGCAATGATAGGGTCCATCCAACTTGGACCTGATTCTATGATATTGATTTGAATTGACTCTGAGGGGGCAATGCTCGGCTCAAGGATGAATCCTACTTCAATTGTCCGTTTAATTTCTGAGGTGATGGCGGAGGCTAGGCAAGCTAGGGCATCTGCATATGTGTTCTGATCTCGGATTATTTGATTTAGTTCATGATGGTTGAATTTTGCCAACAAAGAATTCGCCGTTTTCATGTAAGCTGCCATACGGTCATTTTTGGCTGCGTATTCCCCCTTCAATTGGTTGATGACTAGCTTTGAATCACAAAAGATAAGCAGACACCGAGCACCAAGGAGATGTGCATTCCATAAGCCGGTTAACAATGCTTCGTATTCGGCCTCCTTGTTCGCTGCATCGAAGCCCAGTTTGATAGCCTGCTTGATTATTGCCCCGTCCGGAGCCATGATCACTACGCCCGCCCCACTGCCACATTGGTTGGATGATCCATCACAATACAACTGCCAAAGGTCCGCAACATAGATTCTCCAGTTCGGCTTAGGTTGAATTTGATCAGACTTAAAGTCGGCGAGGCATCCAGTGAATTCGGCCATAAAGTCGGCAAGCACTTGCCCCTTGATTGAGGTTCTAGGCAAAAATTGAATATCGTATTGGCCGAGTTTGAGAACCCATTTTGAAATGCACCCTGATGCTTTTGCACTACGGAGTACTGACTAGAGGGGGTAGTCCGTTAGTACCCCAATGGTATGCCCCTGAAAGTAATGCATCAGCTTTCTTACTGTCATAACGAGAGCAAGGACGAGTTTTTCCAACGAAAGGTAATGTATTTCGGTGTCAATCATTGCTTTGCTCACATAATAAACTGGCCGCTGCTCCCCAAGTTCTTTCTTTAACAGTACGGCGCTGACGGCCCGGTCGGAAACTGCCAGATATAAAATGAGCGGATCACCTGCCGAAGGTGTTGTCAAGAGTGGAACTGATCGGAGGTAAGTCTTTAAACCGTCCAAAGCGACTTCGCACTCGGGGGTCCATTCAAAAGCTTTACCCTGCCGAAGGGTGTGAAAGAATTGTCGACAGCGATCTGTGGAACGACTGATGAACCTGTTGAGTGCGGCAACCATCCCTATCAGCTTTTGAACCTCTTTGACCGACCGAGGAGAGCTGAGTTCTAGAATTGCTATGATTTGCCTCGGGTTGGCTTTAATTCCATGGTGATTAACAATGTAGGCAAGGAATTTGCCGGATCCGATGCCAAATGCACATTTGGCAGCGTTGAGCTTCATTTTGTATTTGTGAAGAATGCCGAATGTCTCTTCCAAATCGGCTAGATGAGTTTGCTCTTCTTTGGACTTGACCACCATATCATCAATGTACACTTCCATAGTACGGCCGAGTTGCTCCTTGAATATGGCAGCGACTAGTCTTTGGTAGGTTGCCCCCGTATTCTTCAGCCCGAAAGGCATGACCTTATAGCAATAGGTCCCTTTTGGGGTGAGGAATGCAGTTTTGTCTTGGTCCTCCGGATGCATAGCAATTTGATGGTAGCCTCTGTAGGCATCCAGGAAGCTCATACGGTAATGATGTGCCGTTGCATCTACGAGTTGGTCTATTCTGGGGAGGGGAAAGCGATCCTTAGGACAAGCTTTGTTTAAGTCCGTGAGATCCACACAAACACGCCAAGTTTCATTTTTCTTTTTTACAACCACAGTATTCGACAGCCATGTAGGATAGTTCACTTCACGGATTGCCCCGACATCAAGCAGCCGGTCAACTTCTTCAACAATGGCAGCAGTGTGTTCCGTAACTAACCGCCGGCTTTTCTGTATGATCAGCTTACATTTGGGATCAACGTTTAAACGGTGCTAAGACACAGATGGATCCACCCCCAGCATCTCATATGGTGACCATACAAATACATCAAGGTTGCCGAGTACGAAGAAAATTAGCTGTTGCCTGTCGACTTTATTCAGGAAAGCGCCGACCAGAAGAACCTATCAGGATTCCCGTCAATTTCAATTCGATCCAGGGCTTCGGTTGCCTTTTCACTTGGGAGCCGCCCAACGTCGTCGAGTCTCTCTCAATCCGGCACCTCAATTAAATTCACTTCCAGCTCTCTTGGTGTCTTTGCGGCAAGAAGATAACATGCTTGCGCTGATTTCTGGGAACCTCGAATTTGTTCAATGCCACGTTCAGTTGGAAAGCGAAGTAGTTGATGATAGGTGCTTGGCACGGCCTGCATGGTATGCAGCCAAGTTCGTCCCATGATGAGATTATACGGCAAAGGAAGCTTGACAACCAAAAATTCTACATCCACTGATTGGGAGCCGACCCGAACTGGTAGTGTGATTTTGCCCAACGGATATTCCGGATTAGCGTTGAAGCCGAATAATGGATAATGAGCTGGAGACAGGTCCGACTCAGTGAAGTCGAGTTTGATGAAGGTCTTATAGTACATAACTTCCGAAGTACTCCCCTGATCAATGAGAACACGCTCAATGGTGAATCGGTTTACGCGTAGCTCGATGACTAAGGGATCAATGTGGGGGAGCGTTACGCCGGCCAAATCAGAATCATCGAAAGTAATACTCTCAGCTTCATTGGGCCGTTTCGCTAGTGTGATTTGCTTTTGGGGGTTAGGATGTGACTGGATTGTATGTATGGCGGACGCCATAGGCAAGCTATATATCATATGGATTACGCCGAGTGGTGGTGAATCCTGCCGTAAAGCAACTGTTTTGGTTGAGTTGTTCTTTCAGACGTATTTGCTTAAGCCGACCGTCTTGTACCAACTCCTCAAGGTGATCTTTTAAAGCATAATAACTGTCGGTATCATGATCGTGGTCTTTGTGATATTCGCACCGCTTATCCCGTCTTCTCGTGTCGGGAGGTCCTACCATCTTGGGTGGCCATTTGAAGAACGGAAGATGTTGAACTTTAGACATAACTATGCTGATCGGCTCCGACAACTCCGTATATTTCTTGTCCGCGCGCCTTATGCGCTTACTATCCACCTGAAGTTGTTCATTAGCCCGGTGTGGACATTGGTCATTTGATCGGCGCGAATCTCGTCTTTTATCTCGTTTAGTCCGATTTGGTGGTTCCGGGCTCCGTGATGGTACAGGATTTATCGTCTAAACGATTTCAGATGGGGCCGTCTTGTTGGCCTTGTGCCCAGCTTTGACCCGCAGGGTGTCATCTTCCACTTTGCAGTATTCCTTAACTTTCTTCATTAACGACCAGACTGTTTTGAGAGGCCTTCTGGTCAAGGAGCTGCGGAGTGCACTATCAGGATGCAATCCCATTTTAAATACGGTGATGGCTATGGAGTCATTGCAGGCATCATCTACGAGATTAAAGCATTCCCAATAGCGCGCCGAATACGTACATAGGGTTTCCCCTGGTTGGATTTGCATTGCCCAGAGAGAATCAGCCTGCTTCGGCTGGACCTCATTGGTGATGAACCTTACCCTGAAGGATTTTTGGAGTTGATGGAAACTCTTAATCGATGCCGGTTCCAATTTATAGTACCATCTGACGGGTAATGGTCCCAAACTACTCGGGAATATTCGACACATGAAGGCCTCGTCGTCTGCATGTAGCGTCATGGCTTGCTTAAAATGACGGATGTGATCAGTGGGGTCCAATTTTCCATTGTATATAGTGAACGATGGAGCTTTGAACTTTTTGGGTAGCACTGCCCTTGCAATCCGTCGCACAAAGGGGTCATGTTGATCCTCTTCGTCTGAATCATTTCTTCTTCGCTTATTTCGTGCACGCGTACTCCCTTCGAAAGAATTGAAGATTTTGACTCGTCCCTTCTTTTTGGATTCTGTTGATGATGAGTCAAAATCACTGCCACTATCTTGTCTCCGAACTCGAGGTCATCGACCATCATTTCTCAGAGGTCATCCCGGATCTTGGCGTGCAGCCTGTTGGGATTTTGCCACCTCCAAGGCCAAATCCTGTCGAAGGCGCTTATTCTCAGCCATTATGTTTTCCAACCTCTGTTCGTTTTGCTTCACCTGATCTATAATCGCTTGCATTGTCTCATGTGCTGATGTCGAGGGTGAGGTCTGGGCAACTGAGTCGAAGTTCAAGGCCCTTCGTGCGGCAATGGTCTCGCGCCCAAGCATGTTGCTTGGAGTGGTTTCATCTCGTGGCGTAAGGTCGTCAGCGACTATCAGAGGATCTTCCGTTACGCCCGCCATGGATGTGCTGGAGTATTCCCACAGACGGCGCCAATTGTAGAGAAGTAGTTTGGAAATACTCTGTGGATCCAGTAGGACGCTCGTGATTCTCAGCTAGTCACCTGAAAAGGAATGAACACTCCGGTCAGGGGTGCCGGAATTAGCACTCCGACGAATAAGTCAGTGTATACTCTCTTGGTTGCTTATATCTCAAGTTAAACTTATACCTTTTTTTGGCTGATGTTCCTCTATTTATATTTTTCTTTTGGGCCTCAGGATCGGGCCCACCCTTAATCCATTACACGTTTATTTATTCGGCCTTAGTTCGACTGGTTCCACGGCCAATTAATATATTCAGTTTTGGGATCATCCAGGATGAAGCCGAATACAAATTTCGTCCTTGACTGTCCTCATACCGTTATTCGGCTTTATTGCCCCCATAATATCCGGCTCCCACAAAGAGGAATGCCATGGAGTAGAAGAAGAAGGCGGAGGAGGCGGTCAGAGCTGGTGGTTCATCATCCCTCAACTTGGATAAATTATTCAGTCAAGTGTTGCCACCAAACAGGAGCAAGTAATTTGATGCAATAAATAAATAATAATTAATTTATTTCAATTAACGATTAAGATGCAGCAACAATATTAAGTTTTGTGACGTATGGTTGAAGTTTATTGGTGTTTTAGTGGTGAGTTCTTTTTTATAAATTGAGTTAAATTTAGTTGACACCGATTATTCTGGAGTCAGAGTTTACGACTATGATGACAACACCAAAAAGTATCTTTTTTTTCGCATTCCAAAAAAAAAAAATTACAATAAGCAATAATTCAGTGGCGATAATAAATAAATACTCTTTCCTAATAAATTTAGCTTGTATGAGCCAGCTTTCTCTCATTTTTCAATTCTTTTTCTTTGTTACATTTGGAAGAATTTATGTAACCACCATTTGTTGGTACAATGATGAAGAATATCATTATTATATGCATGTAATATTTTGTGGAGTATACATTAAAATATTTGTGGGTAATATGAAGTGTAGGTGGAATTGAATTTATACTTAAAAAGTTAGAATTAATCACTTTGCTTGTTTTTAATTTTTTAAAAATACTTTTCAAAAAATTTTACTTTCTTATTTTTCGTATTTTTTCATATTTATTGAATATTTTTGAATATTTTAAGCATTTTTTTAATTTATAGACACACTTAATATAAATACACAAAAAAAGTATAATTTTTATGAAAAAAGTCTTTTAAACATTTACTAAAAAAAAGAAGAGAGAATTCAATATATTTTTATATATTTATTAATTTTTTAAAATATTTTTTCACAAATTTTTTACTTTTTAGATACATTTAAGATACATCTAAAAAAGTTTAAAAATGCGAAAAATTTTAAAAATATTCACTAAAAAAAACACGGAAAATAAAAAACTCACTTTTCAAAAAACTTAATCCAAAAAACTCAAACCAAACACACACAATATTACTTAAATTAAAGGAAAAATTACAAATACACCCCCTGAGATTTACTTAAAATATGAATTGCCCACTGTGGCTTGAAAAATTACAAATATCTCCCTGTCAGAAATTTTTTATTTAACAGAATTAATTGAAAACGTGAATTTCTAACTGTTCATCTGTACAATAATAAAATTATCTGAATTATTAATTGAAATAAAATTTTAATATCATTAAAAACTGTTAATTAGCTTGATGATTTATTAATAAAATGACCTATTTATTATGAAATTAGAAACTTTAAGTGGCATAATGTAATTTCTAAAACTGCAGGGATAATTTATAATTTAAGTAAATCTCAGGGGGTGTATTTGTAGTTTATCCTAAATTAAAATAATAGAAATTAAAGTAAAATTTGAGTTAAATTATAATGGTTTCACAAATTTAAACACTTTTTATATATTAAGAATCAATTTGACAAAATTTAAATATTGAAAATCAAATTAATACAATTTAAATATTAAGATTAGAATAACACAAAACTCAACTTTATACACTAAAAATATAATTAATCCAAAACTAATCAACATCGTTGTATTTGATTGGAGAATTTGAAAATAAATTTAGAAAGGAAACAAGAAAAGGTATGTGAAATGTGAATAAAATATTTCACTTAATTTCATATATATTTTTTTTTTCTCTTATCAAATTCTTTCTTAAATCTTCCGATCAAACTTAACGTAATTCACTAATTTTATATACAACTCGTGTTGTGTTAAAAATTTTATCACATGTCTTATGATTCGGATCTATCACATGGAAGATTAACAAAGTCACATGTGTAAGTTTGTTCAAAGTCACATGCATCTTTGCGTAATGGGTTGCTCCCAAAAAATATTGTTTATTCATTCGTTGGGAGTAATGGGTAAGTGATATAATACATTATGTTCTATTTTTATGTATAGATTGGTTGGGAGCCAAACAATGAACAAGCATTTTTTGTATTGTTACTATTTATATTATCATGTGATTTGTATTATGCATGAGATAACTTATATTATGCCCGAGATAAAATAATATGTTACTCATAAAAAGAGTACAATAGTTATATTTTTATTGTCTTTTTTGTCTCTCGTCAATATATATATATATATATATATTTATAAGGATAAATTATATTAATAGTTTCTATAATTTGGGGCTCGTGTCACTTTAATCCCTGACTTTTTAATTATGACATATTTAATCCTAAATTTTAAATCTTGTTTCAAATAATAAAAATTGAACATACCATTACTTAATTTCAAGGGCAAAATCATTAATTTGATAAAATATAAATTAATTTGACAAAAATAAATGTCAAAAAAATATTTTAAAATTTTAAAAAATTATTTCTACCCACCAAAGATAAAATTATGTAAAATTGGTAAAAAATAAAAAAATTACATGATTAATTTTTAAAAATTAATTTTACATGATCATCATCCAAATACGTAATAAAAATTAATTTGGTAAAAAAAATAGATGTCTAAAAGATTTATCAATTTTATATAATTTTATCTTTAGTGGGTAGAAATAATTTTAAAAAATTCAAAAATAATTTTTTGACATTTATTTTTGTCAAATTAATTTATATTTTATCAAATTGCCGAATTTGTCCTTGAAAAATCTAATAGTATCTTCAATTATCCTTATTTGGAACAAGATTCAAAATTCAAGGTCAAATGTGTCACAATTGAAAAGTCAGGAACCAAAGTAATACAAACCCCAAACTATAGGGACCATTGGTGTAATTCACCCTATTTATAATTTTAAGAGTTGTATAAAATTATGAAAAAATAAATTTGATATGAAAATAGTTTAATAGATTTTATGATTTTATAAAACTCATAAATTTTACATCCCACCCAAAACAAAACAAAACAAAAAAAAATTGGGCAAGAATGTTTATTTTAATTTTTTTTTTTTTTTTTTTTTAAAAAAAGAGGTTTCAAAACAAAAATAACTATAATATATATTAGCTAGAATGGGAAAAGCCCATTAAAGGTGTAGGCCTATCGTCTTGAGGCAGAATTTCATGCATAGTGTGGGCCTGGCTCAGCTCAGATTTTTTTTTCCTTGGGTTCTGACTCATGACCATCACACCATTCCTTGCTGCTCATGAAATTGTCACATGTAATTCTATCATGTTTGATTTTGAAACTTTTAATTAGTTGTAAAGAGAGAGTGACTTAATACAAAATTAAAAACTAGAGTGGGAGTATTTATTAGTTAGTTAATCGTTATTTTTACCTATTTATTCTTGATAGTTAGTAGAGACACAAAAGCATAGATAATTAAAAAATTTGTAATATTTTTAAATAAAAAAAATGTTACATAACTTTATTTTTGTGCACATTTCATAATTTTTTTCTATGCACTATATAATGTGAATAGTTATTGTTAAGTCCTAGTGGGTCCACTTGGTGATTAAAGAATGGGATGAGCTACTATTTTTAGGTCTAAGTAGATTCACTTAGAGTCTATTTTGATAATTTTAATCATTTATTTCTAGAAGTCGTTAAGTATATTATCTATATAAAAAATCGAAGTGATTGAATATTAATAATTGTATTATCAAATCACATTCATCTTATAAAAATTAACAGTTACAAATAATTTTTTTGGATAGATAACATTGCTACAAAACAAATTCACAAGCTAAGGTTAAGGCTTGTTAGTTATTAATGACTCCTGTTTTAGGTACTTGACCACCATATCAAAGTTTACATAAGATGACCCACCAGGCCTTGTAGCTTCCTCTGATCTCTGCTTCCACTCCATGGCCTTTCTCCTCAACTCCTTTCCCTTCTCTCCCTCCATCAACTCCCTCACCAACCCCTCCACTTTCTCTCTCCTCACGCCGCCATCCACCTCCATCCCCACCCCCCATTCTTGACACAAATACAAGCAATTCGTCTGTTG
This sequence comes from Camellia granthamiana, assembly GCA_036172215.1. NCBI lineage: Eukaryota > Viridiplantae > Streptophyta > Magnoliopsida > Ericales > Theaceae > Camellia > Camellia granthamiana. The sequence goes on along the minus strand of CM069908.1, from coordinate 124,613,756 downwards.
CTCCGCAAAAAATGGCCAACAAATCATAGGTACCCCCTCACAAATGCTTTCCAGAATTGAATTCCACCCACAATGTGTCAAAAACCCTCCAACCGCCACATGTCCAAGAACTCTCTCTTGGGGACACCAACCTAATAACAAGCCCCTATCTCTTATAACTGCCATGAAATCACTCGATAAGATCTCTTCGCCACCATCAACAAGGTCAGGCCTAATCACCCACAAAAATGAGTACTTACTATTAGCAAGTCCCCAAGCGAACTCACTCAATTGTTCCTTTGTCATGATTATGAGGCTTCCATAGTTGACATACACAACCGATCTTGGTTCTTTTCGATCCAACCAATCCAAGCATTCTGTTTCTTCTTTCCATAGATTTGATTGAATAGAGTTTAGGGGCTCGGAGTTGCAAAGTTGGCGGTGGAGGAGAGATAAGGGGCCGATAGTGTAGAGATTGTTGAATTTGGTTTTGATGATGTCTAGGAATTGGTGTTCTAAATCATCAAATGTGTTGAGGATCATGGATTTGGATTTTAAAGCATTGGTCATTGATTGTAAGTTGTAGTTGAACATTGTGTCCTGCGGATTGGTAGTTCGGATGAATGTTGGGAGGTCTTTTAGCCGAATGCCTTTCATTCCAGGGATCCAATCAATCACGGTGTCGAGGTATCCATTGGTCAAGCAACTCTCATCTACAAGTTGAAACATGGATCGAAACATTTGAGCAAAGCAATAATAAACTCCAACACTTTTCAAAAGGATTTATCAAGTTTTGTAGAAAGTATAACACATGCATATATATGTTTACTTCTATTAAAATTGAAATAAATAAATAAAATAAATAAATAAATTGGTACATTTATAAATTTCCTCAAAATTTTGTTTTGAAAATAAGTGGTGATTAGATGGAGGTAATAATTAGAGGTGGTTGTTGATTGTTAGAAGTGATGAATATTCGCTGAAATTGGTTGTAGGTGGTTAGATTTATTGGACGGAGGTGGTTGTTGGTAGCATAAATACTTTGAGGGAATTGCTGGCAATAGTAGCTAGGGGTGAGGACATGGGAGACTAACGCTGTATTTGACTGGGGGATTTAGAGAATGATTTAGAAAGGGAAAGGGAAAATGTGTGTGAAATTAGGTAAAAATATAGTGTATTTTATTCACATTTCACCTACCTTTTTATTTTTTTTTTCCAAATCCCTCCTCAAATCCCCCAATCAAACACAAAATAAGGAGGGAATGAAATTTTGTTTATAAAAAGAAGAAAAAACGTACTCTCCTGGAATTTAATAAATTTTGAAAGTTGCTGGAATTTAATAAATTTTGAAAGTTGTTTCGGACAAATTATATTTGTTAGCTTTATAAGTTGTTTTTGTCAAATTATACTTATCATAGTGTTGTTTTAATTGTATCAATTTTGTTTCTTAATTTTTTTTATTGTGCTAATTAAATCCATTTGATATTAAAAAATTGGATTAAACTCAAGGGCAAAGTAATTCATTCAAAAGGAAATAAAATAGTACTTTAAATTTGACGTTAATCCCTCAATCACTTTGATGAGGGTGAATAAATTATTATATCCATTAAATTTAGTCTAATTTTTAAAGAATCATTATCAATTAGATTAAATTAACACAATATAAAAAAAAAAATTCAAAGGCAAAATTGATGAAATTAAAATTGTAAAAGACCAAATTAATACAAAAGACAAATTATAGGGATAACTGGTGTAATTTGCACAATTATCCTCGACTTTTTCGTTAAAATGAATATTGACCATTGTTTTAATTTTCAAAGCTTTAATAAACATAAATGACAACAAAATAATAATAATAATAATAAATTATATTCAGTGTGTTTACTATCAGTTTTTTGAAAATTGAATTTTTTGTTTTTCATATTTTTTGTTTTTACTGAATATTTTTAAAATTTTAAGCAATTTTTTTACTTGCCTAAATACACTTAACTTAGATATATCTAAATAGTAAAATATTTTTTAAATTAATAAATACACAAAAATAAGAAAAATGTATTGAATTTTCATATTTTTTTTATATTTTTGATATTTAGTGAATTTTTTAAAGGTTTTTTTACACAAATATTATACCTTTTAAGTATATTTATATTAAATATGTCTAAAAATTAAAATTGCTTAAAATATTTAAAAAAATTCAATAAAAATAAAAAAAATATAAAAAATAAAAAATAAAATTTTTTAGAAAGTAAAAAATTCCAAATACTGAAATGAAACCAAATAATTGACTTTTTTTTAAATTAAAAAAATACAATATAATTATATACTCCACAAAATTTGCATAATTACTTAGGGTTAGGTACTTTAGTATTGTATTATGAATAATGTTATATGTATTAATTAATGTACTAATTAATATATTAATATATGATGTGACATAATAATAGAGATTTTAGATATTTATAATTTGTACAATAAATAGATCAATAATAATGACATAATACTAATTAATATATTAATATGTATATTAATTGATACATAGTACCACTACTGTACTATTGGTCAAACATTTATTGGTGTGTTTACTTGCATTTGAAATCTGAATCGAAAAGGTAATGAAAGTCTGACAATTTTGTTTTTTTTAAGCCTTGTGCAACCTTTTCTGGTACAGACTCAGTTCTAATTACTATTAGAGTAATGATACATGTCATTAAAAATGGTGATCTAAAGCACCATTAATGAGTTAGCAAGCATTTAAAAAAAAAAAAAACAAGACACAAACAATAGGCTCCAACCATTGTCACATCACTAGTGATACTTTTAGAACACCACTTTTAGTAATCTCAAGCATTATTGTTACTATTATTACATGAAGCGTCAAGAGTTTTAGCACTTGGGATAAATTAAAAAAAGTGTATTTTTTTACCTATATACATTTATTTAGATTATGGGTTTGTTTAAGAAATGGATTGACTTTTTAATTATTTTAATCTGAAATTAAAAAGTCTCGTTTAGAAATGATTTTTGATATCTTTTTGACTTTTTATGAGAGAAAGAATATAATGATTATGGATTAAATGTGATATTTTATTTTATTGAATTAAAAAATCTATTTTATTTTTTTAGCTATTTTAACCAAAAAACTCATCTCAACTTCCCAAACGAGCTCTATATCAATCAATATTTATCAACATCTATCAATATTTTCTCTCTACTTTTTTAATTATTTTCTCTACTTTTTTATATAATTTTTTATAAAAAATAAAAAAATACACTTAGGCCTCGTTTGGGGAGTGGCTATTTTAGCCAAAAAGTCAAAAAGTCAACTAAAACTTGTCACATCACCTCTCTACTTTTCTGCACATCTTTTCGTAAAAAGCCAAAAAGTTACTAAAATAACCTGTTCCCAAACGAGGCCTTAACCACCTCTTAATTGCTATTTGATTATTACTTCAGACGGTTCGGGTTTATTCGGTTTCCAAAGGAATAGAATCGTCCATCATAGTCAACGACTGTTAAATCGATGAATCTTGCCTACAGAAACCGAGCCAACCACAACCATTCAGTTATGGTTCGGATTGATCGATTTCAAAGTGATTCGATTTTTTGAATGAATAAAGAAATAATTTTTTTTTTCATATTAAAATATATTTTTTACTTTGTATATTTTTATATAATTTGCATTGATTTTATTCTTTTTAATCTTACTAATATGAAAGTTAATAAAATTATGAGACTTATTGCGCGTTTTGAAAAATTAGTAAAAAGTTAACTTTTTAATTTTTTTAGTTTGTTTTGTCTTTTTATGGATAAAAATATATGAGAGGTGATGTGATTCAAAATGAGTAAAAATCTAAAAGCTAATTTTTTTTTTGGAAGGTTAATTAACTTTTTTTTTTTTTTTTTTTTTTGTATGTGGTTAAAGTTCATAAAAAAATAAAATAGATTAAGTATTTGTTTGACATGCATTAAAAAAGTATATTTTTTTTTATATATACACACTTATTTAAGTCACATCAATCAATATCTATCAACATCTTCTTTCTACTTTTCTATTTATTTTTTCTATTTTTCAACACATTTTTTTTATAAAATGTCAAAAATTACATTTATTTAGAACATCCTAAATCACCAGTCAATAAGACAAAATATCACGTTAAGCCCATAATTATTTTACTTTTTCTCTCACAAATATCACATTCAACTACAAAAAAATTTATCTCCCTTCTCAAATACAAATATTTTAACATATTAAAATAGCCAATAATTATAATTTATCTTAAAAAAAATAAAAATTATAAACACAAACATTATCAAACCGACTGTAACATTTAGGGATAAGGTAAAGTACCTTTCAATGGAAAGTAGCCTCTTTGAATAAGCTCCTCAAAGTGAAGATAACCCAACATCCCACACCCACTCGGAGTAAAAAACAGCAACTCCGGCAGCCCAAACTCCTCCGCCACTTCCATAGTAAAACTCATCACACCATCAGACACAACACAACTCACCGGAGGCACATCTTTCAAGTCTCTAAGCCTAACCATGAGGTCCCTAAACGATTCCAAACAGTGAACCGGCATTGACTCGCACAGAACCGGAAGGTCCAGTATGCCCCTCTGGTTCGTCTCTGGTAAACCGTCAGAGACGGTTTCGAACCGGAAATCGGGTAAACCGGAAAGAGAGTGTGGACCGATGGAGTTGAGGAGGCGGTTGTGGTTGAATTGTGTGTGGACGAAGGTGACGTGGAAGCCTCTGGAGTGGAGGAGCTTGGCTAGCTTTAACATGGGATTTATGTGGCCTTGTGCTGGAAGAGGTATGCAAACTGCATGAGGCTTGTTTTTGGATTCCATGGTTTTGTAATACTAATAATTTGAAGAAAACAAAAATTGATGGCAAGTTTGGGGGTTCAAGTGGGTAATTGCAGGAAATATATACAGATGAAGATTTATTCCATGGGAAAAAGGTCTATTATCACCCAATTTTTTCTATTGTTTTATCTTGGGATGGAGATTAGGATGCTCGTCGACTTTTATCGTTGACGGGACTTATTTTATTGATCTGAATATTTTATGTTTGAAAATTATGTAAAAAAAGATTATTAATGTAAAAAATTAAATTAATTTAGTAGTTATGGTCAAGGTTATTTTATCGATTTAATTATGAAAAATTTATTTATAAATTTTATTTTGAGAAATGATTATTCATTTAGTTTTAAGAATTTTTTATAGACTAATTAATTTCATTGATTTTGAAAATTTAGATTTAATATATTATTTAAAAATTAGATTTACAGTTATATCTTTATTTCTATTATGTTTTCTTTTCTTCTTTTCTTTTATGCTAAAAAGGTATGATACACAATATATGATAATTAAATTTTGAATGAATTTTTATATGAGAATCTTTTTTATTTAGAAAATATTTCAAAAGGAATACAAAAATAATTCTTAACGTAACATTTAGTGTAATACACAAAAAAAACTCCTTAATGTAACACTCTAATATAACACACATCAAAAATTCTTTAGTGTACTTTTTTCAAACGTAACACTCTAATATAACTCTTCAAAAAAACTCCTTACTGACACAAAAAAACTCTTTAGTGTAATTTTCTTAAACGTAATACTTTAATGTAACACTCCAAAAAAAAGATGTGAGATTCTTCAAACCATTCCAAAATGAGTACAAAAATTCATTAGTGAGTTTTGGACAAATGTATAATTTCTAACTGTGAGTGTTACGTTTGGAAAAAAACACACTAAGGGGTTTTTATTATTTTTGTATGTATTACATTAGAGCATGTTACATTGAAATGTTACGTTTGGGATTACATTGATTGGAGCATGTTACATTAGTGTGTTACGTTTGTGTTATATTAGAGTGTTACATTTGAGAAAAGTATACTAAGGAATTTTTTTTGAGTGTTATGTTATTACGTTTGAAAAAAGTGTACTAATGAGTTTTTTAGTGTGTTACATTGCAGTGTTGCATTATTAAAGTGTTATATTTTTGTTTGTAATGTGGAATTTGATCCAAAATGAGGAAAAATCCAAAACTTCTATAGTGTGAATTGTCCAAATGTATAATTTTACATTTAAAGAAACTCATTTTTATCCTTAAAAAATTAAATCTAAACATGTAAATGATTATTCTTTTATGTAATTTTCACTTTAATAGACTTTTAAATTCATAAGAGAAAAAAAAATTAAACAGTTTATAAAATCATATTTTAAATTTTATTAGTATTTCATCCTTTAATTTTTTACGTGAGTAATGTTCCTAAAAAAAACTTTCAACAATTAACAATTTGAATCATGAAGGTGGATCTCGCGGTTACAAAGGCTCAACTACATTTTTCAATTGGGGTGACTAATCCACCATTTTTCTTTATTTGTGTAAACACAGAATAAATCATAGGTGGACATATAAAATAAAGAATAAATTATAAATACAACTTTTGAGATTTGATTAAAATACGAATCACTCTTTATAATTTTAAAAATTACATTCCCCCCTTGAAATTTTTAATTTCATAATAAATAATCTATTTTATTAATAAATCATCAAGTTAATTAACAGTTTTTAATAATATTATAAATATATTTCAATTAATAATTTAAGTAATTTTATTATTGTATAGGAGAGCAATTATGAATTTCATTTTTCAGTTAATTCTGTTAAATAAAAATTTCAACAATAGATTATTTGAAATTTTTTAAATCACACGAGGCAATCTGTACTTTAAATAAATTTCAAGAGATGTATTTATAATTTACCCAAAATAAACCATAATTAAAAATACCCAACAAAATGTTATTTTAAAGTCAAAAGATAATTTGGTTTTAAAACTTGTAATAATGTGATTGTTAAAAGGCTATTGATTTTAAATTTTAATGATATATTATAACTTTATGAAATAAAGTAGAGAAGATTAAAAGTTGAGGTGATAATTTTGTTAAAATATTGTGGTGATATATATATATATAAAAGTAGATAAAAGGATAAGATTTTAGAAATTTTGTTTGTGAGGCACATTTCTCAAAATTTTATCTATTTATTTACAATAATATTATAAATTTATTTATATAAGAATTTTGTAACACATTAGCTCAATCACATATCACCTTTCTTGGCAAAATCTTGATTTTTTTTTCCTAGTACTAAAGACTTATTAATTTATTCATTTTTTATCTTTGATTCTGGATTTAATTTTTGCATTCAACTTATTGATTACTTACTTTTTTTTTTATGGAAAACTTATTGATTGGCTTAGTATTTGTATAACATTCTTCGTGAATTCTCATATTCAATTTTTATAGAGAGAAATTTAATACATTTTATAACGATATTTATTTCTCCTGAGAGGGTAATTTATGATTAAATTGGGTCGAGCTAGGATAATGGGCCGATCTATGGTCCACATTGAAGAGGCTGAGAAGATGGGCCCCGGACAAGTGTTAGTCCGGTCCGAAGTAGAGAATTTCCACCGGAGTAAGTGCTTATGTTTAGTTCGGTCGTAGGTTATATGAGTTAACTCGGTCATGTTGTTCAGAACCGAGGTATATTGGGCTTGCTTTAGGACCTGAGTAAATGGTAGCTCGGCTTAATTCTTCTATGAATAGCTCGGCCTAGCATGCGAAGCCGAGGTAGAAGAAAGGAAAGGAAGACCGAGGTAACAGTTAGATCGGTCGCGACTTGTTAGCCCGGTATGGCAGTGTTACTTCGGTCGTAATATAGTTCGGCTCATCTCCCTTATGAATAGCTCGGTTTTAGCATGGGAGAACCGAGGTAAGGGAAATAAAGTAAGGGCCGAATTAACAGTTACTTCGGTCATATGGAAGTCCGGCCATGGGAAAACCATCTCACTTGGTTTAAGCAGTGAGGGGGGTGTTGAAGGATAAGCATTATCCTTCAGGAGTATGAATCCTGGGAGGACTCTGCCTGGAGGAATAAGAGTCCTACTAGGACTCCGCCACATGAAACCTATAAAAGCTCACCAATATCACCTATGAAGAGGTAATGCAACTTTGCTCCCTGAATTCATAAAGCTTATGCCTATTTGTCTTGTTGACTGACTTAGGCATCGGAGAGGTTTCCGGCACACACCCGCCGGCTAGCTCACGTTTGTGTTTTCAGGTAGTGGAACGACGTCGTACGGAGGAGCGCAGACTTGATCAACAAGATTATACGAGAAGGTGTATTTCTTTCCCGTACAATTGGCGCCGTCTGTGGGAACTCAGACAAGAAAAACCTCTTGATCAAGCTTTTCCTCAGGAAGAATCAATGGCGCACAACGAAGATGTATCGCAATCCGCCATCGACGGACAAACACCACAGGGAGGTGCAAGACGCGAAGGACTACCTTTGATCCCTCCTGTGGCGGACTTGGAGCAACGACAAGATTCCAGGAGGGATGCCAGGGGTAGAAGGAGGAATAACAGCCCTCATCCCTCTCGTTCGCAAAGCCCAGAAAGACAAAGGCGCAGGGTTGATCCTCAAACTTTGGAGGATCGCGTCAGGGAACAAGACGAGTTGATACGCCGGATGGCGGCAGACATGGAATCTCTAAAACACCAGATGAAAGGAAAAGAAGTGGCGACAGGAGAGGGGCGCAACAACAAGATGCCCCCTCGCCACTCAGAGGGTCGTAGTAGAAATTCTACACCCTCCCAAGCAGAAAACAGAAGCCTCAGGACAGGCGACACGCAAGCCAGATCTTCCAGGACTCGTCACTCCAGGTCTAAGAGGACGAGACCTGAAAGGTCTTACACGGAAGGAAGCACTTACTGGCCCTCACATACGCACCAAACAAGGTCCAGACAGACAGAGTTACCCAGATCGTCCGACCTACGAACCGTGCTAGATGAAAAGGCACGATGCAGGGAAGACGCCAGGACACGTGATCCACATAGAGTTTCTGCCTTACAGCGGTTGGCTTCTCGGACGCATGGAAGCGTCGAGGTTGGAATGCCACTACCGCGCCCAGCCTATGAACCAGCTGACAAGGCATTGGCGAGGCTACAGACCTCACCGTTTGTTCCAGCAATTGAGAACGCGCCCTTACCATCAGGCTTCCTTCAGCCCAAATTCAATACATACGAGGGGAAGACGGACCCCTACTCGTACTTTCGCCAGGTCATGGCTGTATACCGGCGGAATGAGGCCTTGATGTGCATCCTATTCCCTTCAAGCCTTGGTGACCTAGGCCTGACTTGGTTTGAGAAACTTCCTGAAGGCAGCATAGCCTCCTGGGCGCAATTGGCGGAGGCGTTCGTGACAAGGTTCCGAACGAACACTAAAACCCCGGTAGAGATCGACCAGTTACTCTCCATCGACATGGGTGAGAAGGAAACCTTACGATCCTACAACAGTCGTTACTGGGAGACATTCAACCAGATTGGGGATTGTCCCACCAATCTAGCCATTGCACAATACAAAAGAGCACTTCCAGTTGGGAACAGACTAAGGGACTCAATCACCATGACGCCGCCTCTCACCATGGAAGCCCTGATGGAAAGAGTGCATCAGCACATCAGGGTGGAGGAGGACGGCGCCCGTGCTAAAGCAAAGTCTAGCACAGCCGCAACGCCAGAGAAAAAGGCCTCAGCAAAAGTCAATGCGGTAAACCGTCCGAGCAAGAACGGGCAGGGCAGGCGAGACAATGAAGAAGACCAGGATAAGAGATGGCTGAGAGTCCGCACTGCCATAACCACGGTCTTCAAGAAACCGATCTACCGAATCCTGAGTGAAATAAGAGACGAGCCTTTTCGTCAAGTGGCCAGCCAAGCTAGGCGAGGCTCAGAAGGACTATGATGACAGATCCAGGTGCACCTTCCACAAAGAAAAGGGGCACCGCACTGAGAATTGCACGCCATTAAGGCAGCACTTGGAAGAGTTGGTGGCAGCAGGTCACCTGGACAAATACATAGAGGGAGGGGCACAGCCAGCCCCCCAGGACCATAACAACCCCAACGGGATGCCAATCGACGCACCGCCTCAAGGCGTCATCAACGTAATACATGGAGTCTTTGAACCTGAGCGAGTATGCGAGCTCAGAGGTTCAATCAAAAAGGCTGAACACCTAAGAGAAGTGCTAAATGCCCAACCAGTCGCCAAGAAGGGGAAGTCGGAGGCTACAAACGTCATGTCTTTTTCGGATAAAGACTTGGACAGAATATATTGCCCTCACAATGACGCCTTGGTTGTCACTCTCCGAGTCAAAGATTTTGACGTCAAGCGGATTCTGATTGACCAAGGTAGTTCATGCGAAATAATGTACTATGAAACCTTTAAACAACTAAAGTTGCAAGATAAGGACTTGGCGCCTGCAGTATCTCTCCTGATCGGATTCAACTCCATGCCAGAATGGCCCATCGGCAAAATTATCCTCCCAGTCAGAGCAGGGAGTGTGACGAAACAAGTGGAGTTGTGGGTGTTGAAGGTCCCCTCCACCTACAACATTATCTTAGGCAGAACATGGCTACATGCCATGCGCTCGGTGGCGTCCTCCTACCACCAAGTAATGCGGTTTCCCAACGACACCGGAGTGATAGAAGAAGTTTATGGAGATCAGATCATGTCGAAGCAGTGCTTTGTCACAGTGAACGGCAGCCGCGCTGCCAAAGGATATGTTCATTCGGTTGAAGAACCTGAGAGTAATGAACTATTCGCAGATGTTAGCAAGGCGGCTAGTCAGAAAGCAGTGGAAGACTTGGTGGAGGTCAGAATAGATGAAAAGAACCCGGATAAGTTCTTTTTGCTTGGTTCATCGTTGTCTAGCACTGAGAGATTGGAGGTCTTGGAATTTCTGACCTCCAACATCGAAATGTTCGCCTGGACCCCATACGACATGCCAGGCATTGATCCCAACTTCATCTGCCACCAACTCAACGTTCACCCTTCTGCCAGACCAGTCATTCAGCGCACCCGCAGATCGGCACTCCACCACGCCGAAATAGTGGCTGAAGAAGTAGGAAACCTACTGGAGGCAGGGGCAATCAGAGAGGTGCACTACCCAAGATGGATCCCCAACACCGTCGTAGTGCCAAAGAAGAATGGCAAGTGGCGTGTTTGCGTCGACTACAAAACGGTCAACAAGGCGTGCCCAAAAGATAGCTTTCCTCTACCAAGGATAGATCAACTGGTAGACCTAACGGCGGGACACAACAGACTTAGCTTTCTGGATGCATACAGAGGCTACCACCAAATCGCCATGCATGAACCAGACCAGGAGGTCACATCCTTCACAACTCCAAGAGGATTATACTACTACAAGGTCATGCCCTTTGGCCTAAAGAACGCAGGGGCGACGTTCCAAAGAATGGTCACTAAGATGTTTGAGCCGTTGTTAGGCAGAACAATGGAGGCTTACATCGACGATATGGTGGTCAAGAGCGAGGATGAGAATGACCACCTCAAAGACCTAAGTGAGATGTTTGAGATCCTGAAGAAGCATAAGTTACGCCTCAACGCGTCAAAGTGTGCATTCGGAATAGGATCAGGCAAATTCCTGGGCTTCTTGGTGACCAACCGAGGTATAGAAGCAGACCTTTCTCAGATCAAGGCAATACAGGATCTGGAAAGGCCAAATTCGGTGAAGGAAGTGCAACATCTCACTGGCATGGCAGCCGCACTCAATCGGTTCATAAGCCGGTCATCAGATAGACTACGACCATTCTTCCATGCGCTGAAGGCCAAGTTTGAGTGGGACGAAGAATGCGACCAAGCTCTGGAAAGTTTGAAGGAGTACATGTCTTCTCCACCACTCCTTGTAACACCAATCCCTGGAGAAGAGCTCTTCTTATATCTGGCAGTCTCGCAGCACGCAATCAGCACAGTGTTGGTCCGTGCAGAAGGTATCCAACATCTGCCCATCTACTATGTCAGCAAAACATTATTAGGCGCCGAAACAAGGTACTTGCCACTGGAGAAACTGGCGTTAGCCTTGATGATGGCCTCAAGAAAGTTGTCGCATTACTTTCACGCCCACACTATAGTTGTTCTCACAGCCTTCCCACTAAAGGCTTTATTTGAAAGAGCAAACTTCTCTGGGCGAATCCTGAAGTGGGCAGTAGAGTTGGGACAGTACGACATCAAGTTCCAACCAAGGACCGCAATAAAAGCACAAGCACTGGCAGATTTTGTCGCAGAATTCACACCAGGGAGTCATCACATCTGCCCAATCGACCTAACTGAGACAACCGAACTAGGGATGGAAGTTGACGTCGGAATAACACAACCCCTGGTGCTGGTTACTCAGTCAGGCCCCAAGGCAGACCAGAGTAAAGTAAGGAAGAAAGAAACAAACCATGCTATACCAAGTCAGGACTCACCGACAAATAAAGACTTGGTACAAACAGAAAGCAAGGGGCAGACAGCGAGCATGGACTCTGAAGAAAACGCCAGCAACCTGGAAGATCCCAAGGCATCATCTGATCCTTCCACCTACTAGAAATTGTTCGTCGGAGAGATGTGGAAGCTCTTCGTGGATGGAGCATCCAACCGGCATGGAGCAGGACTTGGCATAGTCCTCATCTCTCCAGACGGTCTAGTAGTGGAGCAGGCAATCAACCTTGGCTTCCCAATATCAAACAACGAGGCGGAGTATGAAGCGCTTCTTGCAGGACTTAAGTCAGCACTCTACATGAAGGCCACCGAACTAATGGTTTACATCGACTCGCAGCTGGTGGTAAACCAAATATCTGGCGACTACGAGGCAAAGGATGATAGAATGGCCAAGTACCAAGAATTGGTCAGAACAGAGATAAAGAAGTTTGATGTGGTGAGAATAGAACAAATCGGTAGAGAGGAAAACAGCCGAGCGGACGAACTAGCAGGCTTCGCCTCGATGGCAGATACCTCCATCCCTCATCCACTACTGATCGACTACCTGCCTAGGCCAAGCATTGAAGACCCAGAAGCAGAAGAGGTATGTTGTGCAGAATTAGGCCCTTCTTGGATGGATCCCATCATATTGTTTCTGAAAGACGGCACCTTACCAGAAGATAAGAAAGAAGCCAACAGAATAAGAGCAAAGTCGCAGCGATTTTGGCTCTCTCCATCCTTGGCATTGTACAAGAAGTCGTTCTCAGGACCTTACTTGAAGTGTGTTCACCCCAGCAAAGTGGAAGCATTCCTATTCGAAATACATGAGGGTGTATGTGGCAGCCATCAAGGAGGAAGATCATTGGCATATAGAGTGATTTCACAAGGATACTGGTGGCCATACATGCAAGCGGACTCAGAGAAGTATGTCAAAAAATGCGAAAAGTGCCAAAAGTTTGCGCACCAAATACACCAATCTGCCAGAGAACTCTTACCTCTCACTAGCCCTTGGCCCTTCGCAATGTGGGGCTTAGACATAGTGGGACCACTTCCAACAGCACCAAGCAATAGGAAGTTCTTCCTTGCGGCAACCGACTACTTCACAAAGTGGGTGGAAGCAGAAGCCTTGGCATCAATCAAGGAAAAAGATGTGAAGAAGTTCGTTTGGCAGAACATCATCACTCGGTTTGGCATACCAAAGGCACTAATCTCAGACAACGGCACTCAATTCGACGGCAGAATTTTCAGAAGCTTTTGCGAAGAGTACAAGATAGAGTTCTACAATTCTACACCAGCGTATCCCCAAGCAAATGGCCAGGCAGAAGCATCAAATAAAGTCATCTTGGATGGACTGAAGAAAAGGTTAGAGGAAAGCCAAAGGCAAGTGGGCAGAGGAACTCCCTCATGTTTTATGGGCTTATCGCACAACACCTCGGCGATCGACAGGAGAAACACCATTCTCCTTAGCTTATGGCATGGAAGCAGTCATCCCATTAGAAGTTGGCCTCTCCATAATTCGGAGCGAAAACTTTGCTCCAGACTTAAATGGCGAGGCCATAGCATTAGAGCTTGACCTTGCAGAAGAAAGAAGAGACAGAGCATTGGTTCACATCGCCTCCTATCAACAAGAGTTGTCAAGAAAGTATAACAAAACAGTGCATCCAAGACAGTTCAAGATCGGCGATCGGGTACTTCGCAAAGTGATGGGAAACACCCTGATTCCAGGAGATGGCAAGTTGGGGCCGAATTGGGAAGGACCTTACAAAGTGATCGGTTTAGCAGGCAAAGGGGCATACCACTTGGAAGATGAGGACGGCAAAGCAATTCCCAGGCCGTGGAACACTGCCAATCTCAAGTTGTTTTATTTTTAGCTTTTTTCCTTTTAAGTATGTATAATTTTTTACTTCCTCAATAAAACAAGTCGATTCTTTCTTAGTATAATTGTTTTCAGTAGAAAGTAACTTTAGTAAGTTAGTAGCACTGTAAACATAGTTGGCCGGAATAACCAACTATGACCCCTCCTAAGCCCAGGATAAGGATCCAGGCTGCAGGACGTTTGGTCGGAATAACCAAACACCTTATTCTAAGTTGGCTGGGAAAAACCAACTTAGAAGTTGGCTGGATTGAACCAACTCTTTGTACTCTTCAGCCGAAGTAAGTGTATGGCTGAAGAGTGGTTAGCTGGATTAAACCAACTCTTTGTACTCTTCAGCCGAAGTAATTATATCGGCTGAAGAGTGGTTGGCTGGATTAAACCAACACTGGATACTCTTCAGTCGAAGTAAGTGTATGGCTGAAGAGTGGTTGGCTGGATTAAACCAACTCTTTGTACTCTTCAGCCGAAGTAAGTGTATGGCTGAAGAGTGGTTGGCTGGATTAAACCAACTCTTTGTACTCTTCAGCCGAAGTAATTATATCGGCTGAAGAGTGGTTGGCTGGATTAAACCAACACTGGATACTCTTCAGCCAAAGTAAGTGTATGGCTGAAGAGTGGTTGGCTAGATTAAACCAACTCTTTGTACTCTTCAGCCGAAGTAAGTGTATGGCTGAAGAGTGGTTGGCTGGATTAAACCAACTCTTTGTACTCTTCAGCCGAAGTAATTATATCGGCTGAAGAGTGGTTGGCTGGATTAAACCAACACTGGATACTCTTCAGCCGAAGTAAGTGTATGGCTGAAGAGTGGTTGGCTGGATTAAACCAACTCTTTGTACTCTTCAGCCGAAGTAATTATATCGGCTGAAGAGTGGTTGGCTGGATTAAACCAACACTGGATACTCTTCAGCCGAAGTAAGTGTATGGCTGAAGAGTGGTTGGCTGGATTAAACCAACTCTTTGTACTCTTCAGCCGAAGTAAGTGTATGGCTGAAGAGTGGTTGGCTAGATTAAACCAACTCTTTGTACTCTTCAGCCGAAGTAATTATATCGGCTGAAGAGTGGTTGGCTGGATTTAACCAACACTGGATACTCTTCAGCCGAAGTAGATGTATCGGCTGAAGAGTGGTTGGCTAGTAAGTTAGATAGCTTAAACCGAGATCACAGTTCAGCAAATGAGTACATGGAAAATTCATTTCAAGTATAAGCATACATACACAAAACCGGAATAAGAGTTAAAGAAAATTTTTTCATTAAAGAAAAGAGGAAGTACAACTGAGGGGCCGCAGCCCGGTTACAAGTTTCAAACAAAAGAACAAAACAAGAAAAAGGAAAATCAACGGAGAAGTTCATCAAGTTCAGCATCAAAATCTGCATCAGCATCCACCCGGAGTCCGGTGTCGGTTGGAAGCACGGTCTGATCTGGGAGCTCGGTCTCAGCTTGAACCTCGGTCTCAGTTGGTTGCAGCTCGTCCGTGAGGTCTTCAATGACTGGCTCCAACCGAACTGTTTGACTATTTTGCTGCTGTTGATCAACGGCCGGAGTGAGAGTTTGCTCATTTTTATCAGAATCTTCTTCATCATCTTCATCATTGTCAGATCCCTCGAGAAATTGCCTCTGAAGATCGACAGCGTATTGCGAAAGCGAAGCCGGAATGGAGTACGGGGGAGGATTGTAGACCTCGGTGTCAGGCGTGCAACCGAGCTTCTCCACCGCACTCCTCCAGCCACATTTGAAGAATAAGTCCTTGGCTGCGTTGCACTGGAGGGTGTATGCGTCTTCGGCCTCCTTAAAGCCTTGTTTTTCGGCTTCCTTGATGCCCTCCTTCAGCTGGTTTATTTCGGCGCCTTTCTGCTTTTCAATCTTTGCCAGCAGGCGCAGGTACTTGTCTTTCGCTTCAGCAGCTACCTTCTTCTTTTCGGCTTCGACCGAATTAGCCAGCTCGGTCAGGCGATTGTTCTGAGAGCGTAGCTCGGCCAACTCCTTTTTGGCTTCCTCTAGCTCGGCCGACTTTCTTCGGCCTCCGCCATGGCTTCCCTTGTACTTCGCCGAAGTTCCATGACCTTCCTGTGAGTAACTTGATTTTTTTGGATGGCCTGCAAAGGAGAAGTGACGTTAGCCGAACTGAAAGTTGGGAAAAAACTAGAAAGAAAGAGAGTCACGTACCAGGATCATGGACTTAGTGGAAGACCGGATTGATTTCAGCTCGGTATTAAGTTGTTTATAGTGGTGCTCCATATCTTTTGGAAGGCACACACTTTTGGCTAGGTTAAAAGCCATCAAATGGTCTTTCTCTGAGACCACCGAATCAGCAGCGGTGATATCTCGGTTGTTGAAAGTCAGTTCAGGAACCCACTTGGAGGAGGAGGCAGTTCGGTCTGTTTGCTCCGGTTGGGAGCTTGGCTGAATGTTTGGAGGGCTTGGTGGCAGGATGGTTTCGTCTTCGTCGACAAGACGTGGCTCGGTTAAGTTAGTCCGGGCACGCTTGCTCGGACGAGATGTGGACGGCCGCTGGGATGGAAGTGCTACCACGGTTTGAGTGGTCTGCACGGCTGGTGGTACATCGGCGGGATTGGTCTCGGTTAGCAGGGCCTTCAGTCTGTTTCTTTTAGCCATTTCTTCTTCGGCTGTGAGGGGCACAAGGTTGATCTGGGGCAAGGACGGGTCCGGTTCCCAGGCGTCTTCGAGGAGGAAATCGGTCACCCTTGCTTTTCGGCGACCGGAGTAGCGGTAAGTCGGTTCGAAGTTTAGAAGCTTTGCCCAACTTCTCTCCTTAAATCGTAGTGCGGCGCGTAGAATACCAAGGTTTGGGTGGCCGTAATTTGATAGGAGATGGGCTTTATCTGCAAAAAAGAGACAAACTGTTACTTCGGTTCAGAAGAGAAAGCTGAAATAAAGAAAAGATTGAGTTGGAACCGAAGTATGTATACCAGGTACTCCTTTTTTCCAATTTATTCTTCGGTCAGGAATCTGGGCTTGATGATCTTCGAAGTCCCCAGACACCCAGAAGAAGTCATCGTCATTTAGGTCTTTGTCCGGTGTGTGTTTTATTATTTTCTCTCGGCCACGGCGTATTCTTAAATAATAACACCAGCCTTCGTCTTTGGATCCTAAGGAGTATTGATGGAATATTTCGGCTAAACCGAGGTTGAGATCGGTTTGGCGGTTTAGCGCGTCTATGCCCATTATTATACGGTAAGTGTTGGTAGATAGCTGGGTTGGGCATAATCTGGTTTATCTAAGGAATTCGCATATTAAAGGTTGGACTGGGAATCTGAGTCCGGTTTCTATTATTGATTGGATGGTAAAGGGGACAAAGCCTTCGTTGTCCCATGGGTCAACGTCTTGTTCGGCCAGGGTAAGGTTTGCATCGGCTGGAATGTTGTATTCTTTTCTGAATTCGGCTAGGCCTCCTGGGGTTTCTACTAGGAACCTATATTTCCCCATTTATTGTATAAGTTAAGAATAAATTATCTCGGTCAAAAAAAGTGTGCTCAGTAGCTCGACTGAGTGCAGGGAAGTGCCTGGCAACCTAAGTCTGCAAAGTGGAAAAACAAGGTGTTAAGCACAGATCATTGACCGTGCTACAAAAATAAAGCAAGAAAATGAAGTCTTACTTCGGCTAAGAAGGGTGCTACAGGATCTACCTTGGTTTAAGGAAATTGCTGGTTATCTCGGCTCGACTGTATGATTGGTTATATCGGTTCCACCTATGGGTTTTTTGTTACTTCGGTTAAGCATCGAGGGGCAGCTTTCTGAGTTCGGTTTGGGAACTGAGAAAGCTGGCTTAGCCCCCAAGGCTTAGCTCGGTCATGGGCCGAAATTTTCTAGTTCAGTGCATTTTTATTTCGGCTAATGTGAGTCAGTTGGTGGCCTATTGAAACTACTGTGATGTGTACAAGTGCTAGTTTGGTTCCAGTCTACCTAAGTCTTTATATAGCAAAAACAGTTTCCTAGTTCGGTTGGATGTGTTTTTTGGATCAAATACGCGTTCTACTAGCTATTACTTGAAGATTCATAAGGTTCTACAGAGTTCTTTCAGAGAGTACAAGAACACGCGGGAGAAAGTGGGAACAAAATGTTTTGCAAAAACACACAAAACAGATTACTATGGAACAAAGCAAAAAACAAGAGAAACAGAAACAGGTTTTTGAAAGCTTACCAGAGAAAGAGGAAGAAGATGGAGGTAGAAGCAAAGGCAGCACTAAAGAACTCGAACGCAGCAGCTCCAAGCTCATAACAGAGGCACAGAGAGAGAGAAGATGAACAGAGTAAGGTGTGATTCAGAAATGAGGAGTTCTTTTGGTGAAAAGGGCCAAAAGGGCGGGAACTGTTTAATTTTTTCGGAGTACGAGGGCGGCGCGGCAGCTGTAAGGAGCCACTCAGAGGCTGCCACGTGTCCCCAGGAGAAGAAGCGTTTCAGTTGCTGTCACTGAAGAGACGTTTTGACCGGACGTTCATAGTACGGCCCAAGTTTAGCTCGGTTGGATAAGCTAAATGGTTTTTTAGCTCGGCCGAGTAAGTTAAATGGGTTTTAGCTCGGCTGGAGTGATTGAAACTGTAGCTCGGCCGATAGACAGGTAATCCCTATCATGCTTCGCAGATGGAATTAAAGGGCAATTGAGAGGGTAATTTATGATTAAATTGGGCCGAGCTAGGATAATGGGCCGATCTATGGTCCACATTGAAGAGGCTGAGAAGATGGGCCCCGGACAAGTGTTAGTCCGGTCCGAAGTAGAGAATTTTCACCGGAGTAAGTGCTTATGTTTAGTTCGGTCGCAGGTTATATGAGTTAGCTCGGTCATGTTGTTCAAAACCGAGGTATATTGGGCTTGCTTTAGGACCTGAGTAAATGGTAGCTCGGCTTAATTCTTCTATGAATAGCTCGGCCTAGCATGCGAAGCCGAGGTAGAACAAAGGAAAGGAAGACCGAGGTAACAGTTAGATCGGTCGCGACTTGTTAGCTCGGCATGGCAGTGTTACTTCAGTCGTAATATAGTTCGGCTCATCTCCCTTATGGATAGCTCGGTTTTAGCATGGGAGAACCGAGGTAGGGGAAATAAAGTAAGGGCCGAATTAACAGTTACTTCGGTCATATGGAAGTCCGGCCATGGGAAAACCATCTCACTTGGTTTAAGCAGTGAATGGGGTGTTGAAGGATAAGCATTATCCTTCAGGAGTATGAATCCTGGGAGGACTCTGCCTGGAGGAATAAGAGTCCTACTAGGACTCCGCCACACGAAACCTATAAAAGCTCACCAATATCACCTATGAAGAGGTAATGCAACTTTGCTCCCTGAATTCATAAAGCTTATGCCTATTTGTCTTGTTGACTGACTTAGGCATCGGAGAGGTTTCGGCACACACCCGCCGGCTAGCTCACGTTTGTGTTTTCAGGTAGTGGAACGACGTCGTACGGAGGAGCGTAGACTTGATCAACAGGATTATACGAGAAGATGTATTTCTTTCCCGTACATCTCCCTATCATGGATTGTATGTTGGCAATTAGTTGTTAGGTAAATTTGTTGACTTCTTAATTATTGTAAGCACATAATTTGTTTGTTTGATGATGTAATAGTTAATTGAAAAAAATTATTAATTATTATATATATATTTTTTAGATATGATTGTTGATTACATTGAACCCCAATAATTGACAAAAAAACCAATGAGTAGGACAAACGAAAGCCGGCCAGGGCTTGTTTGGATGGGAGCCGACCATACTACCGCTTGGCTTAAATTTGCATATATTTGTTTTTTTTTGGTCTAGTGCTTAATAAAGTCGGTCTCAGAAGTCAATAAGACAAATCATATCCGATTGAAAATCTAACCTCAACTGACCGGTTACAAATAAGGGTGACAATTAATAAGTTTTAATAATTTGATTTAATTTCTATTAAAAGTTATTTTAAAAATAATTTTTTATAATAATTTTTTTGCACATATCGTTAAAAATTAATAATTAATGACTTTTTATCATGATTTTTTATAAATTGTCACTAAATTTACAATTAGTGATATTTTTTTTCAATGAATTTTTTAAATTGTCGCTGAAAGTTGAAAATTAGTAACATTTTTTTGTAATAATTTTTTAAATTATCGCTAAAATTTATAATTAGTGATATTTTTTGTGAAAATTTTTTAAAATCATCGTTAAAAATTAACAATTACTGACTTTTTTAATAGTGTTTGATGAAAAACACAATTAATTATCATAGGATTTATTGGACAATAAGTTCACATTATGACTTACACATAGGGGTGGACAACGGTTTATCCGACCCGCAAAAATCGCCCAACCCGCATACAAATGGGTGGCTTTACAGACACAATGCAGGCGGATGCGATTTGAAATATGACATATTTACAGGTTGCTGGCGAGTTGTAGGTTTAACCCACACCAGCAAGGACCCATCCGCACTTTTTTTTAAAAATCTTAACCGTCGATTTCATTCCTATATCATATCTAGATATTTTGTCCAAAACAAAACACCAAACCCTAATCTGCGCAGCCTCTCTCTCTCTCTCTCTCTCGTTCTTCTATCATTCTCTCTCTGCGTAGCAAGTCGACTGATCGACCTTTGACGATCGGTGACCTTCTCCAGCAAGATCAACCTTCGCAAGATCGGTGGTGACCTTCGCAAGATCGACCTTTGATGATTGGTGACCTTCAATTCGACGAACGGTGACCTTATCCGGCAAGATCGACCTTCGACCATCTCTCTCTCTCTCGATGACCTTCGATGATCGACATTAGCCGTATAAGTTTGAATCGATCTTAGCTCTTTTTTTGGGTTGAGACATGTTCTTGGATATTTTTGTATTTGAAAGAAATATTGTTTCAAGAAGATGATGCTCTGTGAGACATGCTCTGTGAAGATGATGTTATAAAATGCATATCATATATGCACTCTTTTTGTGTGCACATAAGCATCTCACATCTATTACAAATCCAAACACAAGTGTTAGTCTCACTTGACTAGGAAGAAATTTCTATGTAATAGTCTTTTTTCTTTCTTTCTTTTTTTTTTCCTTTTTTTTTGAGGAATATTATATTATTTACAACACAAATTTCTCTGTCACTTTCTCTATCTATTAGTCAAGTGATGAAATTTCTCTACACTTGTCTGTGTAATATGTATGAAGTAGGTGTTTTTCTTGTCACTTGATTGGCATGAACTTTCACTGCAGTTTTCATTTGCTTTCTACGGTCTCTGTTGACCTTGACCCCCTTTATTCTTTGAACTTACCCTAGCATTACATTTGCTAATAGTATTATATCAACTGAAACTGAATAAATACTGATCATATTGTTATTGTTTCATAATTGAACTTGTCTCGGATGAAGTGTGATTTGGAATTTTAAATTCCTTAATGAATATAGAGTTCTGTTTATCAAAATCTGTTTCTGGAGAAGAAATTAAAATTTTGTTTCTGGAGGAGAAATTGAATCTGTTAATTACTTTTTTATATTATATTTATCATTTAATTCTTATTTAATTTTCATTTTAATTTTTGTAATCCAGTTTGAATGGAGGATAGTGCTCAATATCCCGTAATCAATCTTTTACCTCCAGAATACTCTAATTCTCAAATGAATCCCCCCTTAGCTGAACCCGAATCTAAACCAAAGCCTTATAGACACCAAAAGAGAAAAAGTGAGAGTGGAAGGGAGACAACACTATCCAAAGTTTGGGATTATTTTGATAAGGTTGTAAGGACCGATGGGAAGCGCAGAGTCGTATACAAATATTGCAAGAAAGAGTATTTGGCTGAATCTAGAGTGCATGGGACTAGCAATTTGTATTGTTCATTTTCTAATATAAGTTTTATTGATCTTCTCTTGTTGACTCCTAATTAGGTACTTTGGAGTCAAGCCCATCTTCAAGTTCAATCTATAATGTTAATGCTATAATTGAACTCTAATATCCATTTGCTCATTGGTAAATTTTTCATATACTCAACACATTTTCTTACTATATTGAGATGTAATATATAGACATTTGTTTATCTTTTTATTACTTTATCCTTTTGCACTTTTTTTGTCAAAGGAATTATGAAAATTAAAGATTAAAATTTATATTTTTTAATTTGTTTTTGTGTAGGGTTCATCAACAAAATACATGGAATTGGAATTTCTGAAAGTTTGATGTGATTCATGATGGAGTTTGAGATCTTGGAAATGTTTTTATTTTATTTAATGAGTTTGAATTGAATGAAGTTTGACAAGAATTTTTTTTGTTGCATTTTGGATGAATGTAAAAATTAATGAAAAATTACTTTTAAGTAAGTTTAGGATTTTAAATGATTTTACTTTAATTGTATTGTTGGGTAGTAGATAGTGAATGTGATTGATAATCTAATTTGAGATTTTGAAATATGTGTTTGTGTTAGTTTATGATTTGATTTAGGATTTTAAATGATTTATTTGTGTTACAAATTGATTTTGTTGTGTTTTTAATTTTACAAGTTTTAATTCCTTAATTATTAATGTTGGAGCATTTTAGAAAATGGGGGAGGGGAGGGGAAATGATCCAAAATAAATATTTACAAAGTGAGAAGAAAAAAAGGCTCAAAATAAAATTTTGAAGAAAAAAGTCCAATCCGCAAACCGCCCGCAATCACCCGCACATCCACGAACCCTATCCGCACAAATCGCAACCCGCACTGCAGGCAGTTGCGGGTTGACTTTTCTCCAAATCGTATAGATACGAGCAGATCCAAACTGATCCGCAAACCGTCCAAATTCGAACTGCGGACACCCCTACTTATACGTAAGTCTCCCAATAATAAACAAAAGGAAAATGATATATAAGCCTACCTTTTAAACATATTTTCTAGACCTAATGATATGTAAGGGATATGATTGGTTGATAATTGAAAATATATGAAAGAAAATATTCTCTTAGATATCCTAATTGATTGTCACATAATTGGGCCTAAAAATTAAATCTAATTTTTGGATTTGTATACCAATGCCTTAAAAATAATAAAAATAGTCAATTTTAATTTGGAAATAAAATTATTTAGGATTAATTATTTGGAGATACATAATTTAAGGGTAATTTATCATGGAAGGGTATTCTAAGAATTTGACTACAAAAGTGTTTTTTTTTTTAAGGTCTAATTGTGCTATCCTTTAAACTAAAAAATAAATTTGCAAATGCGGGATAAAAAGATTGCGTGATTAGTTTTCCAAAGCCAAACCTAATAATATTATTATATTCTGTGAATATTTAATTCGCAAATCAAATGATACTTTATATATTCAAATTCTTAAAATTTAAATTTATTAGATTACGAAAGTGTGAAGATGTTCTTGAAATCTTTAATAGTAAAGATTAAGGGACACTTTTTTTCCTAAATGTGATGTCTGAATTCAACTTTTATCAGTGTTAGGCAACTTCTCCTTCCATATTCTTCTCCAAACCGATCGTTATAAAGAGTAAAATAAAATAATTTTTTTATGGCAAATAAAGTCTTTGATATTGGTGCTAAAAACTTAAAAAATCTTATTTTAAGAAGTAAGTTAAAAATTAATTTATTAATTATTTTAACCAACTTAACAAAAACAAGTTGGTCTTCGGTTTATATGGCTATTCCCACATGTAACCCATTATTCTGCTTGGATCTCCCGAAAAGGGTCTTCAAATCTTAGAACCACAGAGTGAATGGAGAGATTTCCTCAAAAATTAAAAATTAAAAAGAATAAATAAATAAATAGGGTGACAGAGACGAGTAAGGCCAAGTTTGAAAACTTGTAAAAAAGTTAAAAAGTCAAAAAATTACTCAAAAAGTTAAAAAGTTAATACTATTCATCAAAAGTCAACAATTACGGCGGCACAACTCCCAATTCGAATTTTTCCCTACAAATCAAATTTTACAATTTTTTATTACACATTTTTTGATAAAAAGTCAAAAAGTTAACCCAAACATCCATATTTTCAACCTCAATTTTTTAGTCCAAAAAGACAAAAAGTACACTTATTTAGGACACCCCAAACAACCCCTAAATCTAAAAACATCTATTCCTTCGTTTAGGATGTGAGTTATTTTTTGATTTTTTAATTATTTTAGTTTAGAGTTAAAAAGTTTGATCTGAGATAGATTTTTTTAGTTTTTTTGACTTTTATAAAAAAAATAATAATTATTATAATTTGAATGTGATATTTTGTTTTATTAAGTTAAAAAGTCTATTTTGTCTTTTTGTGACTATTTTAACCCAAACTCTATAGGTTAGTTTGGAATGTTTTAAATAAGTATATCTTTTTTGACTTTTTATAAATAAATAAAAAATGTAAAAAAATAGAGAAAGTAAATAGAAAAATAAAGAGAAGATGTTGATAAATGTTGATTGATATGACTCAAATAAATATATATATATATATATAAAAAATACATATTTTTAATACATGCCAAACACCTACCATGCCAAACAAAGCCTATATACATATTTCAAAGAGAGAATAAAAGAACAAAGATTTTCAAAGATTGGAATCGGATAGATCACACTAGATGACGATGCTATATGATATGGTAGGTATAGCAAAAGGCCGTACACTTACAACAGTTGCAGGTTGAAAATGGCGTTTGCTTTGTTTTGTATCATCTTCCACTTGATGCAGTTTTTTAGGATTCCGTTCGCGACTTCCTTGTTCCACACTCGAAATTTTCAATTAAAATACTGAAAATTGTGACAAATAGTAAAATCCGGCAGTTTAAATATAATTTACATTATAAGTGAAGTATTATCTTTTCTTATGTAATGTAGTGTGTTTGATAAAAATAAAAAATTAAATTAAATTTTGAAAATAAAAAATAAAAAATAAAAAATAAAAAATTAAATGTTAAATTTTTTAAGTTCAAAAGTTGTTTGATAAAAATTTAAATGATTAATTAAAAATAAATTATTTGATATGTATAAAGGCATATTTAAAATTTATTATTTTTAAATTGTATATTTTAATTTTTATATTGCGATAGTAGTGATAGTAGGAGTGATAGTGATGGTATAATGATAACAATGGCTTATCAATAAACTTGAGTCTTCCATCTTCCCCACCTAGGTGTGTTTTTGTTGCTGCGGGAGTGTCTTCGGTGAGTCTTTAGGGGTGTGTTTTGCTATGTTGCTGCGGTTGTCTTCTTGTGTTCAATCTTGGTGGGCTGCAGTAGAGGCTTAGGCAGTGGGTGTTGTGTCTTCAGTAGGGTGTGGTGTTCAGTGGGTGTTGTGTTTTTAGCAAGGGGTGTGGTGTCTTCGGCAGTGGGGGTTGTAGCTTGGTGTCTTCCCGGCAGTGGGTGTTGCCTCGTGCTGCAGCAAGGGGTGTGGTGTCTTCCCGGCAGTGCCGGTTTAGCTGATTCATCAGGGGAGTCCAGGTTTTCATTCGAGCGCTTTTGGCGAGTAGGAGCTGGAGGGGTGCACTCGGGTTCGTAGGCGACTCGGTTCTTTCCGGTTTGCACTCGTGCGCTCCTTCTTGGTTGTAAGTTTGAGGGGTGTAGTCCTGGGTCCCAGCGGGTGGACGGTGTTCGGTGGGTGTGTGGTGATGCAGGGGAGGTTTTTCAGCTTTCGAGTTGGTGGTTATGGTGTTCTCCGGCCAGATGACATGAAGCAGGCGAGGGTATGGGTGTGAAGAAGGGTGGCGTGCAGCAGGGTGGCGTGCGTGGGTTTGGCATGCAGCAGGCGTCGGGTGTGAAGTAGGGTGGCGTTGGGAGTTGTTAGCAGCATATGTGTAATGATGTTGTTTTCAAATTAGCTGGTGAATGTTGATTAGATGGGTTTTTAGTTTAGTTTAGTTCTTTTAGTTTGGTTTCAGTGTTTTGGTGGGTTAAATGTGTGGAGATTCATGTATTTTAATTTCTTTTGTTATAGTTAAGTTCTTCTTAACTGTTTAAAAAAAAAATAAAATCGAGAGGCTTAGGGGTTGGTTGTATGATTGCAAGTAGCAGTAGTAGGGGTATTTTTATACTTCCGAATCTCTCTCGATACATTTCATCTTCCTGTACTTCTAATTTCTTGTTGTTAAATGAAATTTTTCTTTGCCGATCCAAAAAAAAAATAATAATAATAATAATGATAACAATGGCAAGATAGTGGTGGTGGTAGTGATGGCAGTGACATAATGGTGATGTGGTAATAATAGCAATGATGGTGGTGGTGGCGTGATAGCGGTGGTATGGCGGTAGTAGTAGCAGTAGTAGTGATAGTAGTAGTGGCGACAGTAATAGTACCAATGTTGATAAAAATAATAGTTGTGGCAATGAGTTAGGTTGGGTATTTACGAAAATAAACTGGACGAGTATTTAACTGAACTGAGTATTTAAAAAAAAAAAAAGTTGGGAAGTTAAAGGTAAAACATTAGGCTAAGGCCTCGTTTGGGAACCCTCCCATTTAACTAAAAAGCTAAAAAGTTATTAAAATTAGTTAAAAAGTCAATAACCCATACTAAAAAGTCAAAAATGCTCTTTTCTCTCTACTTTTTGCATATCTTTTCGTAAAAAGCCAAAAAATCATTCTAAACATACTAATTTTTTTTAGCATATTTTAGTTAAGGGTTGTTTGGGTACTCCCAAATAATCCAACAAGCCAAAAAGTTACTCAAAAAGTTAAAAAATTAACACTATTCACCAAAAGTCAACAATTACGGCTGCACAACTCCCAATTCAAAATTTCCTCTAAAAACCAATTTTCACAATTTTTTATTACACATTTTTCCATAAAAAGTCAAAAAGTTAACCCAAACATCCATATTTTCAACCTCAATTTTTTAGTCAAAAAAGACAAAAAGTGCACTTATTTAGTCTTCCCAAACTTGGCCTAAATAACAAAAAAAGTTACTAAATTAACATGTTCCCAAACGAGGCCTAAGGCCAAGTTTGGGAAGTGGAAAAAAAGTTAAAAAGTCAAAAAGTTAAAAAGTTATCACTATTCACCAAAAGTCAAAAATTGCGGCTGTACAATTCTCAATCCTAATTTTCCCCTACACACTAATTTATATAATTTTTTAATGCACATTTTTTCATAAAAAGTCAAAAAATTAACTCAAACAATCATATTTTTTTCTCAACTTTTTAGTCTAAAAAGATAAAAAGTACACTTATTTAGGACACTCCAAACAACACTTAATTATATATATATATATAAATAAATAAATCCAAGATGTTGAATTAAACACCAATGTTACCTGCAGAGTCGCTCATTTTGAAATTTAATTAGTTTTATTTTAAATGTCACATCAAATAATATCAAATATAACTGTTAATCATTACTCTTACTAATCAATAAATAAGACAACAACTTTTCTCCTGTTCGAAAAAATAATGTTTGGTAGATCGGGATTTCTTCCCTCCGAATCTCTTTAATGTCTAAAACGACGTCGTTTTGGGTATTAGGTTTTTTTTTTTTTTTTTTTTTCCTTTTTTTTCCTCCATTTTCACACAGGGGGAAGAGGGAGAGGGAGAGGGAGAGGGAGAGAAGAAGAGGGAAGAAGAGGGCCGTCGTCGCAGCTCGTCGCCTCCGCCTCTGCCCGATCGTCGTCGCAGGTCGATCGTCGTCGGTCTCCGCCTCTGCCTCCTCCGCCTCCGGCCCCCGCCCCCCGCCTCCGCCTCCAACCCAATTTATTAGCCCCCTCCAGTCCCTTCTTCTCCCTCCTCCTCCTTCTTCCCTCTCTTCTTCTTCTTCTTCTTCCCTTCTTCTTCTGCACAGAGAGAAAAATAAAAAAATAAAAAACGGCAACGTTTTGAAATTAGGGGGATTCGAGGGAGCTCGTTTTCGAGCTCCCTAGCACGGTCGCGTTCGAAATCAGAATGAAGTTTATTGTTGAACTTTGTGAATTCATTATGGATCTCATATCAATAATCTAAATCATTCAACGTGTACTCTTATTGAATATTTTATATTTATAAAAAATCACATTAATTAGATATCGATAATCACTTAATTAAATTAAATTTATATTAACAGTAATTATAATTTTAAAAATAATTATTAATACAAATGTGATTTAATTAAGTGATTATCAATATTCAATCAATTTAATTTTTTACAATAATAAAATATTCCACAAGTCCCATATATGGACAGCTCGAATTATTGATATAGATTCTGTAATAAGCCTATAGAAAAATCTAACAACACACTCTAATTGAGAAATCTAACTGAAGAGAAACATGAGCCAATAACTAACTCACACCGATAAGTGCGTCTAATATTTCTTCTTTATTGTTTATTTAAATTATGTTTTTTTCGTATCTCTCACTCTTTTCACGTCATCTCTTCATGTAAAAGATATTATTATATTCCGTCAAAGAAAGTGAAATCATTTGTTTAAGAAAGTGGAAAACAAGTGCAAAATTAATGGAGCATCATCTTGACCAAATTGAAGATGCATTATTATCGTAAAGCACAAGAAGTCCTTCTCCATTGATAAAATGGGCAATGGTAAATATTATGAAAATTATTTTATAAAGATAATTATGAAAGATTTTTTATTTTTAGATTAGATATATAATAAATTACAAAGTATAATACAAAGATAGAGAATCATTCATAATCATTTTTATAAAGCATTTTTCATAATGCCTAACATTTTCTTGATAAAATATGTATAAATTGCAATATTGCTCTAAACTACAATATAATTGAAGTTTATGTGTTCACCAAATCAATAATGATAATATAGTCTAATGGATAAGGTTGACATGTAAATGACAAACTTTAACCATGTAACAAATAATATAGAACATACATTTGTTCACTCAATTATAATAATATATTTGTCCCGTTTGGTAGAGCTGTGGGAAAGTGATTATAACTTATAACTTATAATTGTGAACATAAGCTGATTTTTGACTTATAAATTAAGTTTCTCCTCCCCCACTCAAAGAATAAGTTGATTTTTGACTTACAAAAAGTTATAAGCTGTATTGTTAAGCTGAACCAAACACATCAAAATAGCTTAAATTAAGCTAAAAACTGAAATAAGCTGAAAATAAGCCCTACCAAACAGGGCCATTAAAGCGCAACTTCTCTTCAATCTAAAAATTATTAGATCGTTCAATTCATTCTGTCAAATCGCACATCATAAATCTTTGATTTAACCGCCGTTTGGGAAGTGGGTTGGCTTTTTAGTTTTTTAGCTATTTTAGCCTGGGTTAAAAAGCTTGATTTAAGAAGGATTTTTTGACTTTTTTTATGAGAGAAGAATGTAATGATTATGGGTTAGATGTGATGTTTTGTTTATTGTGACTAAAATAGCCTATTTTGTCTTTTGTGGCTAAAATAACCACAAACCAACTTGCCAAACGGAGCCTTAAAGACTCAAATTACCTCATGTTTACATCTCAGAATATTGTTCCCCCCCCCCCCCTTGATTTCATAATACCTATATAATAAAACAAGATAGTTTTTGAGTTTGTCTTACACACATTTGTTCTAATAAGACATTTGAAAAGTTCAGATTTATTCAAATTATAAAACAATGGTTGAGTTATATTTTTCAAAAAATATCTTACATGTATCTTTTCTATTTTCTCCCTTCTCTCTCTTACTTTTTCTTTTTCTCACCTATCCTTCTATGATCCCATAATCCCACCTTCATCTCTCTTTTCTTTTTATTTTTTTATTTTCTTTCATTTTTGTTTTTTTCTCTATTTGTTTTTTTTTATTTTCTCATTTTTATTTACTTATTTTTATTCATATTATATGGAAAAGTCTGCGATCCCAGAACTAGGAGTCAGATTTTATTGTGTGTAAGTGGAGATTAAATTAACGAATTTTATAGTTCACAAATTAAATGAATTTGAACAATTAATTATTATTTTTAAATATATTAAATACCTAATAGACTTCATAAATTTAGACATCATATGAATTTTCAATATCTATATAATAAAGTAGGATGATTTTTGAATTTGTCCTACACACATTTATCCTACTAGGACATTTGGGCAGCTTAAATCTATTCAAATTATAAAACAACGACTGAAATATATTTTCCAAAAAATATCCTACATATACATTTTCTATTTTCCTGCTTCTCTCTCTTACTTTTTCATTTTCTCACTCATCCTTCCATGATCCCATGATCCCACATTCCTCTCTTTTTTTCCTTTTATTTTTTTATTTTCTCCCATTTTTATTTTTCTATCTATTTGTTTATTTTTTTTTATTTTCTCCTTTTTGTTCACTTATTTTTTTTCATATTATACGGAAAAGTCTCCAATACCAAAATTAGGAGCCAGATTTTACTGTGTGTAGTGGACATTAAATAAATGAATTTTGTAGTTCACAAATTAAATAAATTTGAACAATTAATTATTATTTTTAAATATATTGAATACCTGCTAGACTTCATAAATTTAGGCCTTATATGAATCTTCAACATCTATATAATAGAATAGGATAGTTTTTGAATTTGTTTTACACACATTTGTCCTACTAGGACATTTGGATGGCTTAGATCTATTCAAATTATAAAACAACGGTTGAGATATATTTTTTAAAAAATATCCTACATATACATTTTTTATTTTCCCGCTTCTCTCTTTTTTCCATTTCTCACCTATCCTTCCATGATCCCACATTTCTCTCTCTTTTATTTTTATTTTTTTTTATTTTCTCCCATTTTTATTTTTCTCTCTATTTATTTATTTTTTTATTTTCTCCTTTTTATTCACTTATTTGTATTCGTATTATATGGAAAAGTCTCCGATCCTAGAATTAGGAGCCAGATTTTACTGTGTAGTGAACATTAAATTAATGAATTTTATAGTCCACAAATTAAATGAATTTGAACAATTAATTATTATTTTTAAATATATTGAATACCTGATAAACTTCATAAATTTAGACCTTATATGAATCTTCAACATCTATATAATAAACCAGGATAGTTTTGAATTTGTCCTACACACATTTGTCTTACTAAGACATTTGGACGGCGTAAATCTATTCAAATTATAAAACAATGGCTGAGATATATTTTTCAAAAAAGTCTTATATGTACATTTTCTATTTTCCCGTTTCTCTCTCTTACTTTTTCATTATCTCATCCATCCTTCCATGATCCCACCTTCCTCTCTCTCTTCTTTTTATTTTTTTTTATTTTCTCCCATTTTTATTTTTCTCTTTATTTGTTTATTTTTTATTTTTTCCTTTTTGTTCACTTATTTTTATTCGTATTATATGGAAAAAGTCTACGATCCTAAAAATTAGGAGCCAGATTTTACAGTGTGTAGTGGAGATTAAATTAATGAATTTTATAGTCCAAAAATTAAATGAATTTGAACAATTAATTATTATTTTTATATATATTGAATACCTGATAGACTTTTTAAATTTAAACTTTATATGAATCTTCAACATCTATATAATAAAGTAGGATGATTTTTAAATTTGTCCTACACACATTTGTCCTACTAGGACATTTGGACGGCTTAAATCTATTTAAATTATAAAACAACGGCTGAGATATATTTTCTAAAAAATATCCTACATGTACATTTTCTATTTTCCCGCTTCTCTCTCTTATTTTTTCCTTTTCTCACCCATCATTCTATGATCCCATGATCGCACATTCCTCTCTGTTTTCTTTTTATTTTTTTTTATTTTCTCCAAATTTTATTTTTTGCTCTATTTGTTTATTTTTTTATTTTCTCTTTTTTGTTCACTTATTTTTATTCGTATTATATGGAAAAGTCTACGATCCTAAAATTAGGAGCCAGATTTTACGGTGTGTGGTGGAAATTAAATTAATGAATTTTATAATCCACAAATTAATTGAATTTGAACAATTAATTATTATTTTTAAATATATTGAATACCTGATAGATTTCATAAATTTAGATTTTATATGAATCTTCAACATCTATATAATAAGAGTGTTGCTATTAGCACCTGCCAAAATTCTTTGGACCCCTATTTTATAATTTTTTTTTATTACAATTATACCCTAAAGTAAAATTACATTAAAAGACATTATGAAATGGAACACCCACCTATCAATAATAACTAATACTCTATAATATTGGACACCCACCCACACCCCCACCCCCACCCCCACCTCCAACTATACGTATTCCATGTTTGTAAACCCTAAACCTATTACTTTTCATAACCAATTAACATAAAGCCTAAATCTATTATTTTTCATAATCATCTTAAATCCTGAATGTGTCATCTTCATCACCATCATCAACGCTATTGAATTTGAAAGTTTTGCTTCAAGTATAACGTATACTTCATCACTTATTTCACTGTGTAGAGCAATGGAGGACGAGGACAACATTCTCGGTCGTTTATCTGTCTTGTATTAACATTCTCGGTCGTTTTCGATCGTTCTTGTTTCGTTCGAGCTGTTCGGTACTGGTTTGCTGACTGTTACAATTATGTTCGGTAACACAGTACTGAACATAATCCTTTCGTTCAATACATAGGTTCCGAACATTAATACAGATAGTCAGTTATGTAATTTTCTTTGTTAAACTAACTTAGAATGGAAAAAAGTGAATTGGAATGGATTTAAGTTATGTATTTTGAATGGATTTAATTCATGTTATTTTAAGTTGTGAATTAGAATGGATTCAAGTTACACAGTGATGAACAAATTTTGTTCGGACATACAGTGCTGACATGATCATTATTGTTCGACAAAACAGTTCTGAACAAAATACATTTTTTCGGCTACACAGTGGTGAAAAAATTGGGTGGGTGTGCATTTCATTGTGAAAATATGGAGATTAGTTTTCTATTCTAAAAATATTATGGAAATATTATGGAGATTAGTTTTCCATATATATACATTGTTTTCTATTCCTACAACTCGCATCAATCTTCACTTTCTCATTTGAATTTCCCAATCAATGGCAAATTCCAAAGAGACCCACGTCGTCAAAATCCTAATCGATGAAGAACACCAACCCCACAAGTAAATGCATTGTCTTTTCAGGAACCACTTTTTAGATGTGGTTAATGTTGGAGAGAGAAAAAGCTAGGGTTTTGAAGGGGTTTTGAGAGAGAGAGAGAGAGAGAAGAGAGAGAAGAGAGAGAAAAATCTTCACTTTCTCATATAAACAAAAGGGGTTTTGAGAGAGTGAGAGAAAAGAGAGAGAAGAGACATCACTGATGAGGAAAGAGAGAGAGAGAGAGAGAGAGAGAGAGAGAGAGAGAGAAGAGAGAGAGGCAGAGAGTGGGTGTGGTTGGGGGTGTGAATTGCGTGCATATGTTGGAATGGATTCAGGTGGGTGTGCATTTCATTGTGAATATGGGTAGATTTGGTAATAAGTGGGGTGTCCAAAAAAATATTATTAAAATTTAGGGTTTAGGGTTGGGGTCCAAAGAAATGGGGGGTCCAAAGAATTTTGGTAGGTGCTAATAGCAGCACTCTATAATAAAGCATGATGGTTTTTGAATTTATCCTACACACATTTGTCCTATTAGGACATTTGGATGGCTCAGATCTATTTAAATTATAAAACAACGACTGAAATATATTTTTCAAAAAATATCCTACATGTATATTTTATATTTTCCTGCTTCTCTCTCTTACTTTTTCCTTTTCTCACCTATCATTCTATGATCTCATGATCCCACATTCCTCTGTCTTTTCTTTTTATTTTTTTTTATTTTCTATCATTTTTATTTTTCTCTCTATTTGTTTATTTTTTTTATTTTCTCCTTTTCGATCACTTATTTTTATTCATATTATATAGAAAAGTCTGTGATCCCAGAATTAGGAGCCAGATTTTGCTGTGTAGTGGAGATTATATTAATGAATTTTTAGTGCACAAATTAAATGAATTTGAACAATTAATTATTATTTTTAAATATATTGAATACCTGTTATACTTCGTAAATTTAGACCTCATATGAATTTTTAACATCTATATAATAAAGTAGGATGGTTTTTGAATTTGTCCTACACACATTTGTCCTAGTAGGACATTTGGACGGTTCAGATCTATTAAATTATAAAACAACGGCTGAGATATATTTTTCAAAGAATATCTTACATGTGCATTTTCTATTTTCCCGCTTCTCTTTTTTACTTTTTCCTTTTCTCACCTATCCTTCTATAATCCCATGATCCCATCTTCCTCTCTCTTTTCTTTTTATTTTTTTTATTTTCTATCATTTTTATTTTTCTCTCTATTTGTTTTTTTTTTATTTTCTCCTTTTTGATCACTTATTTTTATTCATATTATTTGGAAAAGTTTGTGATCTCATAATTAGGAGCCATATTTTAGTGTGTATAGTGAAAATTAAATTAATGAATTTTTGAGTGCACAAATTAAATGAATTTGAACAATTAATTATTAATTTTAAATATATTGAATACCTGATATACTTCGTAAATTTAGACCTCATATGAATCTTCAACATATTTTAATAAAGCAGGACGGTTTTTGAATCTTGAACATATTTTTGTCCAATTAGGACATTTGGATGGCTCAGATCTGTTCAAATTATAAAACAATAGCTGAGATATATTTTTCAAAACATGTTCTACATATACATTTTCTACTTTCTTGCTTCTCTCTCTCTTACTTTTTTCTTTTCTCACACCCCTCCTTCCATGATCCCATGATCCCACATTTCTCTCTCTTTTCTTTTTATTTTTTTATTTTCTCCCGTTTTTATTTTTCTCTCTATTTTTTTTCTCCTTTTTGTTCAATATATTTTACACATATTTCCATACAATATATGTATGCCCGTAATACACTAGGGAATTACGGGCATACATACAATTTCCATATCTATACTATATATTAAGCAAAAGGGGGTTTTTAGCCCCAAGCTTTGTGAGAGCTCCAATCTCCCAATCTAGATTTTCTGATTTTTTGATTTAAAAGAAAAAAATCTTAGCATTTATTAACTTATCCCAACTCCCAAGTCTTACCCTCATAATAACACTTTAATACATTAAGAACAAGCATAAAAAAAATTCTTTGAAATCCAACACATATGAATTCCTTGAAAAGTCCCAACACATATGATTATTATGTAACAACCCAGATTTTTTAATTATTCTGTAGAATTTATACTAATATTATTTAATCTCAGTTAAGAAAATATATGATTTATTATATATTATTATGCGTAATTTTACAAAATAATATAATTATTAAAAGTTTAGGGTCAAAATATAAATAATAATAATATAGATAATAATAATAATAATAATAATAATCGGTGTGGTATTAAAATAAATAATTGATTTTATGTTAGTATACGATAAAATGTAACTTATTTAAGAATTAATTTATTTATATAATTATATTAAAATATTAGGTCAAAGAATAATTATCTTAAATATCTATTAAGGATAAGAACGAATCTATATAATTATTAATCGAATCTGGATTTGAGCCACGTATGCGCCTATTCCCTATAAATAGAGGCGCTGATATCGGCGAAGGAAAGAAGAAAAGAAGAAAGAAAAAGAAAGGAAAGAAAAGAAAGAAGAAAGGAAAAAAGAAAGAGAGGAAAAGAAGGAAAAAATAGTGAAAGATGAAAGGGTTTTTGATAGTGGAAATGAAGAGTAAGATATTAAAGTTAAGGTGAGTTATATTATATCTTGAGTCACTAAAATATATTTTACGTATGTTTTGACTTACCAAAATCTATTTTATATAAGTTATATTTTATTAGTATATTAATAAAAGTTATGTTTTATAAAGATTTCAGTTACGTGGTTTTATTTCTGAATCCTATTTGCTTAAAAGGAAACCCATTGATATGTTTGTTTATATTTTAAAGAATATTTGACTATGACCTTATATATAATTATGTTTTATAAGTACCACCACGGGAGTCCCACGCCTTGGGGGACTTAAATAACCATTGGCCTCTGTTTGACCACTTTGTGGTCCTCTGTTTGTCATGGATCCATTGACCTCGGTTCTGTGCGGAGCAAAGTGCTGTGCGGAGCTAAGTGCTATACTATTGTGGGAGCCACCTCTAGAATCCGTACGAGCCACCTCTTGAATCCGTACCTCTGTTTTGACTGTCACTTCAGTGACCTCTATTCTGTACCGTGATTATGGTTATATATTTATATAATATCTGTATTTCAGTTTCTGCTACTTAAATGATTTCTGCTACTCAAATGATTTGTTTATGTAAATATTTTGACATGACTAACTATCCATGGTTATTTCGTGTCCCTTATACTCTTGATATAATATTTCTCACTCTGCCATGTGCTTATAGTTTTTTACCAATTTTCAGGAAACATGCAATTCAGAAGTAGCTTTTGGAATGTCTTAGATGAGGGGCTGCGAAATAGACACACACACAGTATTTTTATGATATTTCTCTATGTAAATATTGGCTTTTTTGGTCAATATATTTTGTAATAAAAATATAAGCTCCAATAATTATTTTGGTACCCTTATTTAAATATTTCTTCCACTTGCGTTTATTTATTTGTTCAAGAATTGGCTGGAGGTAACCTCAGTTACTGGCCATCACGATGCTTAACCCTTGGGTACAGGGAGCGGGTCGTGACAAGTGGTATCAGAGCAATGGTTTTTTTAGAAAAAAAAAATATATATATATATCATTGGAGCATAGGACGCATGCACATTTAAGAAGTGAGATAGCGGGTAATTAGTACCTAAATATTATATTTTATTCGTCGATTTAATTATATTATAATTTTATATGATTATATATATAATAATTTTTTTTCTAGTGTGCCTAATTTGTGAAGGATATTAGATGTAATTTATATTTGTTATAGTAAAAGAAGGACAAGAAAAGAAGGATGTCGGGCTCAAGCACCCACCAAAATTATAATATAATTAAATACATATAATTTTCAGTTCAGTATTCAAAAAAAAATTTATTTTGATGTTTTTTAAAAGTGGGTTCAAATTATAAAGATACTAATTTTGAAACTATTTCCCATCAATGAAAAGTTCATCTCAAAATTTTCAATTCTTGCATATAATTCTGTCATTGTGTTCTCATTTTTATTTATTTTTATCATAAACAATACGAGTGAAAAGTTTTTAAAGTCGCTCATTATTTCTTATTTTGGCCCAAAATAATTTTTGACAACTAGACAGTGAGTTATTTTTGGTAAAATTTTTTTTTTTTGAGTTACTATTTTTTATCAGATTAATCTCTAACATATATTTATCAGAGTGCGCAGCGAATAGCTTATGCACGTGGCAAATTTCGAGGACGAAATTTTAAAAGGGAGGAAGATTGTCACAACCCAATTTTTTTAATTATTCTGTAGAATTTATACTAATATTATTTAATCTCAGTTAAGAAAATATATGATTTATTATATATTATTATGCGTAATTTTATAAAATAATATAATTATTAAAAGTTTAGGGTCAAAATATAAATAATAATAATATAGATAATATTAATATTAATAATAATGAATGTGGTATTAAAATAAATAATTAATTTTATGTTGGTATACGATAAAATGTAACTTATTTAAGAATTAATTTATTTATATAATTATATTAAAATATTGGGTCAATAGATAATTATCTTAAATATCTATTAAGGATAAGAACGAATCTATATAATTATTAATCGAATCTTGATTTGGGCACGTATGCACCTATTCCCTATAAATAGAGGTGATGATCTCGGCGAAGGAAAGAAGAAAAGAAGAAAGAAAAAGAAAAAGAAAGGAAAGAAAAGAAAGAAGAAAGGAAAAAAGAAAGAGAGGAAAAGAAGGAAAAAATAGTGGAAGGTGAAAGGGTCATTAATAGTGGAAAGGAAAAGTAAGGTATTAAAGTTAAGATGGGTTATATTATACCTTGAGTCACCAAAATATATTTTACGTATGTTTTGACTTACCAAAATCTATTTTATATAAGTTATATTTTATTAGTATATTAATAAAAGTTATGTTTTATAAAGATTTCAGTTACGTGGTTTTACTTCTAAATCCTATTTGCTTAAAAGGAAACCCATGGATATGTTTGTTTATATTTTAAAGAATATTTGACTATAACCTTATATATAATTATGTTTTGTAAGTACCACCACGGGAGTCCCACGCCTTGGGGGACTTAAATAACCATTGGCTTTTGTTTGACCACTTTGTGGTCCTCTGTTTGTCATGGATCCATTGACCTCGGTTCTGTGCGGAGCAAAGTGCTGTGCGGAGCTAAGTGCTACACTATTGTGGGAGCCACCTCTAGAATCCGTACGAGCCACCTCTTGAATCCGTACCTCTGTTCTGACTGTCACTTCAGTGACCTTTGTTCTGTACCGTGGTTATGGTTATATATTTATATAATATCTGTATTTCAGTTTCTGCTACTCAAATGATTTCTGCTACTCAAATGATTTGTTTATGTAAATGTTTTGGCCTGACTAACTATCCATGGTTATTTCGTGTCCCTTATACTCTTGATATAATATTTCTCACTCTGCCATATACTTATAGTTTTTTACCAATTTTCAGGAAACATGCAATTCAGAAGTAGCTTTTAGAATGTCTTAGATGCGAGGCTGCGAAATAGACACACACACAGTATTTTTATGATATTTCTCTATGTAAATATCGGCCTTTTTGATCAATATATTTTGTAATAAAAATAGAAGCTCCAATGATTATTTTGGTACCCTTATTTAAATATTTCTTCTGCTTGCGTTTATTTATTTGTTCAAGAATTGGCCGGAGGTAATCTCAGTTACTGGCCATCATGATACTTAACCCTTGGGTACATGGAGCGGGTCGTGACATATTATTCCTCATAATAACACTTTAATGCATTAAGAACAAGTATAAAAAAAATTTCTTGAAAAGTCTAACACATATGATTATTATCAAAATATTAAACTTTAATATAATCTAAAAAAGGAAAAAAATAAGACATTTAAAAAATATATATATTTAAAAATCACAAGTCACATATATATAGATAATTATAAACATAATCCGTGCATAGCACGGGTGATATGCTAGTAATTATATAAATAAAAATAGTATTGTATGTATGTCCATGAAAATTGTATGTATGCTAGGCACATCTATCTATCTAGTTATATATTATATAAGCAAAAACGAGTTTTCGTGAGGAGTTTTGTGAGAACTCCAAAATTTTATAATAAATTTGTGATTTTATCAAATTAAAAAATAAATTTAAATAGTGTTTGGATTACAATTATATTCTAATCCTAATATTACTTACACTTTATCTTCAGGCACGGGCATACGCTAGTATATATATATATATATGAGACAACGTATCAAATCAAAATGTGTCCCTTTTTAAGAAGATAAATTATTTTTTTACTTGATCTCATAATATATATATATATATATGAGAGGGTAATTTATATGGATAAATTGGGCCGCGCTAAGGACTAGGTTGTGGGCTGTGGTAGAGGCTTCGGTAGCTCGGTCTGGTACCGGCTAACATTGATCCGGTCAGCTGGGGTGCCTTGTAGCCGACCGAGGTACTCATCCTTGATAAGAGCCGAGTGCTATGTACGTTATTACTTTTATTAATACGTCATTACTTTTATTAAGAGCACGACAGAGGTAAGCTGGCTCGGTTAAAACCACATCGACTTAATCGAGCTAGAAAACCATCTCACTTGGATAGTAGTGTGTAGGGAGTTATCAAGATAGGCATTATCGTTGGGAGTGTGATTTCTAAGAGGACTCTGCTAAAGAGAGTTGAAGTCCTACTAGGATTGTGCTAGGCAGAATCTATAAAAGCTCATGACATGACCTATGTATAGGTATCACAATTCTTACTCTCGAATACACAGAGCTTTTATGTCTATTGTCTATTTGGCTGACTTAGGCATTGGAGGGGTTTCTAGCACACACCCGCCGGCTAGCTCACGTTTGCGTTTTCAAGTAGCAAAGTGACAACGTTTGGAGGAGCACAAACTTGATCAACAAGATCATACGAGAAAATTATTTCGTGCTCATACAATTGGCGCCGTCTATGGGAATTAACACACAAAGAACGAAACCTTTTAATCAAGCTTCCTCTTAAGTTGAGATCAATGGCGCACGATGAGGACTTGTCGCAATCTACTATTGATGGGCAAACCCCGAAGGGGGGCGGGAGGCGTGAAGGCTTACCTTTTATCCCATCCATGGCAGAGTTAGATCCCCAACGACGGAACCCACGGAGGGATACACGTGAAAAACGGGGCTCAAGCCCTCAAAGCCCTGACAGACAGAAGCGAAGGTTAGACCCTCAGGTTCTAAAAGATCATGTAAGGGAGCAAGACGAATTGATATGGAGAATGGTGGCAGACATGGAGATGATGAAGCGCTAGATAAAAGGCAAAGGGGTGGTAGCAGAGGAAGGGCGCAAAAGCAACGCACGCTCTTACCACTCAGAAGAGCGTGACAAACAAGCCACCCCATCATGAGCTGAAAGTAGAAGCCTCAAGTCAGGCGACATACAATCAAGGACTTCCAAGACTCGTTACTCCAGGTCTAAGAGAACGAGGACTAAAAGGTCGTATACAGAGGAAAGCAATTATCGACCCTCACACACGTACCAAATGATATCTAGGCACACGGAGTTGCCTAGGTCGGAAGACCTGCGTGCAGTGCTAGAGGAGAGGGCCCGATGGAGGGAGGAAACCCAAGCTCGTAACCCTCGTAGAGTTTCAGCTCTACAGCGATTGACTTCTAGGACACATGGGAGTGTCGAGGTAGGGATGCCAGTACCACGCCTTGCTTACGAAATAACAAATCAAGTATTAGCAAGGTTATAGAGTTTGCCGTTCATTCTAGCAATTGAGAACGTACCGTTACCCTCAGGCTTCCACCAACCCAAGTTCACTACTTATGAGGGGAAGTCAGACCCCTACATGCACCTAAGCCACTTTCGCCAGGTTATGGCCGTATATCGGCGAAACGAGGCCTTAATGTCTATCTTGTTTCCTTCCAGCTTTGGCGAGCTGGGTTTAACATGGTTCGAAAGGTTGTCAGAAGGTAGCTGTGGAGAAGTGGTTTAGAAATACTCTTCTGATCCTGGAGGACGCTCATGATCCTCTGCTAGTCACCTGAAAAGGAATAAACACTCCGGTCGGGGGTGCCAGAATTAGCACTCCGACGGGCAAGTCAGTCTCTACACTCAGGATTACTTGTATTATAAGTTAAGCATAATAGTTCTCACATACCTTTCTTCGTTTGTTGCTCCTTTATTTATACTCGTTTCTTGGGCCTCGGGGCCTGGCCCACTTTTCACTCATTATCCGCTTATTTACTCGGCTTCATAGTTCAATAGATACTCGGCCTACCTATTGCATTCGGCCTCCTGATCGTGCAGGATGGAGTCGAGTAATATCTATCCTCCAGAGTGTACGCTTCTGATTCTGCCATTTATTCGGCTCCCACAATTACCCCCCAAACTCCCCATTAACGGTAGTTAATTGGTGTATTTGGTTTCGAATTTGAAAAGTCAAGAGAAACAAAAGTTAGGCGGCTTCACCTATCCCAATGTGAATGTCAGAATGCACAAGCCTTTCGGTCATCATTATACTTTCCTGCCTCATTCGTGCATCTCTCGCATTTAATACGATTTGAAACTCCAGTCCCTTCGAATACATGCTTTTTCAAATATTTGAGCCTCCTGGATTGCCAGTCGGTATCCCTTCTCTAACTCGCGTCTTCTGCAACTTCTCCCCGTCTCTCCTTGTCTCCTTTGCCTCTTATAAGTTTTCTTCTCTTCTCTTTGTAATCCTGTTTTCCGTGTTTATTTTAGATTTGGCATACCGTTGAGTCCTCACTAGAATGGCTAAGCACTTGAAAGACCTTATTTCCGAGGGTCGTATCTCGGGGTTCCGACGACATTTTTCTATCCCTGATGATGTCCACCTATCTCTAGTAACGGACAGTACTCTTGACATGGAGAGGGAAGATCAAAATACAATCGTCTTTCCTTTCCTATCCATTGCGGAGGGCAGAGTCCGTTTTCCCCTACACCCATTCCTTAGGGCAGTCCTCCGCCATTGGGGTCTGATTCCTTCCCAACCCAATGTGAATTTTTTTCGAATCATCATGGGAATCGCAGAGTTGAACCGGTGCCTTAGGATCAACCTTGGCATTTTGGCCATTCGGCATTGCTATGCTTTAGCTAAATCCTCCGGTCGGCACGGGCGCTACTTTCTTAGGGCCAAGGACACTGACCACCACTTGGTAACCATGCTTACCAGCTCTGGCAAATGAGTTGATGATGTGATGGTCAATGTTCGAGGCAACTGGGAATTCGGCGAAGGCGAAGGAGAAGGCGAAGATCGCCTAGACCCTATACCCAGACGGAGGAGCGAACCAGGTTAC
This sequence comes from Camellia granthamiana, assembly GCA_036172215.1. Lineage (NCBI taxonomy): Eukaryota > Viridiplantae > Streptophyta > Magnoliopsida > Ericales > Theaceae > Camellia > Camellia granthamiana. The sequence goes on along the minus strand of CM069908.1, from coordinate 124,571,290 downwards.
CGTGTAACTCCTCGTGTTTATTGATCTTTTTTTACTCGGTTTTTTCTCCCAGTCTAATCCTTTGTTTATGCAGGCAATAAGTTGAAGAAGATTTTGACTTCGGCCGAAGAGGCAGTCCTTGCAGAAATTAAGACTGCACTCAAGTATTTTGGTCGTCCAAACGTACAGAAGCAAGGGAGAGCCGCCCATATACTCCTGCGATACGAGCCTACTTATACTACGTTCTCGGCCGCGGACGACATTCCGATCCCAACCAGCGAACAACATCTTATGGCTCTTGTCTTCCCCAACTTCAAGACCCTTAGGCAAATTGGTTTTGAAGCATCTGATTCGGAGCGAGACGTAGAGCCGGTGGTCGAGGTAGTTGCCGATCCAACGAGAGAGTTCGCTACAGAGGCCGAAGTGGTCGACGAGGCTCTAAACTCAGCGTTTGAAGCAGCCGGTCTTAACCAGCCTAACTCACCGTCCACTTCGGGTCGGGGGGAGTTTTCCTTTGGAGATATTTTTACTGGTTTAGAAGATCTGCCCGGCTTCTATTCCGAGGGTATGGCAAAGGAATCTCTTTCTCAACTGGCATAAAAAAAGAATGTTGAGCGTTTGGCCGCCTGTCAGAAGGCCGAGGCCGTTACTTCTAAAGCTGCCCTCCCTGAATCATCCGAGCCGGTTGTCGTTGTTGAAACAGCTCAAATTGTTTCCGTTGAGACGGAACGGTTGGTTGAGTGTTTGACTCCAAAGGCTGATAAGGGTAGAGAAAAGCGACCCGCCGATTTTGAGGCCGTCTCTGAAGAAATCCTAGTCGAAAAACGACTGTGTTTGGAGGAACCGGACATGGTTGTTCCTTTTGTGGTTCAGCTGTAGCTAAAAAACATGCCGATCTCCTCTAACGCATCGGCTGTGAAAGACCCAACCGTGGCGTTGAGCCTGGCTTCGTCGGTCTCGTCGCCGACTGACAAGGCAGCTTTTCACTCGGAGCCGGACGTGTTAGCAATTGCATTGGCCGCTCAGACAGCTCTTCTGGTATATATCTTGATCTTATCTTTTGCGTTTCTTCATATATTTGTTTTGGTTTTAATTTTTTGTTTTACAGACAGTCGGCAGGATAGTCGAGATAAGGCGGCGTCAGCACGACGCTGTCGAAGAAATAGGCTGTTTAAGATCGGAAGTGGAGGGTGAAAGAAGTAGGCCCAACTTCGAGGCGGCAAGGGCAACGATGGAGAGTGTAAGGGCGGAGGCCGAAATGGAGAGAGCGAAAATTGCTGAAGAGTAGAGATTGGTCGCCGAGCAGAGGGCAAGCGCGAGTGATGAAGCGCTCAAGTCAGCCCAAGAGGTGATTGCCAGGCTGGAGAACGAATTGGAAGATTTGAAGAAGGCAAAAGAAAAAGCCGACTCGGAGATTTCCAAGGCGTACGAGGCCAGGCAAGGCACCGCCCTTGCAAGCTGTGGAGGAAGTTCCTAAATTTGAAAACCGGGGATTCAAGCACGGCTGGCTTAAAGCCCTTGCTACTGCAAATGTGACATTGGCAATGCCAATTCCATATGAGCAAGTGGACATTGAGCCGCTGGAGTCTGACCCCGAGGACCCTGAAGACTGATTTAGGACAACACACTGGTTGTTTTTGCCTAGGATTTTTCAATGTATTTTATTTTATTTTATTTTATTTTATTTTATTTTTGCTCAGGGTAATCTTCATGTATAAAGTGATACTTTGTATGTATTCAGTTTATCAATGAAATTTTTCCTTGTTTTGTGTTATTCTTGTACTTAATTGAATGAATAGTCAATTATTCTATAAATGAATAGACAATTATTCTATTAAAAAGACGGATGATTCAAAAGTTAGGAGATACTCATGATTCAGATTTAAGGAATCTGCCCTTACTTAGATATGAACTGGACCGCCGAATGAGTCCGGTTTGTGAAATGGCTGCGGCACGATCCTTTCGGCTTAAATCTGCCCTTGCTCCAGCCAGTGCATGAGCTTCATAAGCCGAATAGGACTCGTTTATGGGATGGCTATGGCATAAATTGATCAGATTAATAAATCTGTCCTTGCCCCAGCCAGTGCATGAGCTTCATAAGCCGAATAGGACTTGTTCATGGAGTGGCGTGGCATAAATCGATCGGCATTGGATTTAAATACTTGGCCGATCAGATTAATAAATCTGCCCTTGCCCCAGCCAGTGCATGAGCTTTATAAGCCGAATAGGAATCGTTCATGGAGTGGCTGTGGCATAAATCGATCGGCATTGGGTTTAAATACATGGCCGATCGGATTAATAAATATGCCCTTGCCCCAGCCAGTGTATGAGCTTCATAAGCCGAATAGGACTCGTTCATGGAGTGGCTGTGGCATAAATCGATCGGCATTGGGTTTAAATACTTGGCCAATCAGATTAATAAATCTGCCCTTGCCCCAGCCAGTGCATGAGCTTCATAAGCCGAATAGGACTCGTTCATGGAATGGCTGTAGCATAAATCGACCGGCATTGGGTTTAAATACTTGGCCGATCGGATTAATAAATCTGCCCTTGCCCCAGCCAGTGCATGAGCTTTATAAGCCGAATATGACTCGTTCATGGAGTGGCTGTGGCATAAATCGATCGGCATTGGGTTTAAATACTTGGCCGATTAGATTAATAAATATGCCCTTGCCCCAGCCAGTGCATGAGCTTTATAAGCCGAATAGGACTCGTTCATGGAATGGCTGCGGCATAAATCGATCAGCATTGGGTTTAAATACTTGGCCGATCAAATTAATAAATCTGTCCTTGCCCTAACCAGTGCATGAGCTTCATAAGCCGAATAGGACTCGTTCATGGAGTGGCTGTGGCATAAATCGATCGGCATTGGGTTTAAATACTTGGCCGATCAGATTAATAAATCTGCCCTTGCCCCAGCCAGTGCATGAGCTTCATAAGCCAAATAGGACTCGTTCGTGGAGTGGCTGTGTGTAATAACCCTCATCACTGCTTACCGATAAACTACTGATTACTATTGAACCGAGACTGATTATGATTGATAACTGAAGTAATCGAAATACTGAACTGACTGATTGACTGTATCTGTTTAAGTGCATTCTATCTATTGATCGTTTGATTATCTGTTCATGTCTTTGTGTTTAAACTGCAAATTGAAGGCCTTATCGGCGGCCGAATCTGAAATTGATTGATGTTCTGTGTTCATTAGAATTTATATGATTTTATGGTGTATTTAATTGAAAATTGATTTGGTATGACTAAATTAGATTAAATATTGATAAAATGCACAAATTAGACTTAATTACAATTAGACCACTTAGTGGCCACTATCTACACACTTTTGAGACCATTACATTACACTCAAACAAATGTTTCCTCAGCTCATTCCTTGTTCCCACCGAAATAGAGAGAGAGGGAGAGAATTAAGGGAGATTTGAGTTCCTTCTTGTGAATTGGCTTGTAGACTTGAAGAATTGTAGGAGCATTGTCTAATTAAGCTTCTAGTCTTGTGATTGAAGACTTAGGTAAGGGGGGAAATTCAACCTCTCATTGTTGTCTTTAAGTTGATTCTTGCATGATTCATGTCAAATTGTAGAGCTAAGTCATGATTTAGTTTTAACATGTTGAATTAGAGCTCATTCCTGGCATGCATGGTTGAATTGTTGAGTTTTAAGTTGTTTTCATGGCAAAATGTTACATGCATGTCCATGGTTATGTTTAAGTCCATGATTTCATCTTGTATTTGAAGTTATTGGCTCATTAGAGCATGTTTTGAAGCTTTGATTTGATTTAAAGCCGTGCATGTCATGTTTGGATCAAATTCTTGAAAATTGGTTTGAAAATGAGTTTAATTAAACACCCTTGGGCCTTGGCTTTTTACAAATTGACCTTTGAAATATAATATATCATGTGTTTACAAGTGTTTTTCCAGAAAATGGGCCCAAGAGGATCGAATTTGGTGTTTGAAAACATGATTTTGAACTTGGAGCTCAAATCTGGATTTTCCAGATTTGGTCTTCCGCTCGAGCGGGGAGAACGGCGCTCGAGCGGGAAATTCGAGCTCCCAGTACTTTGCACTGTTCATCAGTCCGCTCGAGCGGAGGAATGTACGCTCGATCGGAGGATTGGGTGACACGCTCGAGCGGGCATCGAGCGGGCGTCGAGCGTGAATTTCACCTATCCAGTACTTTTTGGTCCGCTCGAGCGGGTAAGTTGACGCTCGAGCGGGGACCTCTGTTTGCCTGTACGCTCGAGCGGAGTAACCTACGCTCGAGCGGGACCCTGTTTCACTGAAAGTTCTGAAAATGGCTTTAAAAGTGCATATTTGCATCCTCATTCCATCCTAGGCATGCTCAGGCCTAGTTTAAGACATCTTGATGAGGATATAGATGTAGAACACACCGAGGCAATTAGGGATTAAACTATTATTATCCTTCCCAACTGTGTAGCTTAGTGTGTGTTCATTCTGTACTGTTTAGGGTTGGCATTTCGAGGAGACGCTCTAGCCTACTGTAGCCCAGAACTCTGTGAGTAACAATTGTGTAAAGATATGTTCAAAATGATTATCTTCTGAATACTGAACTGTACTGCTTTCTGAACTGATACTGTTAACTGAATGAATGTATGTCCTATATTCTGAACTGTATTGTGGCATCCTTAGCAATTACTGTTACTGATTGTTACTGCTACAGAGATCTCTGTCGGTTCCCTCATTGGAACCACTACTGTTTACTAATGATGGCCATCATTGACTGTTCGGTCTTTACGACCTACTGTTCACTGTACTGCTATGCTAATGGATGTACCACATATGACTGAATGACTGAAATACTGTTTAATGAACTGTTTTCATTACTGTAAGGACAGTCATTCTAAACCTCTTTACGCATTGTGTTATTCACTGGGTTTTAGCTCACTACTCATATATATATGTAGGTGTACAGGCACCGGACCAATGCTAGAAGCGTCGGGGTAAACGCCAGTTTTGTCAAGCCAACCACTGTGCCTCACTGCGAGGTTTCGAGCCTGCCAAGCTTTGGCTTAGGGGTGTTTTAATTTCCCCCGTCTGTCTCTGTATATGTTTTTGTAATAACCGCTTAGACTGGTACACTGTACTGTACTGTTTAATAGGGATTAAGTCCCTGCTCTGAATGATTGTATATAATGTACATACTGTTTTGTCACTGACTATATATATGTGCATGAAAGTCTTTTGCATACAGACTGTCACAGCTCATTGGACATTGTTTATTTACTGTTTTGGCTTCCGTCAGCCCCTGTACTCTGTTTTACTGTATTACTGTTAAGCAGGCCTTCGGTAATCTCGGATTACTGGCCGGTTACGGTGCTAAACCTATAGGGGCGGGTTTGGGTCGCGATAGAGTGGTATCAGAGCGATACTTAACCACGATTTATACCGCACACACGTGTCCAAATGAGCTATAGGATGTCCTAGAGAAGTGATTAGGGCATTTCATGAGCATGAAAAGTGTGTGACTAAGATATGACTGAGTACATGCTAATGTGTTAAACTGTTTAAGTATGCAACTGTTTATGTTTATAATTGCTACCACTGCTTATAGTGAAATGGATAATGCAAGAACTGCAAATGAATCTGAATCCTCATCCACTGAGGCAAGAATGGCAAGAATGGAAAGAATGATGGAACTAATAACTGCAAGATTAAAGCAACAACAGAATCAACAGCCCCCACCTCCTCCTCCGGTACAGCCGGAACAGAATGTCAATGTGAATGATGGGGACATAATTGCTCTCACCCAGAAGTTCAGCAAAATGAAACCACCATCCTTTCAGGGAGGCCTGGAACCACTAAGAGCTGAAGCATGGGTCCTTGAAACAGAAAAGTTATTTGAAGTGTTTCCGTGCTCGGAAGCAAATAAAGTACTGTTAGATACCTTCACCTTGCAAGAAGAGGCCAGAAGGTAGTGGATGCTGATCCATGACACCAACACTGTCGTGACTTGGGCTCAGTTTAAGGAGTCCTTCTTTGAAAAGTATTTCCCCCAGTGTGTCAGGAAAGTGACTGAATTCGAACAACTGAGACAGGGCACAATGTCCTTTGCTGAATATGAAACAAAGTTCACTAAGCTTGCTAGATATGCACCACATATGGTGGACACCGACTACAAGAAGGCCAGAAAATTTGAAGGCGGCCTTAATGTTGCAATACTCGACAGAATAAGTGTTTTAAAGCTACCGACCTATGTAGGTGTTCTTGACCGAGCATTAATGGCTGAGTCGAACATTGAAGCTGTGAAACAATCTGAAACACCGGCATCTGAATGGCGTGGTAAAAGGCAGGGTTTTAAATTCAAGAAAGGCAAGCATAACCCATTGAACAAGAAGCAAAATACAGGGTCAACGACTACTTCTAGTCAGGGAAACCGGTATATACCGCCCTGTTCTGAATGTGGTAAGAATCATAAGGGAGTTTGTTATAAAATTTCTGGTGCTTGTTACAGGTGTGGCAAGGTGGGCCACATGGTCAAAGATTGCCTTTCCACTGCTCAAAGCAATAGTAAAGCTGCACCAAGTGTAGCAACATCAACCGTAGCACCGAAACCGAACCCCAAAGCTACCGGGAAAGAGCCTATGAGGCAGGGCCGAGTGTTCGCCCTAGTACCGGGAGACGTACAAAATATCGAGACCGTAGTGTCAGGTATTCTCTCTATTTGTACTCAAAATGCATATGTACTGATTGATTCGGGGTCTACACATTCTTATGTATCGCATGCTTTTTCGTGAAAATTGAATAGACCCTTAGGACCCATGAACTATCTGTTAGCCGTATCATCACCCGTTGGGGGATCCATGACTTGTGCATACATGTACCCTGCTTGTGAAATTATTGTTGGAGATGCACATTTGTTTATTGACTTACTGCCTCTGAACATTGATCATTTTGATGTAATATTGGGGATGGACTGGTTAACGAAATATCGTGCCACCATAGACTGTGTAACGAAACAAGTAGTTTTCCGTCCACCGGGTTTACCTGAATTTGTGTTTAATGGGGTTGGAGTAGTACCTCCTCCGTATTTGATTTCATCTGTCAAAGTTGTTAAATTGATTAGAAAGGGGTGTAAATGGTATCTGTGTTCTGTATTGACTGTATCTACTGATGACAATGCTAATGTGAACAATATTCCCATAGTCAGAGAGTTTCCAGATGTTTTTCCAGATAATCTGCCAGGGGATTTGATTGACAGGGAGATTGAATTTACCGTTGATGTGATTCCGGGTACCCAGCCAGTATCTAAAGGTCCTTACAGAATGGCTCCGACTGAATTGAAAGAATTGAAAGTGCAACTGCAAGAACTGTTAGACAAAAAGTTTATCAGGCCTAGTACTTTACCATGGGGCGCACCTGTCTTATTTGTGAAAAAGAAAGACGGCTCACTAAGACTTTGTATTGACTACCGTGAACTGAATAAGGTAACCGTGAAAAATAAATACCCATTGCCTCGTATTGATGACTTGTTTGATCAGTTACAGGGTGCTCAAGTTTTCTCTAAGATTGATCTCAGATCAGGTTACCATCAGCTGAAAGTTAAACCAGAAGAAATTGATAAAACTGCTTTTCGAACGAGGTATGGACACTATGAATTTCTAGTTATGCCTTTCGGAGTTACCAATGCACCTGCTGCATTTATGGACCTCATGAACAGAATCTTTAAACCATACCTTGATGACTTTATTGTTGTATTCATTGATGACATTCTGATTTACTCCAAAAGTAGAGAAGAACATGAACATCATCTGAGACTTGCCCTACAGACCTTAAGAGAACAGAAACTTTATGTTAAACTGTCTAAATGTGAATTTTGGCTCGATCATGTTATGTTTTTGGGACATGTTGTTGGCAAAGATGGAATTTCAGTTGATCTGCAGAAAATTAAAGCTGTAGTGAACTGGCCTAGACCAACGAATGTAACAGAAGTCCGAAGCTTTTTGGATTAGTTGGATACTACAGAAGATTTGTCAAAGATTTCTCCAAAATTGCCTTACCATTGACTCAACTGACACAAAAGGGGACATCATTTGACTGGACTGACCAAAGAGAATCAGCTTTCCAAGAGTTGAAAACTCGACTAGTGACTGCACCTGTTCTTACCCTACCTTTAGGTACGGATGGTTTTACCATTTTTAGTGATGCTTCTCATAAGGGTTTGGGGTGTGTTTTAATGCAGAATGGGAGAGTTATTGCTTATGCTTCCCGACAACTGAGACCGCACGAAAAGAACTACCCGACCCATGATCTGGAACTTGCTGCAGTAGTATTTGCACTGAAAATCTAGCGTCACTACCTTTATGGGGCGACATGTGAAGTATACACCGACCACAAGAGTTTAAAATGTTTCTTCACACAGAAAGAACTGAACATGAGACAGCGGAGATGGCTAGAATTGATTAAAGACTACGACTTACAGATTTTGTACCATCCGAGAAAAGCCAACACCGTTGCCGATGCATTGAGTCGGAAATCGATTGGGAACTTAGCCTATTTGCTCACCGGGCAGAGAGAGTTGCTTTGTGACCTTGAAAAATCTGGAATCGAAATTGTTTGCGAGAACAAGGTGGAACAATAGCTGCTATTTCTGCTCAACCGGCACTGATTGAAGAAATTAAAGAGAAACAACAACTGGATGACTTCTTGAAGAAGATCATCGAAGAGAGGGAATCGAAACCGAGACCGGGGTTCAAATTTGAAAATAATGTACTGAAATTTCAAGAAAGACTGTGTGTACCGAATGATACTGAACTGAAAAGAAGAGTTCTGTAAGAAGGCCACAACTCAAAACTATCTATTCATCCGGAGAATACGAAAATGTACCAAGACTTGAAACTGAATTTCTGGTGGCCGGGTATGAAGAAAGAAATTGCTGACTTTGTATCAAAATGTCTTCATTGCCAACAAGTCAAAGCTGAACATCAACGACCCGCAGGCTTATTGCAACCCTTACCTATACCGGAGTGGAAATGGGAACATATCACCATGGATTTTATTGTGGGATTGCCTCGCTCCAGTAAAGGTATGGACTCAATTTGGGTTATTGTTGATAGACTGACTAAATCTGCTCACTTCTTACCTGTCAAAACAATTTATAATGCGGACAAATTGGCTATGATTTATATTGATGAAATTGTTAGACTGCATGGAGTGCCCGTGTCCATTGTTTCTGACAGAGATTCGAAGTTTACATCAAGATTTTGGCAAAGCCTACAGACTGCATTGGGTACTGAACTGAGACTGAGTAGTGCCTATCATCCTCAGACAGATGGTCAGTCAGAAAGGACCATCCAAACTCTGGAGGATTTACTGAGAATGTGTGTCCTTGATTTTCAGGAAAATTGGGGAAAGCCATTTGCCTTTAGCTGAATTCGCCCACAACAACAGTTATCATTCAAGTATCGGTATGGCGCCTTTCGAGGCATTGTACGGCAGAAAATATAGATCTCCGATTTGCTGGGCAGAAGTCGGAGATGGGCCTTTGCTTGGGCCCGAGATTGTATACGAAATGACTAAGAAAGTAAAACTGATACAACAGAGACTGAAGACTGCACAGAGCAGACAGAAAAGTTATGCTGATGTCAGAAGACGAGATAGAGAATATGAAGTGGTAGTTGATCACGTGTTTGTCAAAGTGACACCGATGAAAGGCCAGACTCGTTTTGGAGTCAAAGGCAAGTTAGCGCCAAGATATGTCGGACCGTACGAGATTATTGAGAAAATCAATCCAGTGGCGTATCAAGTTGCGCTCCCTCCTGAAATGGAGCATATGCATAACGTCTTCCACATTTCTATGTTGAGGGACTACCACTGGGATCCTTTCCATGTGATTGAGCCGACTCGTGTAGTGCTAAGTGATGACTACACTTACGAGGAACGACCTATACAGATTATGAACAGACGGATCAAGAAATTGAGAAACAAAGAGATCCCGCTAGTGAAAGTTGACTGGCAAAACCATGGTGGCGTATATGCCACTTGGGAAAAGGAAGACGACATGGCCAAGAGATATCCTGAACTGTTTCCACTGAATCCTGTTTTCTTCCAGAATGAAGGTAACTCGAGTTTAGAGGACTAAACTCTTCTTAAGGAGGGGAGACTGTAATAACCCTCATCACTGCTTACCGATAAACTACTGATTACTGTTGAACCGAGACTGATTATGATTGATAACTGAAGTAATCGAAATACTGAACTGACTAATTGACTGTATCTGTTTAAGTGCATTCTATCTATTGATCGTTTGATTATCTGTTCATGTCTTTGTGTTTAAACTGCAAATTGAAGGTCTTATCGGCGGTCGAATCTGAAATTGATTGATGTTCTGTGTTCATTAGAATTTATATGATTTTATGGTGTATTTAATTGAAAATTGATTTTGTATGACTAAATTAGATTAAATATTGATAAAATGCACAAATTAGACTTAATTACAATTAGACCACTTAGTGGCCACTATCTACACACTTTTGAGACCATTACATTACACTCAAACAAATGTTTCCTCAGCTCATTCCTTGTTCCCACCGAAATAGAGAGAGAAGGAGAGAATTAAGGAAGATTTGAGTTCCTTCTTGTGAATTGGCTTGTAGACTTGAAGAATTGTAGGAGCATTGTCTAATTAAGCTTCTAGTCTTGTGATTGAAGACTTAGGTAAGGAATTCAACCTCTCATTGTTGTCTTTAAGTTGATTCTTGCATGATTCATGTCAAATTGTAGAGCTAAGTCATGATTTAGTTTTAACATGTTGAATTAGAGCTCATTCCTTGCATGCATGGTTATATTGTTGAGTTTTAAGTTGTTTTCATGGCAAAATGTTACATGCATTCCCATGGTTATGTTTAAGTCCATGATTTCATCTTGTATTTGAAGTTATTGGCTCATTAGAGCATGTTTTGAAGCTTTGATTTGATTTAAAGCCGTGCATGTCATGTTTGGATCAAATTCTTGAAAATTGGTTTGAAAATGAGTTTAATTAAACACCCTTGGGCCTTGGCTTTTTACAAATTGACCTTTGAAATATAATATATCATGTGTTTACAAGTGTTTTTCCAGAAAATGGGCCAAGAGGATCGAATTTGGTGTTTGAAAACATGATTTTGAACTTGGAGCTCAAATCTGGATTTTTCAGATTTTGGTCTTCCGCTAGAGCGGGGAGAACGACGCTCGAGCGGGAAATTCGAGCTCCCAGTACTTTGCACTGTTCATCAGTCCGCTCGAGCGGAGGATTGGGTGACATGCTCAAGCGGGCGTCGAGCGTGAATTTCACCTATCCAGTACTTTTTGGTCCGCTCGAGCGGGTAAGTTGACGCTCGAGCGGGGACCTCTGTTTGCCTGTACGCTCGAGCGGAGTAACCTACGCTCGAGCGGGACCTTGTTTCACTGAAAGTTTTGAAAATGCTTTTAAAAATGCATCTTTGCATCCTCATTCCATCCTAGGCATGCTCAGGCCTAGTTTAAGACATCTTGATGAGGATATAGATGTAGAACACACCGAGGCAATTAGGGATTAAACTATTATTATCCTTCCCAACTGTGTAGCTTAGTGTGTGTTCATTCTGTACTGTTTAGGGTTGGCATTTCGAGGAGACGCTCTAGCCTACTGTAGCCCAGAACTCTGTGAGTAACAATTGTGTAAAGATATGTTCAAAATGATTATCTTCTGAATACTGAACTGTACTGCTTTCTGAACTGATACTGTTAACTGAATGAATGTATGTCCTATATTCTGAACTGTATTGTGGCATCCTTAGCAATTACTGTTACTAACTGTTACTGCTACAGAAATCTCTGTCGGTTACCTCGTTGGAACCACTACTGTTTACTAATGATGGCCATCATTGACTGTTCGGTCTTTACGACCTACTGTTCACTGTACTGCTATGCTAATGGATGTACCACATATGACTGAATGACTGAAATACTGTTTAATGAACTGTTTTCATTACTGTAAGGACATTCATTCTAAACCTCTTTACGCATTGTGTTATTCACTGGGCTTTAGCTCACTGCTCATATATATATGTAGGTGTACAGGCACCGGACCAATGCTAGAAGCATCGGGGTAAACGCCAGTTTTGTCAAGCCAACCACTATGCCTCACTGCGAGGTTCCGAGCCTGCCAAGCTTTGGCTTAGGGGTGTTTTAATTTCCCCCGTCTGTCTCTGTATATGTTTTTGTAATAACCGCTTAGACTGGTACACTGTACTGTACTGTTTAATAGGGATTAAGTCCCTGCTCTGAATGATTGTATATAATGTACATACCGTTTTGTCACTGACTGTATATATGTGCATGAAAGTCTTTTGCATACAGACTGTCACAGCTCATTGGACATTGTTTATTTACTGTTTTGGCTTCCGTCAGCCCCTGTACTCTGTTTTACTGTATTACTATTAAGCAAGCCTTCGGTAATCTCGGATTACTTGCCGGTTACGGTACTAAACCCATAGGGGCGAGTTTGGGTCGCAACACTGTGGCATGATCCTTTCGGCTTAAGGCCAATTGTGGAGAAGTGGTTTGGAAATACTCTTCTAATCCTGGGGGACGCTCGTGATCCTCTGCTAGTCACCTGAAAATGAATAAACACTCCGGTCGGGGGTGCCAGAATTAGAACTCCGACGGGCAATTCAGTCTCTACACTCAGGATTACTTGTGTTATAAGTTAAGCATAATAGTTCTCACATACCTTTCTTCGTCTGTTGCTCCTTTATTTATACTCGTTTCCTGGGCCTCAGGGCCTGGCCCACTTTTCACTCATTATCCGCTTATTTACTCGGCTTCATAGTTCAATAGATACTCGGCCTACCTATTGCATTCGGCCTCCTGATTGTGTAGGATGGAGCCGAGTAATATCTGTCCTCCAGAGTGTACGCTTCTGATTCTGCCATTTATTCGGCTCCCACAGTAGCATAGCTTCATGGGCACAACTAGCAAAAGCATTTGTAACCAGATTCAGGAGAAACACCAAGACGCCAGTGGAGATTCACCAGCTACTCTCCATTGACATGGACGAGAAGGAAACATTGAAGTCTTATAACAGTCAATATTGGGAGACTTTCAATCAGATTGGGGATTGCCTTACAAACCTCGCTATCGCACAGTACAAACGGGGTTTGTCGACAGGTAACAAGTTGAGGGATTTAATGACGATGATACCAACCCTCACAATGGAAGCCCTAATGGAGAGAGTACATCAGCACATCCGGGTAGAAGAAGATAGCGCCCGATAGAAATTTGGCACAACAGCGATGCCGAATAGAAAGACAGCAGCAAAAGTCAACACGGTAGAACAACCGAGCAAGAATGGGCGAGGCAGACAAGCCAATAGAGAAGACCCCCAAGCAAGGAAGTTGAGAGTCCGCACTGCCATTACCACGGTATTCAACAAACCTATCTACCGAATTCTTAGCGAGATACATGAAAAACCCTTCGTTCGACGGCCAGCCAAGTTGGGAGAAGCACAAAGGGGCTACGATGATAGATACCGTTGCACCTTCCATGATGAAAAGGGGCACCGAACTGAAAATTGTACACTGTTGAGGCAACATCTGGAGGAGTTAGTGGCCGCTAGTCACTTGGACCAGTATATAGAGGGCAGAACAAAGCCGGCCCCTCAGGACCGCAACAGGCCAAATGGGATGCCGGTCGATGGTCCACCCCAAGGCATAATCAACGTGATACATGGGATCGTCGAACTCGAGCGGGTATGTGAGCTCAGAGGGATGATTAAAAAGGCTGAGCACTTGAGAGAGGTACTAAGTGCACCACATATCGTTAAAAGGGGAAAAACGGAGGCAATGAACTTCATCTCCTTTTCTGACAAAGACTTGGCAAGGTTACAATGCCCTCACAACGATGCACTGGTAGTCACTTTGTGTGTCAAGAGCTTCGACATCAAGCGAATCCTAATTGACCAAGGGAGCTCCTATGAGATAATGTACTACGAGACCTTCAAACAACTAAAATTGGAGGACTGAGACTTGGCACCCACAACATCTCCCTTAGTCGGCTTTAACTCAATGCCTGAATGGCCGGTGGGCAAGATAATTCTGCTAGTCAAGGCAGGAACAATGACAAAATAAGTGGAATTTTGGATATTGAAGATCCCTTCCACCTACAACATAATCTTGGGAAGAGCATGGTTGCACACCATGTGATCGGTGGCATCAACCTACCATCAAGCGTTACGGTTCCCCAACGAAACCGGAGTGATTGAAGAAGTATTAGAAGACCAAATCATGTTGAAACAGTGCTTCGTCACAGTAAACGGCAACCGGGCTGCAAAAGGGTTTGTACAAATGGTGGAGGAGCCAGAAAGCAATGAACTATTTACAGATGTCTGCAAAGCAGTCGAATAGATGGCAGTGGAAGACTTGGTAGAGGTAAGGATAGATGAAAAGAACCCAGAAAAGTTCTTTTTGCTCGGCTCGTCTCTGTTCAGCGCTGAGAGAATAGGAATCATGGAATTTTTGACCTCTAACCTCGAAGTGTTTGCCTGGACGCTGTATGACATGCCTGGCATTGACCCTAATGTCCATCTAACTACCAGACCAATTATTCAGCAAACTCGTCGATCGGCACTTCAATACACAGAGATAGTGGCGAAGGAAGTAGGAAACTTGCTGGAAGCAGGGGTGATCAGAGAAGTACACTATCCTAGGTGGATTTTCAACACTGTAGTGGTGCCAAAAAAGAACGGCAAATGGTGCGTTTGCGTCGACTACAAAACAGTCAACAAGGCATGTCCAAAGGACAGCTTTCCCCTACCACGAATAGACCAACTGGTGGACCTAACAGCAAGGCATAACTGACTTAGCTTTCTTGATGTGTATCGCGGTTACCATCAGATCGGTATGTATGAACCGGATCAGGAGATCACGTCGTTTACAACACCCAGAGGACTATATTGTTACAAGGTCATGCCCTTTGGCCTAAAAAATACAAGGGCTACATTCCAACGGATGATCACCAAAATGTTTGAACCATTGTTAGGTAAAACAATGGAGACTTACATAGATGATATGGTGGTCAAGAGCAGAGATGAGAGGGACCATCTCAGGGACCTAGATGAAATGTTTCAAATTTTGAAGTCCCACAAGTTGCGTCTGAACACATCTAAGTGCGCATTCGGCGTAGGGTCAAGCAAATTCCTGGGCATTCTACTGACCAACCGAGGTATAGAAACCGATCCCTCTTAGATCAAAGCCATCCAAGATCTCAAGAGGCCCAACACAGTCAAAGAGGTGCAGCATCTCACTGGCCTAGCAGCCGCGCTCAACTGGTTCATAAGTTGGTCGTCAGATAGGTGTCAACCATTCTTTCAAAAGCTGAAGGCCAAGTTTGAGTGGGATGATGAGAGCGACCGCGCCCTAAAAAGCTTAAAAGACTACATGACCTCTCCTCCGTTGTTAGTATCCCCAGTACTAGGAGAGGAGCTCTTTTTGTACTTAGCAGTTTCCCAGCATACAGTTAGCACGGTGTTAGTAAGAGCTAAAGGAATACAACACCTACCTATCTTTTATGTGAGCAAGACATTGCTGGGCGCTGAAACAAGGTACATGCCGTTGGAAAATCTAGCCTTAGCTTTGATGATGGCTTCAAGAAAACTATCGCACTACTTCCATGCCCACACCGTGATCGTCTTGATGGCCTTCCCCTTAAAAGCCTTATTTAAGAGGGCGAATTTTTATGGATGAATTTTGAAGTGGACAGTGGAGTTGGGGCAGTTTGACATTAAGTTTCAACCGAGAACCGCAATAAAGGCCTAAGCTTTGGCAGACTTTGTGGCCAAGTTCGTACCAAGAAGTCATCATGTTTGCCCAATCGATTTGACCGAAGCAACCGAAAGAATGAGGGACAGTGCCGCAAGAATGGTGCAGCCCCCAAAGCTGGATGCTCAACTAAATAGTAAGCTATTCAGCCTTGAAGAATGGAAAGAAGGAACAGACCACAGCTTTGCCAGCAAGGACTCACCAAAAAGTAAAGTCCTGAGACAGTCAGATAGTGAGGATTGAAGCCCAAAGGCAGACGTTAACCTGGAAGAAGGCATCAGCAATGTCCCTGTTCCCAAGACATCATCTAATCCCTCCACTTGCTAGAAACTATTCGTTGGAGAGATGTGGAAACTCTTTGTGGATGGAACATCCAACAGGTACGGTGCGGGACTTGGCATAATCCTCATCTCACTGGATGGCCTAACAATTAAACAGGCACTCCACCTTGGCTTCCCAGCATCCAACAACGAGGCAGACTATGAAGCATTGCTAGTAAGTTTGAAATCAGCACTTTGCATGAAGGCCACCGAGCTAATGGTGTACAGTGACTTCCAACTAGTAGTCAACCAGATTTCAGGCGACTACGAGGCAAAGGATGATAGGATGGCTAAGTACCCAGAGTTGGTCAGAAAGGAGATCATAAAGTTCAAAGTAGTCCACTAGAGCAAATCGGCCGAGAGGAAAATAGTAAAGTGAATGAGCTAGCCGGCTTTGCGTCAATAGCAGATACATCCATCCCATACCCATTGTTGATTGACTTTTTGCCCAAACCAAGTATAGAAGAGCTCAAAGCAGCTGAAGTGTGTTGTGCCGAACTGGGCCCCTCCTGGATGGATCCTATCATAGTGTTTTTAAAAGATGACGTCTTGCCTAAAGATAAGAAAGAAGCCAACAGAATTCGAGCAAAGTCACAGCGATTTTGGCTCTTCCCATCACTAGCATTGTACAAAAAGTCCTTCACAGGACCTTACTTGAAATGTGTCCATCCCAGCAAGGTCTAGGCGTTTTTGTTTGAAATACGCGAAGGCGTTTGCGGAAGCCACCAAGGAGGGAGGTCATTGGCTTACCGAGCAATTTCATAAGGGTATTGGTGGCCATACATGCAAGCAGATTCAGAGAAATATGTCAAGAAGTGCAAAAAGTGTCAGAAGTTCGCACACCAAATACATCAATCACTCAGAGAGCTTCTACCATTGACCAGCCCGTGGCCTTTTGCAATGTGGGGCTTGGATACAGTAGGACCACTCCCAACTGTGCCCGGCAACAGAAAGTTCTTTCTCGCGGCAACGAACTATTTCACAAAGTGGGTAGAGGCAGAAGCACTTACATCCATCAAAGAAAAAGATGTCAAAAAATTCGTCTGGCAAAACATCATAACTCGGTTCGGCATGCCCAAGGCATTAACATCCAATAATGGTACTCAGTTTGATGGCAAAATCTTTAGGGGCTTTTGCGAAGAATATAAGATAGAATTCTACTACTCCACGCCTGCATACCCCCAAGCCAATGGTCGGGCCGAAGCTTCCAACAAAGTAGTCTTAGATGGCCCAAGAAAGAGGTTGGAAAGAGCAAAAGACAAGTGGGCTGAGGAGCTTCCCCATGTTTTATGGGCTTACTGTACTACGCCTCAACAATCAACTGGTGAAACACCTTTTTCTTTGGCCTATGGCATGGAGGCAATAATCCCTCTAGAAGTAGGCCTCCCCACTATTAGAAGTGAAAATTTTGATCCAAACTTGAATAGAGAGGCCATAGCCCTAGAACTTGACCTTGTAGAAGAAAAAAGAGAAAGGGCATTGGTGCACATTGTCTCATATCAACAAGAGTTATCTAGAAAATACAACAAAACAGTGCACCCAAGGCAATTCAAGATTGGAGATTGGGTACTGCGCAAAGTAATAGGCAACACTTTGGTACCTGGAGATGGCAAGTTAGGACCCAACTGGGAAGGACCATACAAAGTGATTGGTTTAGCAGGAAGATGGGCATATCACTTAGAAGATATGGATAGCAAAGCTATTCCCAGGCCATGGAATACGGCCAACCTCAAACTATTTTACTTTTAGCATTTTCTTAAAAAACTTGTAATTTTTCTTTTTTGTAATAAAACAAGTAGTTTCTTTTCAGTAAAATTCTTTCCTTTGTAGAAGTTGTTCATAGTTATTGCCAACTGGGGGCAATCAAGAAGGTTGGCAGGTTTGACCAGCACACTTTGTTCTTCAGCCGAGATAAGGATTTAGGCTCAAGAAGGTTGGCAGGTTTGACCAACACTTTTTCTTCTTCAGCAGAGATAAGGATCTAGACTTAAGATAGTTGGCAAATTTGACCAACACTTTTTCTTCTTTAGACAAGATAAGGATCTAGGCCCAAGATGGTTGGCAGGTTTGACCAACACTTTTTTTTCTTCAACCGAGATAAGGATCTAGGCTCAAGATGGTTGACAGGTTTGACCAACACTTCTTATTTTTCAACCGAGATAAGGATCTAGGCTCAAGATGGTTGGTAGGTTTGACTAACACTTTTTCTTCTTTAGCCGAGATAAGGATCTAGGCTCAAGATGGTTGGCAGGTTTGACAAACACTTAGTTCTCTTCTTTAGCCGAGATAAGGATCTAAACCCAAGAAGGTTGGCCAAATATTTTAGTTAGTTCATTCTTCAGCCGAGATAAGGGTCTAGGCTCAAGTAAAGATTGCAGCTTTAATATAAACTGTTTTCTTTTAGCCAAGATAAGGATCTAGGCGCACATCTCGGTTATAAAAGTTTTGAAGTCTCCCAGAGTTGTGTTTTAGCCAAGATAAGTATCTCAGCCGAACAAAGGTGGGCATGATAAAAGCATAACCGAGCTAACAGCAAAACTGATACACTACAAAGCAAGTAAATCGAACAAACAGATGCAAAGTTTTTTTTTCATTCATTTGAAGTTTTGTACAAGAGGAGGGGCTTGGAGCCCAATTACATCTTCGTAGAGGAAAAAAAAAAAAAAGGAAAAGAAGTCAGGCAAAGAGATCATCCAAGGCATCCAAGTCAACCCGGGCTTCGCCGCTGGTTAGGCCGGTTTGGACAGCTACCTCTTAGGTTAGCTCGGTCTCAGGTTCCATGTCAACTGTGCTTGGCGCAGGCTGGCTAAACGGATTCACTCGAGCTAGTGAAGAAAGCTGAAGATTGTGGTCGGTGTTGGCAGGAGGGGTGTTGGATGGTTCTGGGGTCTCTTCCTCCTCCTCCTCTTAGAGAAACTTTTGCTAGACCTCGTTGGCGTAGTTCGTTATATAGCTCGGTATAAAGTAAGAGGAAGGGTTCAAAAAGAACTCGGAATCAGGCCCCTGACCGAACTTGGTTGCTGCAGCCTTCCACCCGCATTTAAAGAAGATATCCTTTGACGCCTCACATTGTTGAACGTAGAGCTCTTCACCTTCTTTAAACCTGCGATCCTCAGCGTTCTCCAACTACTTTTGCAACGCTTTTATTTCGGCGTCTTTCTTCTTCTCCAGCTTCGCCAACTCTCGCAGATAGCAATCTTTCTTCTCGGCTAGAGCTTTTTTCTTGTCCGCTTCTGCCGAGTTAACCAGTCCAACCAATCGTGCATTTTTTGATTCCAGCTCGGTCAGTTTGGCCTTAGCCTCTTTCAGTTCGGCCGTTTTAGCATTAGCATCAACGACGGCCAACTGAGCCGTCTTCTGTAGCTGAAGGACACGCTTGTGAGCCACTTGGCTCTTTTGGAGGGCTTGCACAAGCATTTAGAGCGGTGACTTAAAATCGAGCAGTGGGTCCATAATGGTATCAATTATTGGGTTACAGGGATTTTTAGAGTTTATCAATATCATAGACTTGGACGCCGAGCAGATTGCCTTCAGCTCGGTCAAACCCTCGTGCTGCTCCATATCGGCAGGAAGACAGACGCTCTTTGCTAAGTTAAAGGCTATGAGGTGGTCCTTCTCAGCCCTAACAGAGTCAGAGGTTGTTACTGCATGACCCCTGAAGGATATAATTAGTGCCCACACCAGAGGGGATGGAGGATTTGAAGGGCTTGGCCGGTTGTGACCTTGGGGCAGAGTGGGTTCTGGCAACTTGGTTTTCCGACGGCTCGGTGTCATCCTCGTCTCTTAGGCGTTGTGGGGCAGAACTGGTACGGGCCTGTTTGTTTGGCCGAGATGACAAAGCTCGAGTAGTGGGGAGGGCCACCACAGCGTCACGTGATTGACCAGCCTGTGGTACCTCAGTTTGAACCTCGGCAATGGGAGTTGTGGCTTGCTCGGTGATTAGGGCACGGACGGCTCGTCGCTTGGTCATTTCTTGCTCCTCAGCCAAAGGAATGAGGTTGATTTGGGGTAGGTTTGGGTCTGGTTCAGGTGATGGTTCGAGAAGAAAGTCAGTAACCCTAGTCTTTCTCCTTCCGCTATATCGATAGGTCGGCTCGAAGTTTAATAGCTCGGCCCAATCGTGGTGGCGGTATCGAAATGTGGCATGAACAGCTCCTTGATTAGCGTAAGTATGATGTGATTTAAGCTAGTTTAAATCTGCAGAAAAGAAAGACAAGGAACGTAATGGGTTAGCACGGTGGTTAATTAGAATGACAAAGAAAAATTGAACCAAAGTGTTCTTACCAGCAGTCCCTTTATTCTAGTTTATGTTATAGCTCGATATCTGGGCTTCCTGATCTTCAAAATTGCCGGAAACCCAGAAGAAATCGTTATCGTTTAAGTCTTTGTCCGGTGTGTTTTTTAGAATTTTTTCTCGGCCTCTTCTTACTCTGAGGTAGTACACCCAACCATCGTCATTTTGGCCGAGTGAATATTGATGAAATAGCTCGGCCAATCCGAGGCTAAGGCCGAGTCGGCGGTTTAGCTCAGCGATGCAATTTATTATTCTATAAGTGTTTGTAGAGAGTTGGGTTGGACACAATCTTGTTTTCCTAAGAAACTCGCATATAAGGGGCTGTACAGGGAACCGAAGCCCAGCTTCTACAATCGATATCACTGTAAATGGGACAAAGCCCGATTTGCCCCTGGACATGGTGTCTAGCTCGGCTAAGGAAAGGTGGACGTCATCAGGGATATGGTAGTCTTTTCAGAATTCGGCCATGGCCCCAGGTGAGTTTACCAGGAATCAATATTTACCCATTAAACTTAAAGGTTGTTGTGTAAAATTGAGTATAGCAGCCTAGTTCGGCACTGATGTGGCTTTGGATGGTTCGGTTGAGCAAAATCGCCCTGGGGCAAGGTGCAAAGGTGTGCCTGGCCAACCTAGTCAAGTCTACAAAGTGAACATAAAAGGTGTTATGCCCAAATAACTGGACCAGGCTAAGTAAATAGGCAGAAGTTAAAAATAGTATAAGCCTAGCTCGGATGCATCTGGGTTACAACAAGTTTCCAGTTCGGTCGTTAAACAGGTCCAGCTCAAGGTTTATAGCACGGTTGGAGATCAATGCACAAGGTTATAGCGCGCTTTTAGTTCGATCAAGTATAAGCCTAAGGGTCGCAAACAAGTTCCTAGTTCGGTCACAGCGTAATTTTGGATTAAAAACATTGTTTTAAAATTCAAAATCCAGCTAGTGTGTTTCTGGGCTTGAGCGTGAGGCTTTGGGTTTAAACTCAAACGTTCTAGTGTGTATAACACGCTTGTGTGGGGATTAGGTGTTGGAATTATAGAAATTAAAGAGAACACCAGCAAAAGGAGGAAGGGGCATGAAGAACTTACAGATTGAAGGCGTAAAGGCAGAATCTAATAGAACGAGCTGCTGCGACTGGGATGAGCAAAGCAAGCGATTTAGGTACTGAGAAGGAGACTTAGCAGTAGAAAGTGAGGATTTGGAGTTAAAATGCTTGAGGTTTTTTCAGAAAGAAGACAAACAGTAAAAAACTACTCGTGAAAATGAACAGTGTATTTAACTGAAGTAAAGAAAAAGGCAGGGCTTTTCGAAATCTTTGGGCAGCTTGTGATGGCTGTCGCAGTGTGTAGGGGCAATCAAAACATGCCACGTGTCCCAATAAGGACATGATGTCAAGAGCATGAAAAAACGGGGTATACGACCGGCGCAATTTTTGGAACTGAGCTATGTTTGGGCTCGGGCGGTATTTTTGCTCGACTTGGTGGAGTGTTTTGGAAGTTGGATGGCATGGACCTTGACAGGTCGGTCGAAAGTGGATAATCCCAAACATGCTACGCAGATGGAATTAAGGGACAATTGAGAGGGTAATTTATATGGATATATTAGGCCGTGCTAAGGACTAGGTTGTGGGCCGTAGTAGAGGCTTCAGTAGCTCGGTCTGGTACCAGCTAACATTGATCCGGTCAGCTGGGGTGCCTTGTAGCCGACTGAGGTACTCATCCCTGATAAGAGCTGAGCTACGTTTAGCTCAGCCGAGAGCTATGTACGTCATTACTTTTATTAAGAGCACAACAGAGGCAAGCTAACTCAGTTAAAACCACACCGACTTAACTGAGCTAGAAAACCATCTCACTTGGATAGCAGTGAGTACAGAGTTATCAGGATAGGCATTATCCTTGGGAGTGTGATTTCTAGGAGGATTCTGCTAAGGAGAGTTGGAGTCCTACTAAGATTATGCCAGGCAAAATCTATAAAAGCTCATGACAGGACCTATGTACAGATATCACAATTCTTACTCTCGAATACACAGAGCTTTTGTGTCTATTGTCTATTTGGCTGACTTAGGCATCGGAGGGGTTTTCGGCACACACCCGCCGGCTAACTCAAATTTGTGTTTTCAGGTAGCAAAACGACAACGTTTGGAGGAACCCAAACTTAATCAACAGGATCATACAAGAAAATTATTTCATGCTCGTACAATATATATATATATATAACAACGTATCAAATCAAAATGTGTCCCTTTTTAAGAAAATGAATTAACATGTCAAATGGACATCATAAACAGTAAGTTTGTAGGAATGTGTGTATCCATTAATCAAATGAATTTTCATAATTTTAACTTTATATATTTTTTAAGTTCATTGAAAGTGTTGAATGTGTGTATCCTTTAATCAAATGAATTTTCATGATTTTAACTTTATTTATTTCTTTAAAAGTTCATTGAAAATGTTGAGTCTAGTTTGGGTTACGTTAAACAGATAAATAGACAACATTAAAATAATTTTGTAAAATTTAGAAACGAAGGGGTGGTGGCGCAGTTGGCTAGCGCGTAGGTCTCATAGCTTCTGAGTTATCCTGAGGTCGAGAGTTCGAGCCTCTCTCACCCCAAATTCCTGTTTTTGTTCATCATATTGGAATGGCAATAAATAATTTTTTTTCACTATTCATGAAAGAGTAATGCTAAATAAATATCATTAAAGATTCTCCACCGTTATATTGCACATATAAAAAAACATCACACAGTAATTAAGGGATGAAAACTTTTCATGAAACATTTCATGATTCCTAATATTATTTTTCATAAAAAACATGTATATATATAATAGTGGGTGTATGTCTACTCAATAGGTGTGTCGTTAAATATATAAAATATAAATTTTGATTTTAAATTAAACATATGTAATGCCTATTGTTCAAGTGTTAAAAGTATTATTTATCAGATCAATGGTTTTAGGTTCAAGTCCCTTTCACCACCTCAATATTTAATTTTTTATTTTATCTTACAAAAATAAGGAACACATGGCATAAGTAGAAGACATTGACACCAAGTAACTTGTTCGCTTTATATATAGTATAGATATAGATATATTTTCTCTTATCGTACCAAACATTATAAAATGAATAAAATATATTTTATTAAAACAAATGCATCTAAATTTCATTACTCAAACCTAGTCACCATTAGAAGTATTATATTAGACAAAATCAAAAATCTATATAAAGATTTTGATAATCATCTTAACATTTCTCATAAAAAGTATTTTAATACTTTAACCAACATAGGCCGAGGTTTAATTTCTTTACCCGCGTAGTTTTCTATTTCAAATTAAATTAAATTAAATTAAATTAAATCTCATATCATAATCAAGCGAGATTGATTATATAAAAAATTTTTCTTTATTTAGTTTTATCAATAATTATATATTTAGTCAAATTAAACAAATTTATTTTTTTTTTTCAAAAAAAATATAGTATTTTAAGAATCTCCCCATATCTTACATCTATAAGTCCTTCAACTATACTTGTCCAAAAAGTAGAATAATGACATGGTGCCTCTCAGTTTTAGCAGGGATAACATTCATATACCAACGTAAAAGGACCAGATCAGATCACCTCAGCTGTCTAAATTGCAAAGACAATTTTGCAATAAACTAGAATTGTAAGATAAAATATGAGAATAGAATAACAAAATTGTGGGGTTTCACCCAAAATTTACAGTCCAATAAATATGTAATCAAGACCATGAGAAGAGAAACAAAAAGGCCAGTTTCCAGAATAAATGGCAGAGAAGTCTCCCTCTTAACCTTTTTCTTCCTTCCCTTGAGTATAAATGTATGTAATACACAATACAAAAACTAACCCTGAAAAATTCCCTACCACAAAAAGCAGCTGCTGCAGCTACACCGGTTGACAAATCATTGTGAAAATTCCCACTACCAACACGATCACTCCACAACCGAGAGGGAAAGAAAGAACAAATACCTATTAAACATCGGAAGATGACCACCCTCGACTTCCACTATCTCCTGCTGTTGAGAGGTTTCGCCTTCTTTAGGTCGGCGAGTTCTTCAATAAGTTTCCTCTCTTCACCGCTCAGTCGTTTTGGGATCTCAACTTGCACCTTCACCAACTGATCACCCCTGAGGTTGCTTTTGTTAAGGAATGGTAAACCCTTTTTCGCCATCACTAGGGTTGTTCCGGGCTGAGTACCGGCCGGGATCTTCAAGTCAACCATGCCGTCAACAGTGGGAACCTTCATTGTAGTTCCTAAAATTGCATCGATATAAGAAACCTTGCAACTGTAGAGAATATTAGTATCGTCTCGTTTCAAGACAGGATCCGGAAGAACATCAATAATCACAAAGAGGTCTCCAGGGGGCCCGCCTCGCTTTCCTGCGTTACCTTCACCCCGGACCCTTAACCGGCTGCCGCCATCAACCCCGGCCGGAACTTTTAGGCTAATCCGTTTTGACTTCCGTACTCGCCCATCACCACCACATGAATTGCAAGGAGTCGAAGTCTCCCCAGTCCCACCACAAGCAGAGCAGGTCATTACCTGTTGGAAGACACCCAATGGGGTTCTTGCTGACCGGACAACTTGCCCTTGTCCACCACATGTGCTACATCTCGAAGGACTGGTCCCCGGTTTGGCACCTGACCCATCACAGGTTCCACATGACTCAAGCCGAGTTATATCAATCTCCTTTTCTACCCCAAATACAGCATCTTTGAAGTTCAAAACCAGATTGTAGATCTGATCCTCGCCCTCTGTTGCCCTACTCCGAGAGCCCCGTCCACCCATGCCCATACCACCCATCCCGCCCATACCACCCAAGCCATCAAATAATGACTCAAACAGATCAAAGGGGTTGCTGAAATCCTGGCATAATGAAATGCTCAAAATAAGAAAAGAACATGCATTAAGAGGAATAGAAAAAAATTTAGAAATTGAAACCAGTGATTTTGGTGTTTGTTTTCTTTCTAATAGACAGGAACTCACCCCTGTGCCCATGCCAACACCTTTAAGGCCAGCTTCTCCATACCTGTCATATATGGAACGTTTCTCATCATCTGACAAAACCTGTAATACACGTATTTATTTGCCATTAGATCTGCGACTACTCAATTGGAAATCATCAAGCAGAATAATATCCATTAGGATCCAGATGTTTACCTCATAAGCGTTACTGATATCCTTAAATTTCTGCTCTGCTCCGGGTTCTCTGCAGGAATGGAAGAAGAACAAAGTAAAAACAAAGCATTTTACTTCTAGAATTCTAACAAACCCCACCCCCCACCCCCCGACCCCAAAAAAAAAAAAATGAGCCAGTATGTGTGGACAACTGCTCTAGAGCCATAGGAAATAAAACAGCCAAGGGTTCACACCAATGACCTTCCACATAATGCATAGGCATCGCCGCATCATACAATCTAGCAAATCATGTGTAAACTAAAGCCGTGTCTTTACTTTCCTAGGAACTCACAAACATGTAGCTCCCATTATGGTATTTGTCATTTAAATTATTTGCCAAATTTGTGTGTCTATATGAAGAAACAAAATATACTGGAGCCAACCCAAAAAAGGTTAAATTATCAGGTACGGTATATTTCAAATTGGGAGTATGCAAATGCTCAAAAGGATATCAAAATTAGTGGGCAATAAGAAAGGATTTGGAAATGTAAATCCTCTAGGAGGAAGTGCCCCAAAGACTCTTCAATAATATATCACATTGAAAAGTAAAGTCTATGAATTAATATATTAGAAATACATTGATTTCCATACTTCACCACAAACAGGCAAAAAGATTATCCACTCCAAAAAAAAAATTCCACATAGCACATTCACATTGCTACCTACAATGAGTGGTGAATGCTGACACTATCCATGAATTGGGCAATTGGAGGATTAGGAAATATTAAATAAAAATGATAATAAAAATGGTAAAAATGGCGGTGATGATGGTACAATTGGCAGTAAAATGGTGGTCCTTAGATGGTGAGTCCATTTTCTTTGATTAGTAAAGACCTATATTTTAAGTAGAGTACTATCCATGAATTGGGCAATCAGAAAGGATTAGGAAATACAAAAACTCTTTGGTAAAAATGGCGGTGATGATGGTACAATTGGCGGTAAGATGGTGGTCCTTAAGTGGTGAGTCCATTTTCTTTGATTAGTAAAGACCTATGTTTTAAGTAGAGCACTGCAAGAAAGAATCTTTTCCCCCTTATTATCCAATGGTGATGAGCCACACAGAGTGTCCTCCCCCGCCAACTGCTTGCCATGTGGGACTCAATCCCAATTCCCATGTCTCTAAACCCAAACCACAAAGAGACTTTGCCAATGAAGAGCTTCCACCCTGAAGGTGGTGGGTCAATTTTAAAATCAGCATTGCTCAATCACAAGAAGGTTACTCAAATAGGTTAGATCTTCATTGGAAAAACTTGGGTAATTTGAATCTTATACCCCAAGATACTCGACCAATTCAATGAGAAAAATTTCAAGTATCCCCTCTTTGAATTTTATTTCCACGCTAGTGCTGCCATCACTAGTTCAAATCACATCACTACGCCACATGAATCCTGTAGCAAATGTGCATTATGGGGAAAGCTGTTTTCTGTCTTGGCCAAGTGATATTTCAAAAAAAAAAAAATATGATATGTCCCAACTGACAAAATCAAACAGCAAACGCATGCAATATCATATCAAATCAAATATGTGAGCTAGAAACAAATCTTCATTCTTCCAACAAGTTCTTGGGCCACAGCATCAACTAACTTCGAACATCTTTGGTCAGATAATGGCCTTACTCAATAAGTGACAGGACGTCAACAAAGCATCTTTCATAGATGAAGCTACCTGAGAACTTCTAGCCCGACGTTATCTTAACTACTCCAAGTTTATGATGTCAAAAAACTTGGGAAGCAAAGAGATAGAATCTTCACTTTCTTTTATATTATTTCGGGTGACCACAATACCATTAACAGATATAATAGTAATTTTAGTCTCCAATTTGGCATCCCTATAGCGTGCTTAATGAGCAGAGTATGACAGCTTGACTTATCTATATCTTCCTTCCTTAACAGTTTTATAATAAAAATAAAAATTTGTGGAAATGTGGCTCCTCTCAAAGCCACAACATCTCCTGGTTTGTCTCTCTAAGCAGCAAGCACCTCTACCAATGTCAAACTTAAATATTCAGCCCTCAAAAAACTACAATCCTTCTCAAGATTTTACAAGTGGTGCTGAATAGTAGAACAACAACAATAACTTGCATAAATAGAAGGTTTCTCAATTCTAAAATCTAGCTTGGACCTTTGACAAAACATCATTTCTAAGGTTACAAATTGATGATAGAGGAGAGAAAGGAGAAAGAGGGAAGGTGGGGGGACGAGGCTGTTGGGAAGAGTGAGAGTGGAAAACCTAACCCTTGGCAATATTTACACAGTGGCTGCTCTCATACTCAAACATGCATTCCCATGCTTGGTAGCCCCAAGCATTTACCATTACACCAAGCAATGAACCTAAGGTTTTAAACCATCTTATAGATGACAATTCACTATTAACTAGATTAAAGGAAAAAGTACAAAAGGTTTCAAACTGGTAACCGATTACAATTTCAAGGAGTTGTGTTAATGGTTTTGAACTTTTGGCCGTAGTTTAATTCAAACAAGCAAAAATGTTTGATGGAATGAAATTAACATATTAAAACAAGCATATTAATAAGAATTAAGAAATAAGAATGGTGAGTGGAAATATTACGAGAGAGAGAGAGAGAGAGCTGTGACTTAACAAATGAAGATTTTTCATCTCCAAGAGAAATTAATACAGTCCTCTTTATAAGCTTAAAAAATTTTCAGGGTGTGAAAAACAAAGAAGCTTGGCATACACAACCAACATAACCGAGCAAATCAATGGTGGAAAATAAACAGACATTGTTGAAATTAAAAGCCAAAGAATTTGACAACAGATTGAAAGTTCAGTTCAACTTACTTGTTCACATCAGGATGATAACTTCTTGCAAGCTTCCGATAAGCTAAAAATGAAAGAAGAAATAGTTAGCAATATAATATGAACCAAAAATTATTACTAAACAATGCCTAGAGTTAGGATTGAAGAACAAATATAGACAAAGAAAGCCAAATCTGAACTGGCACAATGAGATCCTTTTAATAAAAGGTAGAAATACTTTTTTATGAGTAACATCATCAAGCTTTATTGACAAGACGTTGAACAAAAAAGGCCACATCCAATAAGGGAAAGAAAAAATCCAAGCAAATCACCAAATAATGCTATAGAAAGAAGCACGAACACTTCTATGGAGAAGGCATGTCGTGTCATACACCCATGTTGTTAGTAATATAATATAGTGCCTAAATATAGTGCCACTTTCGGCTAATATAATATGTAATACAGTGCATTGCTTTTAGATTGTTTTCGGCTCTTTTCATCATGAGCCATCATTGTCCATTGTCTGTAAGGATTGTATCTTCTCCTATATAAGGAGCCCCTCACCATTTATAATATACAACATTCAATACAGATTATATCAATCAATTGAATACATACAATTTATTCTCTCTGTATTTCTCTCTTTATACATTGAATTTAACATGGTATCAGAACTATAAGATTTAGGCCTGTATTTCTTTCTCACCGGCGGGCAGCCAACCAACAACTTTGCCTTCGCTGCCCGCTGGAGATTTCTACGCATACCTTCATTCCGCTGCATCTTCCAACAAGATCCTCTGTGTGTTCAGATCTTTGTATGCAACACCATGGTCGTTCATGAACTTCATCCCTTCTGCCACATCCGCAGCAATCCTTATAATTTCCTTAGTCTGGAGTTTCTTGGTCTTCAGCATAATATCATGAATTGACCCACCTTCCATGCTCGTCGAACTCTCCAAATCTCAAGACATCGTGGCCGGCCATGGCACCACCACCGTCGTCGTGATCGCCGGAGCTGAGGAGCACTCACGCTACAACCAAAACTTCTCTCTCTCTCTACCCCATCTGGGTCTCTCACTGAGTCAAGATGGACTTTTTCTCCTGCGAGTCAAACTCGGTTTGTCAGATCCCAACGGTGCCCTCACCGATTGGAACGACCGTGACACCACTCCATGCAACTGGACCGGCATCACCTGCGACCCGGCCACCGGTTCAGTCAACTCGGTCGACCTCTCCAACGCCGGCCTCGCCGGTCCACTCCTTCCGTTGCCAAATCGCTTCTTGTTGCCTCCGTACCAAATCTGTGTGGGTTGTAAAATATTCAAGAGAAATCCCTCTGAAATCTTCTATTGATGAACATTCTGCCTTCATCATTTGCGCAATATTCATCACTTTTGCAAGCGCAATAGGATTGTTGGTAGTGGGTGGTCATGGGTAGTGCTCCTGATGATGGGATTTCACACTTTTCGTGTGATATTGTTCAATTAAAACCCATTCTTCTTTCCTTTTTATTTATTTATTTCTTTAATCACACCTATATTTCCCACTATCCAAACTTCCAGTCAGTGCCTCTCTCCTAACCTCTCACAGTCCACACCCATTCTTTTATTCATTTATTTAATCACATCCACTAAGATTGTTTCACTCTCATTATCACATCCATACACACCGCTATCATGTTGTCTTCAACTTTCTTTTATTTATCATTTTAAGATACACACTTCTCATGTTGCCCCCAACTTTATTTTATCTTATATCTTTTTTTTTTTTTCCATCATCACATATTTTTTATTATATTATATTATATTCAAATACCAGCCCACAGATTCCAAATCCATTCACAACCAACTCGTTTTTCATTCCACAAACTTGTCATTTCCTCATGCCGGGATCAACCCCGATCACAATTTTACACCACAACCGAAAAACAAAAACAAAAACAAAAACAAAACAAAACAAAACAAAACAAAAAACAAACAAACAAACAAACAAACAAAATCCCATCCCAAACACCAGCCTTACTTTTTTGCCTCTTCAACTACTCTTTTCCTCTTACCTCGGTCTTGGACGTCCCTTGACGGCACTGCCTCCGTGTTTCCCACGCCACCGAGCACGTTCACTTCCCGTTGCTTCTCAAATGCCACATATGGCGGACCTCCGAATCTGAACATAACGGTGGCCTTCCGCTTCAACTCCTTGTTTTCCGCCTTCAGCACACATAGCTCTGCTCGCACATCCTTATACATACGCTGGAGCAGAGCCAGTTGGGCGTTTAACTGCTGCACCTCATTTGTCCTACTCTGAAGCCGGTGCGACAAGTTTGTGACCGCAGTCATGGTCTCTACACATGACTTCAATGTATAATGATTGGCCTCAATATCCGATTGCACTGCCATTATTTGCTCCACAGATAGCATCGGAAAGTTCAACGGAGCAAAATCAGGGGCGCTTGGTTGAGGTTCAAGGGCAACCGCACCGGTTATCTCTCTTGTGGACTCGTTGAGGTCTGGAAAGAGCGTGAGCAGACCACGGGAAGAAGAGGCCATGTTCTGGGTTGCTGAGTGTTTCAGAGAAGCAGCGATTTCAGACTGGTAATGTCAGAAAGGGTTGGTTGCAGAGTGTTTCAGAACGAAGATGTTCAGAGGTTTCAGACTAGTTTGGTTTGCACAGCCGCCGCCTCGGTTTATATAGTCAATGACGAAGAGGACGACACGACGCTCTGTCGATCACGTGCATCGCCGCGTGTCCGGCGCGACTTTTGATGGCTCGCCGCTCGACGGTTTCTGTCATGCACGACTTTTGATGAATTGGGTGTGCCTTTTGAGGGCACGCCTTTTGAGGGCTCGATATATATACATGTATATCTTTTGGGCAGCCTATATACGCAATCATACAGTGTATATTCTACATGGAGTCCGGCAAGACTCTGTAAACTGTCCCGACATTGATTCCAGTTAGCTTCTACTTCTACAAGGGTCCGGCAAGACTCCGTAAACTGTCCCGACATTGATTCCGGTTGGCTTCTACATGGGTCCGACAAGACTCCGTAAACTGTCCCGACATTGATTCCGGTTAGCTGCTACAAGGGTCCGACACGACCATACAGTGTCTTCACCAACAGTCTGACACGACCATACAGTGTCTCCTATCCACTTTTATTTTATTTGTTAGTTTATTTTTACGTTTTGTTACTCTCTTCAAACTCAAGTTGGTTGGTTCCTATCCTCCTTGAGTTTGAGGGGGGCTGTTAGTAATATAATATAGTGCCTAAATATAGTGCCACTTTCGGCTAATATAATATGTAATACAGTGCATTGCTTTTAGATTGTTTTCGGCTGTTTTTCATCATGAGCCATCATTGTCCATTGTCTGTAAGGATTGTATCTTCTCCTATATAAGGAGCCCCTCACCATTTGTAATATACAACATTCAATACAAATTATATCAATCAATTGAATACATACAATTTATTCTCTCTGTATTTCTCTCTTTATACATTGAATTTAACACGTGTCGGACAACAACACTTTGCAGACGCTCCTAAAAGCATGCCCGACACAAGGCGCTAGATACTCGAAGGTCTCTTTAGAATGACAGCAAAAGACACGTATATAGAAGAATAAGAAGAAAAAAAGAAGTAATCTCAAAGAAAAAGGAACAGTAAAAAAGAAGCAATCAAACAAGTAGCAGTAATGTGTGTAAGCGTGTAGCACACCATTAACATGTCAATAATGTTTGTTATCAGATGATACTCTATAAGGGACAACCCTTGTAGCACGAGAAATAGTTACCCAAAAAAGAAGTGTGCACATACAAATTATATCCCCCAAATAGGAACTATATCACAGCAATGAGAAAATCATGAAAAGAATCAAGAATCTACTTACCACTTTTGATTTCAGACTTGCTAGCATTTTTTGGCACCCCAAGGACAGCGTAAAAATCCTGTATGTACATAATATTGGTAAAAGTAGATATGATGGTAAACTCTCAATAACACAGCAAAGCACAAAACAGAACTCCCAAGAAAAAATTCAAATAGAAAACTCACACTATTAGCTCTGACAATCAAACGAGCTCCCCTACGGTGCATTGGATTCCTAGATGGCCCCATATTAAATAGTGCACGCAATGAATCTTGAGAAAATATGTTTGAACTTGGTGATGCCAAGGCTCTTATCTTGCTTGATACACTACAACAAAATGATAATGCATAAAAAATGTAAGTCTAATAAAGGACATGTGATCTTTCCATGAATAAGAGAAGTGCAAAGCAGGCAGATTCAATGTAACGCATGCCATATAAAGCCCAGATGAACATGAAATGGGTTACTATAGGCCATTCTTAGATATGTTTTGCCAAAGAAATTAGGACAATTTCAAGCACCAGTTCAGTTTTCCTTGTAAAACTGAATTAAGATGTGATTCCTTTTCAGTCCAAAAGCAGATTGTAAGCAACCATCTGTACAACTTTTCTAAGCTATGATAACTTGCACGAAAACAAAAGAACAAACCAAAAAAGAGAACATAATTATAAGTGAAATGGAACAAAGTACAAGAACATTTTTTTTCTCACTCCATAGTGAGATATGATTTTCATAACAAGGGAAGAAAGATTCATCTCCCAAGTTTGAAATGAATGAACAGTGAAAGATAGTAATGTGACAGTAATACCAAGTGAAGGCAGGAGTTGAGTTGTTGGAAGAAGACAAGTTTGCAATTCAAGAGGTTGGTCTCTTGTGTTTCATTGTTTCTCAAAAAATTTAATACAACGTTATGTTAAGAGTTTCAATGCAACACGGAAAGAAACATTTGTCAATTTTCACAAAATACAAAGAAATCTGGATAAAATTGCCATGACATGTCTATATATAAAAATTCTATTTGGACAAAATAGTCAAGTGATTTTATGGATATCATTGTAGACTTGCCATAACATGTCCATATACAAAAATGCTATTTGGACAAATAGTAAGTGATTCCATGGGTATCATTGTAGAAGGAACACAGAAATTCTGTCTGACTTGGACATTGAAAGGACAGATTTACATCAGGATTCATTTTCACATCAACTCCTGCTTAGAGAAAAATTTCCAACCATTATTCCTCCATTGATCTAGTCACTTGTACACCATCACAAAGACATAACAGCAAACTTGAAGTTAAAAGAATGTGTAAACAACATGAGAAATTTCACTGGCCAAAATGTTCCATAATCAATAAGTATATTACTACCAACAAAAAGTAACTAAATACTCACCAATTTGAAGATGTAGGTAACTTGTTTGTAACAAAAGATCTTAATACAAATTGAGGTTGTCCCCACCGAGCCACCCATGTACTTCCACAAGGTACTATCGCCATTGAATGTACTGTATATTAAAGAAAAATGTCTTAACAAATGGCAGCATTTTTGTGCCAATTTCGTAAGATGAAAATGGTAGCTCAAAATGATAAGGACACAATGCTTGAAACAAAAATATTAAAGAGAAAGTCTCAACCCACACAGACAGATGCTATTTACAACATTTATCAGGGTTAGTTCACTTTAAAAACAAGTATTATGCCACCATTAGTGAAATTAATATAGTTAAATTGATAATTAAAAAAAATAAGGCTAATGGAGAAATTGACGAATAATAATAATAATAATAGTAATTTTGCTCAGGTCAACAGAAGGTCTCAACCGACATAGACATACACCGTTCACAACATCTATTAGGTTAGGTGACTAAAAAAAAAGTATTAAGCCACTATTAGTGAAATTAATACAATTACATTGATGAAACAACGCTAAGGGAAACAAAGAAAACTGTGTACGTAATGCTCTGCTCATGTGAACAAAACATCTCAACCTAGATAGACCTACACCATTTGCAACATCCATTAGGGTTAGGTGGCTATAAAAACAAGAAATATGCCTCTATAATGAAATTAATGCATTTACATTGATGAGAACAATGCTAAAAAAGAAGAAGGGAACCGTGTACATAATGTTGCTCAGATGAGCAGAAGACACACACCATTCGCAAAGCCTATAATGGTTGGATGGCTTTAGAAACGAGTATTCTGCCAGTGCCACTATTGGTGAAATTGATAGTGTTAGATTCATGAAATTAACGCCAATGGAGAAGAGGTAAATGGTGAACGAAATCTTGCTCAGGTGAATAGAAGGTATCAACCCACATAGACATACACCATTCGCAACATCAATTTGGGTAAGGTGGTATTTTGAAAGCAAGAGTATTATTCTAATAACATTGATGAAAATAATGCCTAGGGAGAAGAGAGGAGAAGGAAATTGGTGAAAATAATGCTTGCTCACATAAGCCCGATGACATTAAAGTAATCATAAACCAAATATGAGATCATTGCCACACCAATTGGTCAAGTATGGTTCAGAATTCAAAACTACTCATATCAGAACAAGCCCTGCATACCAAATTACAAGACTCAAGACAGCCAACTTGAGAAGAGGCAATGCTTGGATGTCAGACTGTCAGGGCTATTTTTCCTATATATATATTTTTTTTACATCGGAGCCTTTGGAGTCTTGCCTGTGGCAAAAACCAAACCCTTGAACTCCTAGGCTCCATTTGGAACTTTATAAAATTGAAGAAGGTTGATTAATATAAGTAGATTGATAATTCTAAAGTAATGGATGCATATATTGTTAATATTTTTGTACACGTAGAATCATTCATGAAATGATTTTAAATAATTATCAAATCCATTAATCTAAAAGCCTCAAATCCATTATTGAATCCAATACACTGAATTAAATGTTACACTCCATCAATGCGTGATACCAAATCCATTCATTTCAAATCCTAGTATCCAAAAGGAGCTCTAAACTCCTAATAAGATACAGGGATTCTGGCCAACGGGGCTGCTATTTCCTAAAATACTTGTTTCCAGCCAAGGACAAGAGAGCATATCACTCCGCATCCTCCCAAAACATCCACAATAAAATTCAAGCTCCAAGAAAACAACTTTCCAGGAAAATCTATCCAAGCTGCAATTTTCCCAAGAAAAAACAGTGTCTTTTGGAGAAAGCGTGAATCTTGATATACACACTAAACCCAAACGTGACGAGAGAGAATACCTCATTTTCAATAAACCCTCTTTTACAAAATTTCAAGTTTCTAAAATTAGGGCTTCCTACCGATTGAAAACGAAGAAATACATATGAAGCTATACAGACAATATAGATATATATATAGAGAGAGAGAGAGATTGAAAGAGAGATTGAAATCGATGAAGAACCTGGAATTGAATGTGGAGACTTGCAGTCCGTTGGATTTGCGGAGCTTTGCTTGGGTGTTGAGTGGTGGTGCAGTTGTGGTAGTTGGTGGAGCAGTGGCGAGAGAGAGACTTGTTGGGTCGAAGTTTCGAAGATGAGGCTCTCCAACCACGAAGAGAGAGAAAAAAGAGGTATTTGCATAACAATACGAATACATATCTATTGAAATATCACTGACACCATTCTATTCCTTGGACATCACATTGACACCCCTCCATTTATTGAAATATCATTGGATGCGTTTGGTTTGAGTTTTTTGAATTAAAATTTTTAAAAATTAAGTTTTTTTATTTTCATATTTTTTTTGTTTTTGGTAAATATTTGTAAAATTTTAAATATTTTTTTTACTTTTTTAGATGCACCTTACTTAGATATATTTAAAAAGTAAAAAATTTGTGAAAAAATATTTTAAAAAATTAATAAATACATAAAATACAAAAAATATACTGAATTTTTGTATTTTTTTATATTTTTGGTATTTAGTGAATTTTTAAAAGATTTTTTTTACAATTTTTTTACTTTTTAGATATATTTATGTTAGGTGTGTCTAAAAAGTAAAAAAATTGCTTAAAATATTTAAAAAATTCAGTAAAAACAAAAAAAATATGAAAAATAAGAAAGTAGAATTTTTTGGAAAATATTTTTTAAAAAATGAAAACAAACAAGTTGATTGTCCTTTATTATTATTATTATTTTTTTTTTTTTTTTTTATTTTGCTTTGGGAGAAACATGAAAAACTGTTAAAATAAAACAAATCAAACAACGGATAAAAATAAAAACAATAAAATCTTAAAGGGTCAAATAAACAATCAAACAATAAATTACAAGCAACAAAAAAAAATTCCCAAAAAATCAATTATGATTTAGGAAAAAACCACTAATCTTTACATAGATGTGATTTGAAAAACTAGATTTGTATCAATATCCATTATTGTCATCAATGTCATCTCCATTGCCGTTATCCAACTCTACCACCGCCATATTTCGAACACTACTAGAAGCTAAAGTTGAAGAATAATAACATCCATAATGATATGGAAAGAAGGTTTGAGAGAATAAAGAACTATTGTAAGTGTCAAAAATCTAAAAATCTATGCCAAAATTTGAAGAGAAATACTCAAAATCCCTATATCATATATAAAAAACTCAGGTCTACACTTTACAAGTGCATATCTATACTCTAGAAATATAGATCTACATTTTAAAAGTGCTCGTCAAAGTTTCGCCGGAGCACTGTTAAAAATCTTTAGAAGAGAAGCTTTACTCTCTTTCTCTTCAGGCTCAATAGTTTTTCTAAAAAATTTCATTTTAGACTTAATTACTCTTTATTAATCAACGTTATGTCAATTAAAGAAATAATTTTATTTACCATGAAAATGTGTCAAAAAAACACTTGGGATTGAAATTAGTGTAATAAATTTGAGCCATATAATCATAATTTTGAGTACAATTTATGAGTATGTATTATTGAAAAATAATAAATTATACTCTGTTACATTGCACGTTACACTAGAAAACGATTACGGATGTCAAACAAATGACAGGATAATGATGGGTAGTAAGGAGCTAATAGAGAAATGATGAAAGTGATAAGTAAGGAGTAAGCAGTTTTTATAAGGGTCCGGCTTCTGTCTAGTCCGGGATCGGACTGGACCGTGCTGTTGGGTCCGTGGGGGCCCAGCACGGGTCCCATGTTGAAAATCTGAACCGTTCAATGTGTAGAACTCGTCGAGTACTACATGCCTGTAAAAAATCACGTTGATTGGATATCGATAGTTATGTGATCAAATCAGTTTTGTATAAAAAAAAAAATGGACGGTAAAAAAATTAACGGTTGATAAAAAACTGTTTTGTTCACATAGCTATCGATATCTGATTAACGTGATTTTTTACAAGCATATAGTACTCGACGAGTTCTACACATTGAACGGTTCAGATTATCAAAACGGGACCTGTGGTGGGTTCCTACGGGCCCAACAGCACGGTCCAGTCCGATCCCGGACTAGACAGAAGCCATGGCCTTTTTATAAATACTGAAAAAAAGATAGAGGCTACATAAAAATGAAAAATGTTTTGAAGTTTTAATTTTTGAACTTTAAAGTCAATTCTAATAAGTTGGCAGTAAATCTCATTTATTGTGATGTGATATTTTGATTTTTTTTTTTTTTCTTTCTCCTTGTCATGTTATTAATGTTCCATTAGAACACCTAAATTAGTGCGCTCTGAATCATTGTTGCATAAAAATATGGCGAGTAACAAAAAAAAAAAATTAGTTAATAGAAGTACGTTTAGAAGATATACTATGGAGCAAGGTTTTGAAAAGCGGTTGTAGTTACTGTAATGCTTGCGGTGACGCGATAGCGGTTGTGGAGTTTAATGGCTGTAGCGTAACGGTTACAGTAATTAGAATCGCGAATTTTTTTATTTTTCGCACAATTTGAAGAAAATTTTCCGATACGCATATATTTTTTTTTCAGAGTCATATTTATTGGGGTTTAAAATAAATTTTGATCAATTTTTGTTAATTTTTAAGTATGATTCAATATATTTCATATTTTCAAATCACTATAAAATGAGTTTTTTACATTTTATTTCAATAGTTAATGATTTTAAGAATAATTGATTTTGAATATTGTGGGGAAGTGGTTTGAAAATACTCTTCAGATCCTGGGAGACGCTCTCGATCCTCAGCTAGTCACCTGTAAAAGCACCAACACTCCGGTCGGAGGTGCCGGGGTTAGCACTCCGACGGGCAAGTCAGTCTCAATGGTCAAGAAAGCTTTTTCACTAAGTTAAGTGGAGTTATTCTTACATACATTTCCAAGAACGCTGCTTCTATATTTATATCTGTTCTTTTTGGGACCTCGGGGCCTGGGCCTACTTTTCAATCATTACCCGTTCTTCTATTCGGCTTCGAGGATCCTTTCTTAATCGGCCTATGTATTGTATTCGGCCCGTCCTAATCATGCAGGATACAGCCAGTTAATGTTAATACTATAATATACCCCTTCCGATTTAGCCACATATTCGGCTCCCACAATTGCCCCCCGAACTCCCCATTGACGGTAGTTAATCGGCGTGTTTGGTCTGGAATTCGAAAAGCTTATCATTGATCAGGCGGCCTCGCATTCCCCAAGACAGATGTCAGAAGATGTCAGGAGGCGCACGCCTTTTCGTTTATCATTATACTTTCCCGCCCTATTCATGCGTCTTTCGCATTTATTGCGATTTGAAATTTCAGTCCTTTTGGATACACATCTCGTCGATCATCTGATACATTTGGACCGCCAGCGCGCATCTCCCCTCGCACTCATATTTTCTGCAACTTTCGTCCGTCTATCTTCGTCTCATCTGCTCTTCGTAAGTCTTCTTCTCCTTTATTTGTAGTCCTATTCTCTGTTTATTGTTCTTGCTTTCGGCGAATCCTTGGGTCCCCGTTGAAATGGCTAAACATTTGAAAGACCTCATTTCTGAGAGTCACATTTCCGGATTCCGCGCGACATTTTTCCATTCCCGATGACTTCATTTGTCTCTTGTAACGGACAGTTCTCTAGATAT
Organism: Camellia granthamiana; assembly: GCA_036172215.1. NCBI lineage: Eukaryota > Viridiplantae > Streptophyta > Magnoliopsida > Ericales > Theaceae > Camellia > Camellia granthamiana. Next base: position 124,532,086 of record CM069908.1, on the reverse strand, counting down.
GGAGAGAGAGGATCAGAATACGATAGTATTCCCCCTCCCGTCCATTGCGGAGGGCGGAGTTCGTTTCCCCCTACATCCATTGCTTAGGGTCGTCCTTCGCTATTGGAGTCTGATTCCTTCTCAACCCAATATAAATTTCTTTCGAATCATTATGGGGATTATAGAATTGAATCGATGCCTTAGGATCAATCTCGGAATTTCGACCATTCGGCACTGTTATGCTTTAGCCAAATCCCCCGGTCGGCTGGGGCGGTACTTCCTTAGGGCCAAGGATACTGACCATCATTTGGTGACTATGCTTGCCAGTTCTGGTAAGAGGGTTGACGATGTAATGGTCAATGTCCGGGGCAATTGGGAGTTCGCTGAGGACGAAGATCGCCTAGACCCCATTCCCAGACATAAGGGTGATCCAGGTTGCCATGTAGTATCTTATGTTTGTTGATCTGTCTTTTAATCGGCTCTCTTTCCTTAATCTCTCATCTTTTACAGGTAATAATTTGAAGAAGATTCTGACTTCTGTTGACGATGCGGTCCTCAGGGACATTAAGACTGCACTCAACTACTTCGGCCGCCAAAACGTGCAAAAACAAGGGAGAGCCGCCCACATTTTACTTCGGTACGAACCGACTTATACCACGTTTTCGACTACGGACAACATTCCGATTCCATCCGGCGATCAGAACCTCTCGGCTCTTATCTTCCCCAGCTACAAGAACCTTAGGCAAATTGGTCTTGAAGCTTCTGATTCGGGGCAAGACGAAGAGCCGGTGATAGTAGTTGCCGATCCGGCCAGAGAACTCATTGAGGAGGCCGAAGAGGTCGACGAGGCCGTGCGCTCGGCGTTTGAGGCTGCCGGACTCAACCAGCCTTCCTCTCCATCCGCTTCGGGTCGGGCAGAGTTCTCTTCCGGGGATATTTTCGCGAATTTGGGAGATCTTCCCGGCGACTTCTTCGAAAGTATGGCAAAGGAAAGCCTTACGCAAATGGCGCGTAGGAGAAATGCCGAGCGAATGGCTGCTCGAAAAAAAGGCCGAGGCCGCCGAATCTGATGCCAGCTTGGCTAAGGCCTCTATACCCATTATTGAAGGAACGACTCAGGTTACACCGATCGGCACGGAAAAAGTTGAACAGCAGGCCGGTGAAGAACGGCTGATTCCGGAGGAGCGCGGCCAAAAACGTGGCGCCGAGGAGGAGGCTAGTTCGGAAATTAGCCCTGCTGACAAACGGCCTCGCCTCGAAGAATCGGACGTGGTTGCTCCTTTCGTAATTCAGCCAAAGATCAGAGATACGCCGATTTCTTCCAACGCTTCGGCCATTGAGGATCCGACCGTTGCATTGAGCCTGGCGGCCTCAATTTCCTTGCCGGCGGACAATGCGGCATTTTGCACCGCGCCGGATATTTTGGCCGTAGCCCTGTCTGCGCAGTCGGCACTTCTGGTAGGTATTAAATTCGCTTGAATCCATTTTTACAAGGGTACCTGACGATCAATTGTTTTTGCAGACCGTCGACAGGATCACCGACTTAGGCCGCTGCCTGCACGATGCTATTGGCAGAATTGACCGTTTGCAAACAGAGGTGGACGGTCAGAAGAGTAGGGCCGAGTTTGAGAAAATGAGAGCCGCAATGGAGAGCGTACGAGCCGAAGCGGAGAAGGAGAGGGCTCGCACTGCTGAACAGCTTCGTTCTGATGCTGAGGCTAGAGCGAGTGCGAGTGAGGAGTCGCTCAAGCTCTCTAAAGACGAACTTGTCGAGGCGAAGACTCAGTTAGAGGAGCTCAAGGCGGCCCAGGAGAAAGCCGAATCGGAGGCCTTTGAGGCAGGAAAAAGAGCCGCCTTTATGGAATATGTTGATGAAGTTCCCAAATTTGAGAATCGGGGGTTCAAACACGGGTGGCTCAAAGCCCTTGTTGCCGCTGGGGTTACGTTGGCTGTGCCAATTCCTTACGAGCAAGTAGATGCTAAGCCACTTGAGTCCGACACCGAGGAGTGATTTGGGAGGCGTTTCCAAATTTATTAAGTTTTTTAATTTTTGTGTAAGTTTTTGATATTTGTTTGGTAGAGTTTTGTTGGTTCAGGGTAGTTTTCATGTATAAATTGGTTGCTATCTTGTACGTAATTTATTAATGAAAGTTTCCTTGTAATTTCACTTCTACTCGTACACAATTTGTGTGGTTATGTTAATGAAACATTGTGATGTCTTTCGCTATTTTGCGTAAAATTGTTGCTGAGTTTCAGTTTTTAGAGGTTGAATATCCAGTGGCAATATTGAATATCCAGTGTTGAATATCCAGTGGCAATATTGATTCGTCCTTCACATGCCGACTGGATTAGAATTCTGAAGAGTCGATTCATAAGCCGGCTGGGGTACTTGAGCCGAGTATATTAATGAATCTGCCCTTGCCCCAGGCGGTTCCTGAAGAGGTTTGAGGAATCGATTCGATTCGTGAGCCGGCTGGGGTACTTGAGCCGTATATGTTGATGAATCTGCCCTTGCCCCAGGCGGTTCCTAAAGGATAGATTGATGAATCTGCCCTTGCCCCAGGCGGTTCCTGAAGAGGTTTGAGGAATCGATTCGATTCGTGAGCCGGCTGGGGTACTTGAGCCGTATATGTTGATGAATCTGCCCTTGCCCCAGGCAGTTCCTGAAGAGGTTTGAGGAATCGATTCGATTCGTGAGCCGGCTGGGGTACTTGAGCCATATATGTTGATGAATCTGCCCTTGCCCCAGGCGGTTCCTGAAGGATAGATTGATGAATCTGCCCTTGCCCCAGGCGGTTCCTAAAGAGGTTTGAGGAATCGATTCGATTCGTAAGCCGGCTGGGGTACTTGATGGTAAAATCGTGCCCCTGCCGTCGACTCAGTCGGCGACGGGCGATTCAGGCTCTTCAATTAATGAGAGTGCCTCGATCGTGCTGCCTCTATGAAGGGTAAGTGAACAAAGGTACATCCTTTATGATCTTGACAAACAACTGACTTGAGCTCTTGCAAGAAGACTGATTGCGCGAATGTCAAACCGACTCTTCTTTAACAGTAAAGGGGAAGCGAAGACCCTAGCTGAGCTGGGCGGAGATATGAACCGAGGTGGTGAACCCTCGCACTCAGGAAGTAGGAGTTCTAGGGGTCGCGAGAGGCGTCAGTCTCCTCGACGTTGCAGCAGATCGCCCAGGCGAGACAAGTAGTCGCAGGGTAAATCTCCACAGTCTCGAGTCGAGAGGAGGTCTGACGCGAATCCGTGTCCATTAAGCTTTGCGGTATTTGTGAAGAATAGACCCATGACGGAGGCGGACTCGATCGTTCGAGACCCAGACGTAGCGGTCGACTTTGCCCGACAAATATTTCCTCCTGAGGTTCAGCAATCAATGTTGGGTCGACAGGACTACGAGGTGTTTCGCGAGGGCATTCACGGCGCGGTGAAGGGGCTTTACACTGCTTACGAAGTCGGCATGCGACTGCGCGTTGCCCGTCAAGAGATGGAGAAGAAGGAAGAACGTATTCGAAGTTTGAAAGCCAGCATGGAGGCGGCCGAGCGGGAACTAAGGAAGACCAAGGCGGCTCAGGCATAATCTACCGCGCACGCGAACCCAATTGTGGAAAAGAGGGTTACTAGTCGGCTTATCAGCTCCGCACTTGCCGATCGAGAGATGGCAAGTATGTTCGCAATAGAGAGCGCGAAGGGGAGGGCCTATGAGAAAGGTTTCCATGAGGGCCGAAAAGTGGGAATCGAGAAAACCAGGGAAAAATTGGCCGAAGAAATGTGCCGATGTGAAAACCGTGGGTTTAAGCACGGTTGGATCAAGGCATCTCAAGCCGCAGAAGCTCTACGAGCGTCGGGAATTGATTCGGCATCACCACGCTACAGGAATAAAGATTTTCCGTTTTCTACTTTCGAAGTTGAGGAGAGTAAGGATGAGGGCGACGCCGTATGAGTTTAATAGTTGTAAGATTGGAACGCAGGGCGCGTTCGAAACTATGTAATATGTTATTTTATTGAATAAAGAACGTTTCATTATAAATTTTTCGTTGTCATTCATATTCGGCATATGTGTATTTCGTGTTGCTTAAATGTTTGAATGAATGTTTAAATATTGTCCGACCCAGGTAGCTGTTAACTGTCCGGCGGTACGTGGGCTTATCGGCAGGATCTGCACATGGGCAGGATCGACACATTCGTGACGATCGTTAAGGTTTTATTGAGGCTATTTCAACGGCCATTTATCTTTGACTTGGGTCAGCGCATTGATGCTTGGCCAGTTAGATTAGTGGGCTGGTCGAGGGCGATCGGCATGTGAAGACTTGGCCGACCAGTTTAATTAATCTATTTCGCTTTGGCCTAGCCAGTGCGCGTTTCGGCCAACCGTCGGGATGGCGGTCGTGGCGAATGTCAATCGACGCTCGTCTTATTCAGCCAATGCGTTTTTTGGCGTTAATAAAATTTTCTTGGGATTGGGACCTCGAGATCGCGGTCGTTGCTGAGAATAAAAGGAGTAGGCGCTTCGCACCAATAATCCCACTTGACTCATCATTCCTTGTGTGGGATGGTGATTTTGGTTACAGAGGCTCAAACTTCGGTCAAGTTTGGTGTTGAGATGGTTTGCAGCAGAAAACCTACCCGTGAGGGAGTTAGGTCATCCAAAGAGCTTGAGATCTGTGAGTCTCCAAGTCGTCGAAGCAAATCACCCCGAATGGAGAGTCAACAACTGTCAAGTTCATTCTTCCTTGTCCTGGATCTTTGCCTTGACATTGTCAATGGTGTCAGGAGAAGTTTGGCGCTATGCAAGTCGTGGGCTTAAGCGTAACTGGTTCAAGGTATTGCACGCCGTGGAGGGGTTTAGGGCGACGGTTGTCGATCCGGTGAAGTTGCTTTACCGGCGCGTTTTGTTCCTTTTTTGCTTTCGATATTGTAATGCTCGAATGGGGGTTGTGTTTATGTAACAACTGTTTAATCAAATAAATGGTTTTATTTTAAATATATTTGTGTGTTATTCTGAATTTTGCTTGTGTACTAAAGCACATTACTTCGAATGTATGATCTGTTCTAGCGTATTACATAGGATCGATTATCAATATCTTTTGTTCGTGCCAACGTTTGCTCCGGATTCGGAGACGTAATTAGCGCTTAGCACTGTAGATCGATTAGTATGGCCGAATGGATTAATGCAATAATCCTTTGAAGCACTAAAGCGGACTCCATGTTTGGAGGCTTGAACTCGGGGCCCATTCGGCCTTAAGGAGACTGAATCGACCCTAAGGCGTCATGCGCCGAAGGGGGCTCCGAATTCGGAGACTTAATCGGCCCTAAGGTGTCATGCGCCAAAGGGGGCTCTGAATTCGGAGACTTGATTTGGCCGATCGTGATATCCACGAAGGGCGCTCCGAATCCGGAGACTTAATCGGCCCTAAGGCGTCACGTGCCGAAGGGGGCTCCGAATTCGGAGATTTAATCGGCCCTAAGGCGTAATGTGCCAAAGGGGGCTCCGAATTCGGAGACTTGATTTGGCCGATCGTGATATCCACGAAGGGCGCTCCGAATCCGGAGACTTAATCGGCCCTAAGACGTCACGCGCCGAAGGGGGCTCCGAATTCGGAGACTTAATCGGCCCTAAGGCGTCACGCGCCGAAGGGGGCTCTGAATTCGGAGACTTAATCGGCCCTAAGGCGTCACGCGCCGAAAGGGGCTCCGAATTCGGAGACTTAATCAGCCCTAAGGCGTCATGCGCCAAAGGGGGCTCCGAATTCGGAGACTTGATTTGGCCGATCGTGATGTCCACGAAGGGCGCTCCGAATCAGGAGACTTGATTTGGCCAATTGTGATATCCACGAAGGGCGCTCCGAATCCGGAGACTTGATCGGCCCTAAAGCGTCATGCACCAAAGGGGGCTCCGAATTCGGAGACTTGATTTGGCCGATCGTGATATCCACGAAGGGCGCTCTGAATCCAGAGACTTGATTTGGCCAATCGTGATATCCACGAAGGGCGCTCCGAATCCGGAGACTTAATCGGCCCTAAGGCGTCATGCGCCAAAGGGGGCTCCGAATTCGGAGACTTGATTTGGTCGATCGTGATATCCACGAAGGGCGCTCCGAATCCGGAGACTTGATTTGGCCAATCGTGATATCCACGAAGGGCGCTCCGAATCCAGAGACTTAATCGGCCCTAAGGCGTCATGCGCCAAAGGGGGCTCCGAATTCGGAGACTTGATTTGGCCGATCGTGATGTCCACGAAGGGCGCTCCAAATCTGGAGACTTGATTTGGCCAATCGTGATATCCACGAAGGGCGCTCCGAATCCGGAGACTTGATTTGGCCAATCGTGATATCCACGAAGGGCGCTCCGAATCCGGAGACTTGATCGGCCCTAAGGCGTCATGCGCCAAAGGGGGCTCCGAATTCGGAGACTTGATTTGGCCGATCGTGATATCCACGAAGGGCGCTCTGAATCCGGAGACTTGATTTGGCCGATCGTGATATCCACGAAGGGCGCTCTGAATCCGGAGACTTGATTTGGCCAATCGTGATATCCACAAAGGGCGCTCCGAATCCGGAGACTTAATCGGCCCTAAGGCGTCATGCGCCAAAGGGGGCTCCGAATTCGGAGACTTGATTTGGCCGATCGTGATATCCACGAAGGGCGCTCCAAATCCGGAGACTTGATTTGGCCGATCGTGATATCCACGAAGGGCGCTCCGAATCCTGAGACTTAATCGGCCCTAAGGCGTCATGCGCCAAAGGGGGCTCCGAATTCGGAGACTTGATTTGGCCGATCATGATGTCCACGAAGGGCGCTCCAAATCTGGAGACTTGATTTGGCCAATCCTGGCGAGTGCCCCACTGGGAATTGACATATGATTTTGAGGGACGAGGAAAAATAGTTCGTATTGCAGAGGCGAAATATATTTACAGGTATCAGAGCCCACAGATCGGGTCAGTGATAGGGTTTTCATCAGAACTCAGTTTGTGCCGATTGGGGGGAACCACGTATTTCTTCAATGCCGTTAGTTGTTGGGAAACGCAGGATCTGATGGTAGGTGCTTGGGACGGCCTTCATGAGATGTAGCCAGCTTCTTCCCATGATGGCATTATACGGCGAGGGGAGCTTCACGACCAGGAATTCCGCTTCGATCGTTCTGGAACCCGCTCGAACAGGTAATGTGAGCTTGCCCAATGGATATTCGGGATTCGTATTAAAGCCGAACAGTGGGTGAGGTGCTGGAGATAGATCCGACTCGTTGAGCCCGAGCTTGGTGAAAGCTTGGTAGTACATGACCTCCGAACTACTCCCTGGGTCTATGAGAATTCGTTCAATGACGAACCGGTTTATGCGTAATCCAATGACCAGCGGATCGATGTGGGAAACCGTTGCGTCATTAAGGTTGGAGTCGTTGAAGGCAATTGTCGGAGCTTGTTCGGACCGGTCAGTCGAAATACGGCGCCCCTGCAGAGTTGGATGCGATCGAATTGTGTGCACGGCTGGGGGTGTAGGCAGGCTGTAAATTACATGGATCACGCCAAGTGGGGGAGAGTCCTGCCTCAATGCTAATGCCTTGGTTGGCTTTCCCTATTTCACATACTGCTGCAGTCGGCCGTCTTGCACCAGTTCTTCTAGGTGATCTTTAATGCGTAGCAACTCTTTGTTTCGTGGCCGTGATCTTTGTGATATTCGCACCTCCGGTCCCTTCGTCGTGTGTCGGGTGGCCCCACCATCTTTGACGGCCATCTGAAGAATGGAAGGTGTTGGATTTTGGTCATTACCGCGATGATTGTCTCTGACAGTTCCGTGTACTTTTTGTCGGCGCGCCTCGAGCGTCTACTGTCGACTTGCAATTGTTCATTCACCGGGTGGGAGCATTGGTTACTCGATCGGCGAGAGTCCCGCCTTTGTCTCGTTTAGCACGTTGTCGCGGCTCAAGGCTCGGAGGTGGCACGGAACTTATTGGTTGAGCAATTTCAGGAGGTGCCGGTTTGGAGGACACTTGTCTGGCTTTAATCCTCAAGGCATCGTCTTCCACTTTGCAATACTCTTCGACTTTCTTCATCAACGCCCAGACTGTTTTGGGGGGTCTTCTGGTCAGGGAGTTGCGAAGAGCACTGTCGGGATATAGTCCTATTTTGAAGGCGGTGACAGCCATGGAGTCGTTGCAAGCGTCGTCAACGAGATTGAAGTACTCCCAATATCGCGCCGAATATGCTCTCAGCGTTTCTCCTGGTTGGATTTGCATAGCCCAGAGAGAGTCGGCCTGTTTCAGCTGTACCTCGTTGGTGATGAACCTGGCCCTGAAGGATTTTTGTAATTGATGGAAACTTCTAATCGAAGCCGGCTCCAGCTTGTAATACCATCTGACAGCTAATGGCCCCAAGCTGCTGGGGAATATTCGGCACATGAGGGCTTCATTGTCTACATGCAACGTCATGGCCTGCTTGTAGTGACGTATATGATCAGTGGGGTCTGATTTTCCGTCGTAGAGAGTAAATGATGGAGCTTTGAACTTCTTGGGCAGGGACGCCCTCGCAATTCGTCGGATAAAAGGATTGTGACGGTCCTCTTCGTCTGAACTGCTTCTTCTGTGCTTGTTCCTTGTGTGTGGACATTTTTCAGAGGAGCTGGAAGTGTCTGAGCGTCCCTTGTTATGCTCCGTGGATAATGAGTTGGAGTCACTATCGGTTTCCCTTGGTCGGGCTCGAGGTCGTTGTCTACCCGCCCTCAGGGGTCGTTCGGGGTCTTGGCGCGCGGCTTCTTTGGATTTTGCTACTTCCAGGGCCAAATCTTGACGGAGGCGTTCGTTTTCTGTGATCATATTTTCCAACTGTAGACACCCCATTTTTGACCGACCTTGAGACTCAGACGTCACCAATTGAGCGCTTGGTGATGTTGCATATCGTGCTCGTTCAGAGGTTTCAGAGTCTCGGCTGCGAGCCTTATCTCCAGACTTTCGGACTCTTTCATGCTTTGTCTCGGTTTGCGAACCAGGCTCGGTTTTCTCGATTTCTCTTCCACAAGGGAGGGAGAGGTCTCGTAGACCATCTCTCAGTGGCCGTAGGCTATGTTTCATGGTCGTAGGCCATTTTGCCCATTTCGGAGCTCGGTTCCCGGTTTTCGGAGTCGTTGGCCGTGTGCCTCGGTTCGGGACCGCTTAACCACCTCCGTTTGCTCCGGTTTTTGGTATGCATCTTATTTACCCCCTTTTGAGGGACACTGTGGTCCGAGAAACCAACTTCGTGATCGAACACCACTTCCAGTGCCTAACAGTCAGTTTTCGGGGCCCCAGGCTGCGCGTTTTGGCCCCCGAACCTTCATTTTGCATCGGTTTGCGTTCATTTTTGGCAGGGACCTCTGTTTCATCACCAGGAAGGTCGTAGAAGGGTGGGAGGCCAGTAATTGTTCCAGCAACCAGTTATATTTCCTCATCGCCCTCCGTCACCCGTTTTTCCTCACTTAAAAGCCAATGTTGACCACCCTAAGGCCACTTTCTTGAACCCTAAACCCCATATTTGTGTTGTAGACACCTAGGAGGCCACAAATATAACATGCCCGGCCAGTAATTCCATTTGACCCTTTTGAACCCCTCATAAAAGTGGCCTTTTCTCTCTCTTGGTTCACTCTCTCTAACTTTTAACCACATGGTTGTGTTGTGCACACGTGGGAGGCTCTCTTTCTGGCATGGCCGGCCATTAATCTTCATTGAACCTTTTGACCCTTGGCCGGCCGGCCATGGGGAAGGCCGGCCGGCCACCTTCAAGCCCAATAACCAGTCGGCCATGATCCTTACATCCTGCTCCTTCCAGAAGTGACCTCTTTTTCCCCCCAGATTTTGTATCCGGGGGGGCAACTTTTTGGGGGGAAACTTGGATTGTTTCCCCCCCCCATTTTCCCCCCTTTTCTCTCCCTCTTTTGCCTATATAAACAGCCTCCCAACTGTGTTTTAGGGGTTAGAAAAATTCCCTTTGGAGCCTTGTATTACATCTCCCTCACTCCCTCACTTCAAGCACCCGAACCTCCTAAACCTTACACCATTTCTACACCATCACCTAGCACCACACCACCACTCCATTTCAGCAGCTTGGAGGATCTTTTCAGAGCTTAGGAGGCACCACTTCTCAAGCCAAAAAGCTGTCAAAGATTAGGCTACAAGGGTAAGTACATTTCCCCTCTTTTTTGGCCTTATTTTGATCAATACATTAGCCTCTCTTGCTTGCACTTTTAGGCTCCGACCCTAACTGAAAATAGCATTATTTTGAGCCATTTTGCATGTTTGATTAAGGGCCTCTCACTGTTTGAGGCCTCCTCTTTGCACTTGCTTCTTCACCTCTCTTGTATGCCTATTTCTTGCGTAGTATTTTTGGCCTATATGTAAACTGTTTTGAGGCATGTTGTAAACTGTAAAGTAGCTTATTTTGATCCTTTATTCAACATTGTTGAATGGCTCATCACTGTTTGAGACTTCCATTTGCCACTTGCCTTTATATCCCTCTTTTGGCCTTATTTTTGCATGATTTGTTAGCTTCTTGTGCTTCTGTTTTTAGGCTCTGGTCCAAACTATAAATGGCCTTATTTTGACCCTCTCTTTATGTTTCATTAAGGGTCTTTTACTGTTTGAGGTATCCTTTTTGTACTTTGTGTTTAAACCCCTTTTTTAGGCCTTATTTTGCATAGTATTTTAAGTATGCTTGTGCACTGTTTTAGGTCTGGTCATCAACTGTAAAATGCCATATTTTGGGCCCCTCTTCAACATTGTTGAAGGGCCCTTCTGTGTTTGAGGCCAGAAACCATCACTTGCTTCTTTGTCCCTCTTTTGGGCCATTTCTTGCATGAGAGCCTAGCCATACTTGTGTTTGTTTTTGTGGCTTGTTGTAAACTGTAAAATACCATATTTTGGGCCCCTCTTAAACATTGTAGGAGGGCCCTTCTCTGTTTGAGGTCAGCAGCTGCTACTTTCTTCATTATCTCGCTTTCGGGGCCATTTTTGCATGCTAGCTTAGCCCCATTTGTGTTCACTGTTTGGCCTTCCTTAAAACTGTAAATATGCTTTTTTTGGGACTTCCTTGATTCTGTCTTCACACTTCATGTTCAAATAATGCATGCATTATATAGTCATAGGTCATTCCATGCGCTTAATTTCATGTTTCGGGATTCATTCCATGCTTCGGGTGCCATGCTTTCATGTTTCGGGGCTGTTTTGCATCACTTTTTGCTGCTGAAATTTGCATGCTAGTATGCCATATTCCATGTTTTGCCATGTCTTGTTAGAGTGGCATTTCGTGCCTTAGGGTCGGTCCTCGGTTTGCGTGCACGCGTGCACGCATCTCGAGTTGTCTCATTTTCATCTAATGGCCTCCTATGTGAGTGTGGCTGAGGTCCACTTGTGTTGGTGTAAGCCCATTATGCATTGTGTATGCCATTTCATTCCATAGCATTGTGCATGCTAGGTTGTATGTTAGCGCATTGTGTATGCCATGTTACCTCTTGCATCGTGTATGTCATTCCATAGCATTGTGCATGTTAGGTTGTATCTTAGTTGCATTTCATGCACGTCATGCATATTGCATTGTGTTTGGGATATGAGTTAGCCCGGGCACGGGAAACGAAGTACGTTTCATACTCCGAGTGACGGAACGTGTCTCAATTCCCCAGTCACCGACACTCCAGATTATCCATGATGGAGTTAGGTCTTAGTTGTATTTTCATGTGCATTCATTCCATATCGAGTTGTGCAATTCGACTCGTCGGCCATCATGCATCGAGATGCGTGATTGGTGGCACGAGGATCGAGGCATGCATACATATGTGAAAATACATTGCCATGCCCTTTTCTTGCTCTCTGTTGTAGCAAATCAAGAATCAGCAGCCTTCCGGAGCTTGGCACGCTTTCCAAGAATAATTGCAAAACAGAGGCTAATCGGGGCATCCCAGTGGATTTCCGCGCAAGGCAGCCCAAACATACATCATTCATCAGAGTTGAGGCAGTCCCTGGCTTGCATGCCAATTTATAGCTTTCTTAGTTAATTTGTTAATTAATTAGGATTTTTGTATTTTTCGGGACTGTATTATTTATTCATTTGGGACTGTATATTATTTATTTGGACCCTCTGCGCGAGGGCAATGTTGTAATAAGTGTGCGTGAGTGTGATGTATGTCTTCCAACCCCACGTCTTTCTTCCCTTTTATTTACCTGCTTATGATGGTTAGATTAGGGCATGTTTCAATTAGCATACAGTATAATAGCATGTTTGCATTCATTCATCTGTTTTGCATGCACCGGACTCGGCGCATCATACTAACTGTATTGTATTTCAATTCCAAGTTGAATACTTGTTAGTTGTAGCATTCCATATGCCATGTTTAGAATAGCCGAGCCTGCTATAGTTGCATCTTGCATGTGTTGCATTAGCCATTTCTGTATACTTAGGATCATGCATGGATTTCTAATCAGTTTCTGTTTTGGCTTGGAGTATTCGGTGAGTTTTTATGCTTTAGCATCCTTGCATGCGTGTGAGTGATTGCCATGAATAGCATGCTTACCATGAGGCTAACTGCTTATGTGATATACTTGCTTGGATGCCTGTGGGTGGAGGTTGGGTTATTTGGATTGGAACAATTCATCAAATGTTTGTTTTAAGCCCACTAGACAGTGGCAAAATCATGTTTTCTGAGCCCACCCGAGGGTGGCAAAATCCGCATTTTAAGCCTACTTGCGAGTAGCAAACCATTTTCACAAACAAACATGAAGTGTTTTGTTCCAATTCAGACGACTCAGTCTATACTTGTATGCTGTGCGCATCACATAGTAAACCTAGGCTAATAACCGGAATAAGAACGCATAATGTTTTCAAAACTAGATATCATGGTTAGTAGAGGCCGATCTTTGATCGGGCGAGCGGGGGTGCTCACGAAGTGACCTTCCCCAATCGTACCCAAGTTCCCGAGCCGAGGCAACTTTGGTGATGACGGACACGTGGCCTTAGGCAACGAGTCAGGGTTTCCTAAATTTCCCGAAATAAAATATTTAGGTGGCGACTTTGTATCTGGCAAAGCAGTCCATGTTTGGCACTTCTTTCAAAAATTTGTTTTCTCAAAACGATTTGCCGGATTTGGACTCTTTGGTTCAAGATTTAGAACCGTGACACAAGATCGAGTCCGAGCTGTAGCGAGGTCCCCCGCGGCCCTGTTACACCAGCCTTTGTTCATTCTGTTTAGCTTGTTCTATGATGGCTTGTATCGTCTCCTGCGCTGAAGTCGTTGGCGAGTCAAAATTCAGGGCGCATCTCGCAGCGATGGTTTCCTTCCCGAGCATATTTGCCGGAGTGATTTCGTCTCTCTGTGTAGTCTCGTCGGTGGCTATCGGAGGATCTTGCGTCACGCCTTCCATGGATGTATTTTGAGTATTCCTACAGACGACGCCAGTTGTGGGGAAGTGGTTTGGAAATACTCTTCAGATCCTGGGAGACGCTCTCGATCCTCATCTAGTCACCTGTAAAAGCACCAACACTCCGATCGGGGGTGCCGAGGTTAGCACTCCGACGGGCAAGTCAGTCTTAATGGTCAAGAAAGCTTTTTCACTAAGTTAAGTGGAGTTATTCTTACATACCTTTCTAAGAACGCTGCTTCTATATTTATATCTGTTCTTTTTGGGACCTCGGGGCCTGGGCCTACTTTTCAATCATTACCCGTTCTTCTATTCGGCTTCGAGGATCCTTTCTTAATCGGCCTATGTATTGTATTCGGCCCGTCCTAATCATGCAGGATACAGCCGGTTAATGTTAATACTATAATATACCCCTTCCGATTTAGCCACATATTCAGCTCCCACAAATATCTACAAATTATTTTTTACGAATACCTAAACTAACTGAATAAAAAATATTTACAATTATTACATGAAAGGATTATAATATAAAAATTGTGCCATAAATAAAAAAAAAAATTTATATAAAAAAAATTCATATAAGATTTTTTCTTTGGACCCGGATTACTTGTATTTGTTTTTTTTTTTTTGTAAGTTTTTTTTTTTTTTTTTTTTTTGAGAAAAGAAAACTATTTAGAATATTGTAAAATGGTGTAACAGTATCTAATGGACCGTTATGATTCCGCGACAGTCGTTACGTAATACCGAAACGGTCATTACACATGTAAATTTTCGTTACACCACTATAGCGACCATAACGAATGTAAATTTTCGTCATACCACTGTAGCGGCCGTAACGAGTAGCGGTAACCACCACAATCGTTATGTAACAATTGTAGTCACTTTTTAAAACCTTGGTAAAAAGAAATGAATGATCAAAATGAGATTAGATATAAAATAGTTGATTGTGTTCATGAAAAATGAATGATCAAAATGAGATTAGATATAAAATATAGTGGTGCAACCTGTTATCGTTCTAATTTCTATTAATAGATTTAATACCATATTAATGAAAGAATCATATAGCGACTAAGACTTGTTTGACAAGTGAAGAAAATAGTTAAAAAATTATTATAAACTATCACATAATTTTCATTACTTTTTTGTATATTTTTTTTATAAAAAATTTAAAAGTCAGCTAAAATAGTAAACTTTAACTTTAAAAGGTTAGATTGTTAGATTAAAAAAACATAGGACTAAAGTGAGATTATATGCAGGGCAAGGTGCAAAGTGTAATTCACCAAAAACAAAATCAAAACCAAAACCAAAACCAAAACGGGACTGCCGCCTCCCAAGGAAGCATCGCCGCAAGAAGAAGCATTTCCCGGAGATGATCTGTTCGGCATGTTTTCAGGGTTAGGGTTGCTGAGGACCCCCAAAACCGAATGCTCGCTAATTGGCACCTTTCAAATTTAATGCTACATTGATGTCGAATGTGTCAAATGGGGCATTTTGGGAGCAGGAGTTCAGGGATGATCCGTATGAGTTGGGTTGGTGATGATTGTTTCATTACTGGAGGGAATGAGATGGGTTATCTGGGTTTTGGTGTATGCTGGTGAGCAACAGTATTAAGGGGACATGGTTTCTTTGTACTGTGCCATTGGGTGTGCTCAATAAGGGATCAATTGAGTTTGTCCCAGAACTCACATGGCCCAAAAAAGACCCAATTCAGAGATTAGGATTTGGGTTTTCTAAATAAGGTTGCAATGTTGTTTCCATATGAGTTCTTTTTGTTTTATTGCTATTCTTATCTCTCAGGAGACCCACTTCTTGTAGCTCTTGATTTTGAAAAGATGTCTCCAGTGGGAGTGTTTTGGACAAATTGAAGGGTATATTCAATATCAGTTGCCACCTGGTTCTTAACCATATGTTGCAATTGGGGATTGGAGAGTGTTCTTTGCTGGAGAGGCGACTAATAAGCAGTATCCAGGAGGTCATTTGTTTGTTCTGGCAGAAAAAATCAAATAATTTTAATGGGGAAAGAAAGTGATCATGTTGATAAAATTAGTTTGAGACCCTTGAACTTAAATTTGGTAGCTTTTTCTGTTTTGTTTGAGCTCATAGCAAATTATCTTGAATTTATTTCTTTATTACAAGTTGCATTCAAAGGCGAGAAATTGGATTCAGGTTTGCCTGCATCTTTATGGCTTGATCCAAAGGAAGTGTCCCCAATGATGACTTGAAAACCTTATTTATCTGTACAGGTAGGAAGCATAGATACGGATACGGCGATACGACAAAACCTAAAAAAATAGGATACGGGTACGGTTATGATACGTTTGTGAAAAATATATATTTTTAAATTATTAATAGTGAGTTACACATGAGCTAAAGAACGTTAAGAAACCACAATGTAATTTTATAATGCACAATACTATCCTTTAAGAATTTTGTATTAATTTAAGCTAGTAGCTTGTTTACTTTTTAAATTTTTAATAGATCTTGCAAATATTTCATTTCTGTATCAAGTTTAATATATTTATATTACAATAATAGAACAATTCACAACTTGTCCCTATGCTTTTTTCTTTAACACTAGTGAAAAATATTATATTCAAGTTTACTTGCTTATTTATTTATTGATATTTAATTTTACCATTGTTATATTCTTTTGTTAATTCTTACTTTCTATGTAGTTATAGGGGACATTCATGAAATAATTAGGATACATTAATTTGATAAATTCTATTATTTAACTCACTATGCTCTTCTTATCGAAGAACTTAACAAAGTATTAGAAAAATATTCTTATATTTATACTTGCAATTATATTATATTATATTACTATGCAAGAAATGTTATAATTCCAATTTCATAAAACAAATAAACATGACTTGGAGTATCCGATACTTCAAAATTAAGTATCCGATACTCCAAAATTAATAAAAAATTAATTAAGAAGTATCCGATACTTTTAATAAGTATCCGATACGTATCCGCGAGTATCCAAGGAGTATCGGTATCCGATACGGATACGATATGGATACGTCACCCTATTTGAAGTATCCGTGCTTCATAGCGCTACAACAATAGTGCATTTTAGTGATTAGATTATTGAATTCAAAAGTGACACATCATAGTTGGTTCGGTTTTATAATACTAGTTACAACTTGCTATTAAATTCTTGTTGGCAGCATCTGAACGTAATTCATTTATGTGCCCACATTTTTGTACATTTATCTTTGTGAAGTATAATGATAAATTACCATTCAATCTCGTGTCTTCATTTAAGTCTTCTGATAATTGTTACTTGCTTCAATCATTAGTTGGTTAGGTGCTTTGTTTTATATTGTCAAAGTGAATAGGCTAACTTATATTATATTGTAAATGATACTTTAAACTATTGTTCTTGTCATTTTGAAGGATTGTTTGGTACTGTTAGGAATTGTTTTGGTTAGTTCTGGTGCACTTTTATTTATTATATCTTAATGCAAGAAATCAGAGAAAGATTGACTATAATGTGCTTTTGTTACTGGTATTTCTTACATGAAACGCCACTTTTTTTAGAATATTGTTGTTAGAGCAAAAAATTTGTTCTAATGGAATATTTTAGTGCCTGCTTGGCTTTGTTGTGGCTTTTAGTGAAATGCTTTTTAAGAAGAGCTTCTGTAGAACCAAGCATCTTGAACTTGCTTCTCCAAGAAGTGCTCCGGGCCTCTATTTTTGGTCATCTGAAAGTGCTTTTGTTGTGTTGCCAAGCATAATTAAAATGTGGTTTTGAGCCGCCTCACTGCAATGAAACAAAGGCTTTGGCTTGATTTGATTCAGGCTGAAGCAAGAGGTCAGCCCTGAGCATGAGTTCGGAAACATATTCCTTGGAAAACTTTGGATTATGCTCTTGCTCAAAATTGTTTAGGAGCATTTTAAGAAACCGTTCTGATCATGTCTTATAATAAAAGCTCTAATTTTTTGAGTTCCAATTTCTGAACATGGTACCCAAGTTACCCGGTTAATGCATGAGCACTTAAGATATCTGAAGCACAAAGGTTATACATTTCTGCCACTTCCTTTATGTTAATTGAATTGTAGTATTCAAGTTCAACTCTTGGAAAATTCATATTACTACTGCAAGTCGTGTAGACTAGCACCCATCCAAAATTTTTGCTGCAATAGGAGTGGGTGATAAATGACGAATATAAAACTCTTCATTTTATTGTTCCCCCATCTCAAAGTCATTCAACTTCATTAGATTAAGAATTTGATCCATGTCGCTTTTGTTATTGACCAGGTCCTAAAATGGACCATATTATTCTCTGCATAACCAATGATTCATTGTTTGCGAACTGTTGTTTTCCCAATGCCTTGAGTTGTGTGATTAGCCATTCATGGGAGGAGGGATCAATTCCGTGGAAGAAGGGATCAGATTCTTGAGAAACCTAAAGCTTTTAGCCACAGCAGAAAAGAAAAGCTGGCTGAAATCTTAGTGTCTCAATGTGTTATTGTACGATTCAATGGATTCCATTTCGATTGATGGGTAAGTGTAACTAATCTGATATGTTTAATCTTGCATAGCCCATGCTAATTCATGGGATCAGAACTACAGTGTGAAGTTGCGGATTTGGACTCGAGGATTCATCATCTGATGTAATTTTTCTGCTTATTTGGTGTTATGCTTTTGGGCTTGTCATATCTATTGTCTTATGCTTTTGGGTTTAGTGGTTGTTTTAGGTGTCTAAGTCATCTCCTTGTACTCTTTTGGATCGTCCTCTTTTATTTGCCTGTGTTTAGTTAGATTCTCTTATCTTCCTGCATTAATTCTTTGTTGTATTATTTTTTGATGTAATGAAGTTCTTACCTTTCCTAAAAAATAATCCCAAAAAAAAAAAAAATTAAAAAATTCAATGGATTCCATGCATAAACCAATTATGAGTTCTCTTCTTTCTTGATCTCATGTTCCTTAAATAAAAAAGTTGTTGAGTTTGCTTATTTGCTGTATCAGACCATGCATGTGTTCCTTGTTCTTTTGTTGAATGAGAACATAATCTAGTAATAATCTTACTACACCAAGTCAGAGGCCATAAAAGCGGACCCGAGTCATGAAATTGCAGAAGGAATATACCGCTAGAAAGTTTTACACTGAGTCTTGACCTGGCTTCAGAACCATGTCTTGCCAAAAACTAGTGTATTTTGCTTTCTAGCTTCGATATATGTGGTCAAGCATAGGGTTCTTTCTTTTCAGCAGAAATGCTAGCCCACCATGATCAGGAAAGTAGTAATCTTTATTCTCAAACATTATTCAAGCTTAGATTCTGATACACAGTAGTCTCCCACTAATGTGTTGAATGAGAACATGGTTCTTCCCCACAAATGTGCCTTTTACTAAAGTGGATTAACATTAAAGAGAAAGTGGATAAATGATTGTCTTCTGTTTACTAAATTAAAGACTAAAGACAACTGACTTGGTTCCATGATAGTGATATCAAAGTAAGCATGTTGTCCTCTTCCTTCTGTCTCTCTGCCGTTATCTCAACTTCGAATAAAAATTACAGACACGGAATTTTTGGCACACAAAGTGAAGTGTGCAGTCCAGATTCATCTCTGGTGTAGTAATGGAATTTATTATATAGGTTCTTAATTTGTTCAATTTTGAACTGCTAAGACTATAATATATTAGGCTCGTATCAAAATAGTAGTAAACAACACAAAGATGAAGATGCTTTTTAGCTATTGTATGCTCCTATCTATTTTCTTCTTCTTACTTTCAGTCTCTGATGCATCGTCAGACCTTGAAGTACTGTTGAAGCTCAAGTCCTCCATGATTGGACCAGGAGGATCAGGACTCGAGGACTGGAAGTACTCTTCCTCTCCTTCTGCACACTGTTCGTTCTCTGGTGTAGCTTGTGATGAGAGCTCACGAGTGACCTCTCTCAACATCTCGTTTAAGCCTCTCTCTGGTATAATTCCACCGGTGATTGGGCAATTGAATAAGCTTGTTAATCTCACTATCATCGAGAGCAATCTCACTGGCGAGCTTCCACTAGAGATGTCGAACCTAACATACATCAAGTTCATCAACATCTCTTCCAACACCTTCAACGGAAGCATCCATGGAAGTGTGATAGCTTCAATGACCGAGCTCCAAGTTTTCGATGTCTACAATAACAATTTCACTGGAACGCTCCTGACAGAGTTTGCAGGGCTGAAGGGGCTCAAGACTCTTCATCTCGGAGGGAACTACTTCTACGGGGTGATTCCAGAGGCTTACGCCGCGCTTTGGAGCCTGGAGAGTTTAGGTTTACAAGGCAATGGACTTACTGGGAAAATTCCAACGAGTTTGGGTCGGTTGTTGAACCTTAAAGAACTCTATCTCGGGTATTTCAATGCCTACGAAGGAGGGATTCCATTCGAGTTTGGACTATTGAGCTCACTCCAAGTCCTTGACATGGCAAGTTGTAACCTGTCAGGAGAGATTCCAAAGAGTCTGGGTAATTTGAAGATGTTACAGTATCTGTATCTCCAATTCAATGGACTCACTGGTCACATTCCTTCTGAACTGTCTGGCTTGGTTGGCTTGAATTACCTGGACCTCTCGGTTAACCAACTCAGCGGTCAAGTACCCGAGAGTTTGTCAGAATTGAAGAACATGAGGTTATTAAATCTGTTTCGCAACCGTCTTCATGGTCCTGTTCCATCCTTTATCGGCGAGCTTCCCAATCTCGAGGTCTTACAGATATGGGATAACAACTTTACTTCTGCACTGCCTGAAAATCTTGGGCAAAATGGGAAGCTGCAACTACTTGACGTTGCCACCAACCAACTCACCGGAACCATTCCTCATCATTTGTGTGGAGGAGGGAGATTAAAGACATTGATTCTAATGGAAAACCAATTTTTTGGACCCATTCCTAAAGAAATTGGAGAGTGCGAATCACTAGTTAAGGTGAGAATCATGAATAACTTCTTCAATGGAACGCTTCCTGCTAGGCTCTTCAGCCTGCCATTGTTAAGCATGCTTGAGCTCAGCAACAACCACTTCACAGGAGAACTTCCACCACAAATGGCAGCCAACAAGCTTGAATTTCTCTCTCTGTCTGACAATTCAATCAGGGGTAAAATCCCACCTGCGATTGGAAATCTGGTTAGCTTGGTGATGCTTTCGCTGGATATGAACAGATTTTCTGATGAAATTCCCGAGAAAATCTCCTATCTAAAGAAGCTTTCAGTGCTCGACATACGTGCCAACAACATTAGTGGTGGCATTCCAAGTTCAATAGTTGATTGTCATGAACTAACTTCGATTCATTTGAGTGAAAACAGTTTGGATGGTGAAATTCCTAGAGGAATCTCAATGTTAAGGAAATTGAACTCACTCAATTTGTCAAGAAACCATCTTAGTGGTCAAATACCGGATGAAATGGGGTCGATGATCAGCCTGACATTCTTGGATCTGTCTTACAACAACTTCTCGGGAAGACTTCCTACTGGCAATCAGTTTCAGTTCTTCAATAGCAGATCATTCATTGGAAACCCCAACCTCTGTTTACCACACGACTCATCTTGCCCTTCATCGCGAGAGATTCCCAGAGAACATTCAAAGTCGTTCGGTGCAACAAAGATTGTTATTATTACAGTAATTGCACTCGTTACATTCATGTTGTTGTTGGTTGTTACGTGTGTGGTAATCTCGAAAAAGCGAAGGCTTCAAAAATCAAGGATGTAGAAGCCCACAATATACCAAACAGGTCAGTTTTAAAGCTATTGCAGACTCAATGGGCATTTTTTCATAGTTCAAGATAATAGTAGTTTTAGTATATGTTTGTACTTGTAGGGCTAATGGGTTTGTGGTGAAAGAACCAAAAGACTACTTGTTATCAAATTAAATGTATGTTACTGTTGTTGTCCGTAGAAGAAAAATTGTATAGGTCTATGGTTTTCTCTTGGTGGATTTTGATGCATAAGTAGCTGCCTGTTGATGAAATATAAGGAAAATTTTCATTTTGTTTCTACCCTATTTTTGCTTTCTTCTTCCCCTGTTCTGATTTTGTACTTTGGTAAGTTAAACTTTGTTTCTCTGCATTTTTATTACATTATAAGGTGCCAAACACTCAAAGAACATAGAGGCTGAGAAGGGCTCTCTTGCAGATTAATCGTGGCCACCTTAAGCAACTAATCTTCTATTCATATATTTGCAATGGAAATTATGATGATTGGTGTGTTTCCAATAACATCATGATACGAAGGGTTTGGTGGCAAAATGGGTATGTTGATCCAAAGTGTAAAACAACATTAATTCGCACACAAATTTAGGATATTGAGACAATTCCCTAGAATTCATTAAAATATTGTTAAAATCTTATATGTGTGCGTGTGAGTGCTTTCCAATCCAAAGTTTTTTTTTTTTTTTTTTATTCATTCAAAGGTTAAAGACAAAGTTAAAAGTTAACAGATACAGTCCTGGGATAATCCAATCCCTACTAGAGCTAACAGCGCTCATATCAGTGATTAAAAAAGAAAGGATGGAGCTTGGTGGATCTTCTAGAAAGATAGTCTGATCATGTTGGTTTACACCTAGGTTGAGGAAGAAATTGGCATCTTCAATGAGTGCTCGATAAGGAGAATTCGCTTCAGCTCCATCCCGAATAAGCTCCATAGCTCTCTGTGAATCTGTCTCAATTTCAATGTTGGTCAGCCCCTTCTGCATAATAATGGTTAGTCCTCTATAGATGCCCCACAACTCAGCTTCTAGGCTTGTGCAATTTCCTAGATAGCCATAGTACCCCCACACCCAGGTTCCAACTTCATCTTTGAGTAGCCCTCCATATCCAGACTGTCTAGGGTCTCCTTTGGAGCTTCCATCTATGTTCAACTTGAGTTTACTTGCAATAGGACAAGACCACGTCATTAATTTGGGATCTCTAAAATGTGGGTTCAGGATGCCCTGGAAGGCTTCCTGAGTTTCCATAGCTTGTTTAAAAATGGAGTTAACACTGATATGGATAGACTGTGATAGATTTTCAAACACATCCTTGTTCCTCTCTTTTCAAATGTTCCAGAGTGTTGTCAAGAATACGGTAGGCCACTGAATGGTATGCACTTGATCCTTACTTCTCATATTGACTTTGATCCATTCCTGCAGAGGGATGTTATTGCTATGTTGCCACTATTCCATACTTTTGAGATTGAGCCATATTGCCTTGGCTTTAGGGCAGTCCTGAAGTAGATGGTACATATCTTCTCTGTCAGTTTGGCATCTAGGACATATCTCAGAATTTGAAAGGTTCCTGATGAGCCTCATATGGTTAGTTAAAAGCCTCTCATGCATGACAAGCCAAAGAAAGCTTTTGAGTTTGAGAGGGGCCTTTATTTTCCATATCCATTGCTAGTTCACTTCCTCTCTTTCTTCATTTAATATAGCTTGGTAAGCTGCTACTGTTGAATAGTTGCCACTGAGGGAGCCTTTCCAATGAGAGGTGTCATGAAAAGTCACATACCTAGGTCTATATGTACTAAGAATTTCCTCTTGCACTAATTAGGAGATAAGATCTTGAATTGAGGTTAAGTCCCATTTCCCTTCTTCATCGATTATAGAGCTAACTTTGGTTGTGTTATCAATGTGTGCCCCTGGTTAAGTGACACACAGGGGTTGACTCCCACACCACCAATCGATCCATAAAGCTATGTTCTCCCCTATGCCAACATTCCATTTTATATTCCTGCTCAGGACCTCCTTATTTCTGATAATGCTTTTCCAATTGTGTGATGCTCTTCTCTGGGTGGGCCAGTTAGAGATTGAGTGATCCTTGAGATATTTTTCTTTTAGAATTTTGCACCAAAGCTCATTAGAATTGGTAGTCAATTTCCATCCCAACTTAGAGATGAGAGTTGAGTTATGTTCTCTAGCTTGCCTTATGCCTAGGCCCCCATTTCTCTTAAACTTACACACATGTTGCCAATTAACAAGGTGAACTTTCTTTCTATCCTCCGTACTACCCCAGAGAAAATTTTTATTCAGCCTATCAATTTGGTCACAGACCTTCCTTGGAATTTCCATGGTTTGCATGAGATGATTAGCCATGGAAGAGTTGACAGCCTTGACTAAGGTAGTTCTGCTTGCTAAGGATAAATTTTTTGCTTTCCAACCAGGTAGTCTTTTGGCCATTCTGTCAATAATGTCTTTCAAATGATTTTTGCTAATTTTGTTGTGAAGGAGAGGAGTACCCAGGTATTTTCCTAGGTCATTAGTGATAGAGATGCCACACATATTGCTGAGAGGAAGAGCTTCTCTTATAGGAATGTTGGGGGAAATGAACATTTTGGATTTATGGAAATTAATTTTCTGACCTGACATGTCACAGAACTCAGATAGCACTTCCATAATATAATCACAATTACTTCTATTAGCTTTAGCAAATAGGATCAAATCATCAGCAAAAAACAAGTGGTAAATGGGAGGGCTATTATTGGAAGCTTTGAGGCCCTTCCATTTTCCACTTTCAGTTTTGAGTCTAATCATGTTGGAGAGATTTTTCATGCAAAGAACAAATAAGTAGGGGGAGAGAGGATCCCCTTGCCTGAGGCCTCTCCCCATACTAATATGAGGTAAGGTTTCCCCATTCCAAATTATAGCAGAATTAACAGAAGTCACACAGTTCATGATAAAGGTGATCCAATCAGGTGTTAGCTCGAATTCTTTAAGGGTATAATGAATGAAATCCCAGGAAATACCACCAAACTTTCCTTTTTTACATCTAAGTGTATGGAGGATCTCTTGGGTTACGACAATATTATTAGTGGTGGTTCTGCCAGGGATAAAACTGCTTTGGTTGGGATTGATGAGATCAGAGAGGAGAGGTCTGAGCCTGTTGACAATGATTTTGGTGATGGATTTATAGATGACATTGTAGAGGCTAATAGGTCTAAATTGTTTTAAAGACTCGGGATTGTCCAGCTTGGATGTAAGAGTAATGCGGGTTTCATTAATTTCTTTGGGAACATTTTTATTGTTAAACCACTCTTGGATGAAGTGGCAAATAGAGGTGCTAATAGTGTTCCAGCGACTACACTCCAAAAGCCAAAAAATGGAATCAAGTCATAAACAAAAAAAAGGGGGGGATGAAAGGATCTAAATCCTTTTGAATAATATCACTTTTCATCTAAATCCCAATGGTAAAGGCTAGTAGTTAGCATTCTGGTGGTGCTGGCTTGGGACTTCTTAAGCTTTTTTTTTGCCAATTCTCACTGTCATTTTGCTTCAACTTCTTTGGGCACCAAAATAATGGAGCTTATGCCTGTGTTGCGGCTTTGATTAGCCTTCTTTCTCCAACCAGAAGTACTATTCTAGTACTATCAACAATGACATTGCCTTCATCCTGGTTGGGAGTTATGGGCAGAGCTAATACACCTCCTGTTGTGTTGCTTGACACCATATATATATATATAATTTTTTATAATGGGTGTTCGGGTTAATTTGTGCGTACCTCGACTAGTTCCAGAGCCCTAAAGTTAACGACCTGACAAACCTTTTACTGGCCCTTTGGAATGACTCGAACTTAAGACCTTAAATTTTATCCTTGTGTCTTTTACCGTTCGGCCAACACCTTAAGTTTTGTACCAAATATTTGTTAAAAAAAAAAAAAAAAATTTTGAAGAACAGAAGGAAAAAGAAAAGAAATATGCCACAAGGCCCACAACTGCATATTCCAATTTTATTAAACTGAGAACGCAAATTGAGATTTGATGCTAGCATTAATAATCATTATTCATTTGACATATTGAAACAAACACAATAGTTCATACTCAAAAAATATATATATATATATATATATTTACAAAAAGGTTATTAGAATTTTAATATCTGGTGTAGAATTTGATCAACATGTTTTAAATTTTGAATAAATTTCTAAATATTTTTCTGGGTACATGGCATTTTTGTATAAAATAATCTTCCAAACCCATTTGAATGCTTGTTGACATTATTTTCTTCAACTATAAACCAAACTGCTACAATATCTTGGTCTTGTAAGAAATGAACCATGTTTTGCTCATCCAAACCAACCCATGGTTCAATCCTCTCACCACACTTGGTGTCTGTGAAAGCTACAACTTCCACAAGCATATGACTACTACTCACCCAACTAGGCTTTCCCATCAAAATCAGTTTTCATAAAATGGAAATCTACACCAAGTATTGTGAAGTAAAGTTTTGAACATATGAGTAAAATACTATACATCATCACAATTTCATGCAATATTATTTTTTTAGGATTAATTACACTTTTCACTTCTGTAATTTAATTTAAATTTCATTTTACTCCCTAGAGTTTCAAATTGTACAATTTGTTCCCTACACTGTAAGGGTGATTTCAATTTGAACCCATTACATTACATCAGTATTGTACTAACATATGAAAATAGTTAAATGTAATGTAAAAGTATGATAAATGTAACATTAGTTACATAGCTTGAGGGTTGTTTATGTAAATTATTGTGTGGTATGTCTTCATAAATATTAATTGACAAAGGTGACAAACAAAACCGACCTTAGCTCAGTTGGTAGAGCGGAGGACTGTAGTGGGCTTGACCCGATTGTTATCCTTAGGTCGCTGGTTCGAATCCGGCAGGTCGGATTTCACATTTTGTTTTTCCCATTTTTCAATAATAATTTTTTATTAAAACTGAAAAATATAAATTTATTTTGTTAAAACAGTCAAATCTTATATTTTTTTTAGTAATTTTTCCTTTTTATGTTGTCTTCACTTTTACATTTTAATCTTTGTATTTTCACATCTTCTACATTAATTTTAGTTTCTTTAATTTTACTAAAATAAATGTCAATATAATTATGTTAAAATTATAAAATTTATTATATTTTTTTCAAACATCATATATATATATAGAAAAAGACTTAGGGGTAGTTTGGCATCCCCTAAATAATCCATCTTTTTATCTTTTTTCCATCACATCACCTCTCTACTTTTCTGCACATCTTTTCGTAAAAAAATAAAAAGTACACTTGTTTAAATCATCCCAAACAACCCCTTAGTTCAAGATGGTCCTTTATTTTCGTCTTTGAAGTAAAATGATCTTTTTACCCATACTACACCATTCACTTCGCTTTTCATATATTTTTTTTATTTATCTTAATTCTACTTCTTCTTTTTTTCCCTATTCGTTTCATGGCGGCTTGCCCTCCCTTATCTCTTTTACATGGTTTACTTTCATATCTTCTATCTGATTTCTTCTTTTTAATCCACCTTTCTTTATTGATTTGTTCTACATATGTTATTCTCCATCACAATCACTTTAACCAAATTTTCTCTCTTCATTGTTGCCTCATCTATACTCTCATACAACTAGCTAGGGCTATGCAAAATACCGTCCAATCCGCTAAAATCGCACTAATCTGCATCCATCCGTACTGCTCTAACTGCTAACCGCGGTTTAAACTTTAAAATTTATAATCCGCCAACAGAACCGCTCCGCTCCGCTATAGTTAATACATATATATTTTTAATTTCAATGAAATATCAATATAAAAATGAGTGTGAGAGAAATTTAAGATATGAAATTTATTACAAATTAGTAGTTAAATATATGAAACATATTATGTAAAATTACTTTGTGTTATATATCTAAAAAATATTATACAAATTAATGTTATATATTATACAAATGTATGATAATTAGTTAGAATATTCTTCAATCCGCTAAAAACTGTTCAAACTGTAATTTGTCAATCTGTTAATTTGCTAACTCACCATTCGATTTATAATTTTACTCTCAAATCGTCCAAATTGCACCGCACACACCCTTACAGCTCACTATTAAATCATTCCATTCCTAATCTAACTTCCTCGTGACTCTTGAGCAAAGAGTGATAATTTAAATAAGAATGTATAGGATAGATAATTTTAAAAAAAATAAAAGCGAAACGAAAAGAGAAGGAAATAAAACTTTCAACTGATGTTGTAATTATAAAATATTTAGCTTAATTTTTTAATATTTTTTCCTAAAACCTACTTTTTCCATAAATTTCTCTTTAAAAAGTAAGGTTTAACCACGTCCCTAATTAAGCAAATTAATTATCTTAATGATATGCTTACCGTTACTTATATGGTTATGCGGTAATTGTGGATTATGTGCCATATGATATATGCTTGTATTGATTGGTATTGTATTGGTATTGTTATTATGTGCCATATGAAGTAAACCTGTCAGACTCATTAAATTTTGTCAAGTTAGAATTAAGTAATTGAATAGGAATAGAGCCTAATCCCCATTAGGACAATTAAATTAAGTTTGCTTTATGCCATAAAATGATAAGATTAATTTAATTTACGTGAAGTTAATTTTATTCAATTTCTCAGCCTTAGTTGCATGAATTGAAAAATTAATAAAACAAAAAAAAAAAAAGAAGAAAAAAAGAAGAAAAGAAATTGAATACAATAAGATGTGCATATGTTCTACTTATCTATGCATCCATGTAGTTGGTATAAGGCAAACAGTGGGTCTTGTTGGGTTTACACTATTCAGACACGTAGAGAGAGAAAGGGGGAGAGGCTTTGAAGGTGAGAGTTCAACTTAGAGTTCAACATAGAGAAGAAAGAGGGAAGTAAATGAGAGACTTAAGGAAACATACACCTACACCTTCTTCTTCACAATTCACCCACTCTAGGTAAGATTTCTCCACTCTAATCCCATGCATTTGAAGAATCATGCTCATGACTATGGAATTCAAGATTAACCAAGAAAAATATAGGTTAAGAGAAAGATTAGTTCTTGTAATAAGAAGGTTGTTACATGCATGGCTTTAAATGAAAGGAATGAGTGAATTAACTCTTAAATTCACCTTGCATGGCATGAATTCTTCATATTCTTGTTGTTGCTTGTAGTTAGACAAAACTTCATGCATGAGCCTCATGAACTCAAATGATTTCTTCATGAGTTTGTTTTGTAATTCAATCGAAATGTAATCTTTGCAAATTGAAACTTTGGGAGTTGATTTCAAGTGTCAATCTCTAGTTTGATCTCCCTTTACTATTGAAGGTCCAAATTCAAGGTTGTTGAAACAAATCTATGGTTTGAAACATGTGAAATTGAGACCAAAATGTGGTGAAATTGAAGACCCAAAACATGGCAATTTTTCGGACCCAAACAGACCCAGCACTGCACGTGTGGCCTGGGGCTCCGCACATGCGGAAAAAAGGGTAGAATTGGAGGAGCATTTTGCTTAAATTGTAGGTGCGGAAGACAGGTACGGAGGTGGCCCTGCACGTGCGGCAAAGACCCCTGCACGTGCGGCTATTAGGGTAGTCTGGGTTTTGTTTTTCACCCATCTTTTTCACCTTCCGGGCCTCCATTTGCATGGTTTTGAAGCGTTTTCATGATCATTTGCATCTTT
This sequence comes from Camellia granthamiana, assembly GCA_036172215.1. Lineage (NCBI taxonomy): Eukaryota > Viridiplantae > Streptophyta > Magnoliopsida > Ericales > Theaceae > Camellia > Camellia granthamiana. The sequence goes on along the minus strand of CM069908.1, from coordinate 124,503,349 downwards.
TGAGTGCATTAGATTGATTGAATAAATGAAAGTTAGAATCGAACGAGTGAGCTACAAATATAAATTAATCGAATGAACAACGAACCAAATAAAAATAGAAATGATTGAATCTAGCATGGATGTAATTGAGTTGTTGTGCTTGAATTGTTTGTCTAGGTCGGACACTACATTCTTAGTGCATTTTAGCACGTGTTCCAAAGAGTCCACTGTGAGTAACAATGTTGTAAAACTATGTTCAATTATAATTATTTGCTGAATGATTAACTGTACTGCTTTCTGAAATGATATTGTTTATTAAATGAATATTTGTCCTATTTTATAAACTGTACTCGTGGCATCCATAGCAACCGACTGTTACTGCTACTACTACTGTTACTGTTACTACTACTGTTACAGAGATCTTTGTCAGTTCCAATTTTTGGAACTACTGTTTACTATTTGATGGCAATCAATTGATTGTTCGGTCTTTTAAGACCTACTGTACTATTCTACTATTGGATGTACCACGTATGACTACTATGATTCCTATATGACAGATATGATATGGAATATGAGATTTTGATCAAATAAATGTTTTACTGATGCGATTGACTGTTTTAAATACTGAAAGGACATTCATTCTTCACCCCTTTACACATGTGTTATTCACTAGGCTTTAACTCACTGTTTATATATATGTATGTAGGTGATTAAGTACCCAAGCGGAGTTAGCAGCGTCGACCCGATTACTTTTTGTCAAGCCAACCTATTATGCCTAACTGCGCAAGGCTCTAAATCGTTATTGTCAAGGCTTTTGGGGGATCTAATTCCACCATTTTGAATGTTATATGATGTCAAAGTAAATGTTTTATACTTTGTTTTGGGCTTGGGATTTAATTCCCTACCATGTTCTTTGTTTTGGACTTAAGCTTTTATGTGTATATTGGATATGGACTTGGACTCATGAATACTTGGATATAGATGTATATCTATAGAAGTTGTTTGTTCATTCAAGCACCTACAACTCTTTGGACATTATGTTTTAATATGTACAGGCTTCCGCCGGCCCCTTTTTATCGTTTAATTATTATTACTGTTAAGCAGGCCTTTGGTAATCACGGATTACTGGCCGATTATGATGCTAAACCCTTAGGGGCGGGTTTGGGTTATGATAGGTTTATTATATTAATTTACATGAGAAATAAAAAATAGTGAACCATTATTTTTTATTTTATTTTATTTATTTAGATGGTAGAGCATCCCCAGCAATACCCTTATATTAGGTTTTTAGCCAAAATAAGGAGTTTTGTTGTCAAAAAACACCCCCATTAGGTCCCTTATCCAACCCCCCAAATAAAAGTGTTGCTACAGTGATTCCCTATTTATAGAATGTCACTGTAGCTCCTTCATATTGATAAATTCTTATTTTATTGCAGCAGAAGGCACGAAGGGAACTGGAGGGCGCCAAAACTCAGCCAAAGACTCTCTCAAGAATCTCTTTCACAAGTGTAGGTCGCTCTTTCTCGCCATCATTATCAACAAAAGCAATTTCTGGTATGTATTTTGTTTGTGTTGTTCCCAATCTAAACCCTACTTCTTCTATTCTATTTCTCTCTGTGTAGTGTGTATCTCTCTCTTTGCTACTTTACCAAATAGAGACCAAAAACTTGCAAATATATATGTGATGCTTTGGTTTTGGTGACGGTAATTTGAAATTTATATGAGAATCTGTTTTAATTTACTGGTTTATGGACTTTGTGGTTAAATAGGAATATATATTTTATATATATGAGGGCTTTGAGAATCTGATTGCAATCAATTTTACTTCCTAAAAATTGAAGAAATCAATGGTTTAAAGAAATTTATATGAGAATCTGTGACTTCTGGTTTATGGACTTTGTGGTTGAATAGGAATAGATATTTTATATAAGAGTTGTTCATGAAGGTAATGCCCAGTTAATGACTTTTCAGTTTTGGTGGATTATTATGAAATTTTGTTGATGGGCTTGTAGTTAGTAGAATTATTGCATATGCTGCACATAGAATTGTTAAAAATAGTTAGCTCTTGTTTGAATTCTATTTGTGTTTTCTACTCAATATGTAAGAATGGATTCACAAGGAGGCAAATACTTCACCAATCTTTTGTACGAGGATTCCAACTTTCATGATTTAATTTTTATGGATTCTCAAGATCAAATGGGTCAAAATTTGAAACAAAATACTCAAGTACCTGACGAAACAACTCAATTCTCACCTCAAATGGAATCCACTACTAAAAGATCACGTGGCGGAAACTTCACTATAGATGAAGTCAATCTCATTCTATCGACATGGTTTAATACTAGCTTGGATGCAGTGTATAGGAATGAGCAAAAACATAAGACATATTGGTCAAGAGTATATGAGTACTTCCACAAACACAAGACCTCCAATCATGAACGTAATGTGAACTCTATAATGCATCGGTGGTCAACCATTCAACTTGGCACAAATAAGTTCTGTGGATGTTTTGCCCAAATTGAATCAAGGCATCAAAGTGGTATAAATGAGCAAGACGAGGTAATTTTTAATTTTTTTAAAAAAAAATTATACATTTTGCAATTATTACTCTTTTTAACAAGACTTTTATATTTTAATTTCAGATCTCTCAAGCAAAACTGTTATACCAAGAATTGCATAAAAGTTCATTTTAGTTTGAGCATTGTTGGAATTTGTTGAGGTTCCAAGCAAAATGAGTGGAGGATTGTCAAAAGAAAAAACTAACAAAAAGCTAACATTGACCACCATCCCTCCCTGTACTCCAGATACAGTTAATCTAGGAGATGATTATGGATCGCATGATGGCTTTGTAGACTTGGAGAGACCAATAGGTAGGAAAGCTGAAAAAGAGCGGATAAAGAAACGAAAGAGTGGAAATTATATGACTTCGCCTCTTATTGGGATACTAACTGAGATAAAGGAAGATAATAAAAAGAATAGTGAGAAGAAAATAGAAATCCTGGTGAAAGCATAAGTTTAGGAGGAACAAAGACTTCGACACGAGGAACAAAGACTTCTTCAAGAGGAACAAAGACTTCTTCATGAGAAAGAAAGACTTGCTATAAAAAATGAAATGTTCAAAGCGGAACAACTTAAAGAGGAGGAGAGAATTATGTTGATGAATACTAGTGGTTTGTCTCTGACGCAACAACAATATTACCATCGTCGCCATTTGGAAATCCTTGAAAAAGGAAAGTAACTGCAGGTTATGGAAGTTAATATTTTTTTTATGGGCTATGATATAGAAATTAATGTATTTTGACTCAATTCTGCAGGAATTTTGTAATGGACCATGTTGTTTGTGAGATCATGTTTATGAGATAAGTTAGAGATATGTATACTTGGAATTTTGTAATAGACCATGTTGTTTATGAGATCAAAACTAAGGTTAAATAGATGACATTTCATGCCCAAAACAACAGAAGAACAACAAGCAGAACAATAGCAACACAGCAGGTGAACACAGTAGCTAGAGAAAGGGCCGGACGTCTGGGGTGACAATCGGCCGGATGTCTAGGTGGACGACCGGCCGGACATTCGGCCAGATGAGAACAAGACTGCTCTATTTATATGGTTCAGTTTTTACAAAACTGCTCGGTTTGTGAGATTAAAGAATAAAGAAGAAAGAAAGAACATGGTCTTAGCTTACAATATCTGATGAGGATAAATATACTAATGTTCCCATTGAATTTGTTTCAACTCCATGCCATTTATCTGATATAATCACTGTGACACTCACTGCACTATAATTTTTATCTTATGCTATATCATCAAATATCTTCACTCACTTGTTTTAATTATTTGTAAAGATGTTACAATTATACTATTGTTGCTCATACCAAATGGTTTCACAAAATGACAATAATATTTTCACTGGAAAAATAAAAAAATGTAATAGAATTAATTGAAATTACATAGCAATACAAGATTTCTTAAACTAAAGTAAGTGATACAATGTAAATATTTATATTAAAGTGAAGTTCTAGCATGATTGTCCATGCACTTGCCACAAGTGCTCAACAAGGTCAGCTTGGAGTCGAGAATGAGTTTCCTTGTCCCCAATGAGATAATGATTTTGAATAAATTCCATAAGTTCAGGTGTATGTTCATGTGAGACCGGTTCTTGTGAACCTCCATTGATTGCATCATAAATAAAGTCTTCTGATCCATTGACATCTCGCTCATCTTCAACGATCATGTTATGCAATACTACGCATGCCTTCATAACATATTTCAGAGTCATAGTTTTCCATAAACATGCAGGTTGACGTACTATCGCGAATCTAGCTTGTAGCACTCCAAATGTACGCTCTACATCCTTTCTGGTGGACTCTTAGGCTGCAACAAAATACTTTTTCTTGTTTTCTTGTGGACATGGAATTGTTTTTACAAATGTTGACCATTGTGGATATATTCCATCAGCAAGGTAGGATCTCACTGTATAGTCATTACCATTGATTGAGTAATTGACTGGAGGATCGTGGCCTTTAGCAAGCTCGATAAATACATGTAACAACCATGACCTCTGATTTATGTTAATACGTGGTTAAATAAGCTTAATCAGTCATTAAGAGAAATTCCGAATTAAATTGCATGTATGTGTTGCCTTATTTGTGTTTATATCTGTTTAATGTAGAAATATCTATTTTCGTTTTCGTCTCGATTTGCGAATTGAAGGCCTTATCGGCATTTTATTCAGAAATTGACTTGGTATACGTGTTATTTAGAATTTTTAAAATTTTATGGTATGTTCAATTAAAATTCGATTCAGAACGAATAAAATAGAATAAAATAATCCCAATTAGTTATCTTTGACTCAAACTAATTAAGCTTCATTAGTTGAGCCTATATAAGGCCTCCACACCACCTAAACTCATTTTTTCTTGATCATTTTTGAGACAAAAATGTAAGAGAGAAGAGAGGGAGTGAAGAGAAGTTTAAACTCAAGGGAAGGAAGCTAACATTTGGGAGGAACTTTGAAAATTTGACCTCCTAGCTCAAAGAATTAAGCATCTTAAACCTAATTGAACACCTAATGTAACAACCTCGACACATAGTTAACGTTAATCCATGTTTAATTATACCTAAAAAGAAATTAAAGTGAAATTTTGCATCATACATTGCATTATATGTGTTTATATCTGTTTAACGTAGAAAAATCTATTCATGTTTCCGTTTCGGATTACAAATTGAAAGCCTTATCGGCATCCGATTCAGAAATTGACTTGATTTATGTGTTAATTAGAATTTTTAGAATTTTAGGGTAGGTTTAATTGAAATTCGATTCGGAACGATTAAATTAAAATAATTTAATGCCTACTTGATTAACTTGATCAACAAATAATAACACTTTTGCCCAAGCCTATATAAGGCTTCTATATACATCTCAACTCTCTTTTGTTCACCATTTCTGTTTTGTTGTTGATGTCAACCGCGAGAGAGAGAGAGAGAGAGAGAGAGAGAGAGAGAGAGAAGGGGAAGAGATTGGAGTCAATTTGAGGCCAAACTAGCAATTATTAGAGGAATTGAAGGGAATTTGAGGGATTAAGCAAGAGAACACTAGCATTTAAAGAATTGAGGACTCTAGGTAAGGAAGGAATCAAACTCTTAGTTGTGTAATTGAGTTAGATTTTACAAGAATTCAAGTGAGAGAAATGGATTGATAAGAGAATTAAATTAAAATTAGAGAATTGTAAGTCATTCTATACATGCATGCGTATTTATAGCATTTTGAAGTTTGTTTTCAGAGATTTTCTCCATGCATGTTGTAATTTTAGCATAAGTTGAAGAATTTATAACATTTCTCATCAATGGACCACATTTGATCATGTTCTAGAAGCCATGAACTCAAATGACCACATGCATGTCATGTCCATACCATGTTTTTGCATTTCAAGTTCAATTTTCGTATGTTTGACATACTTTTGGGCCTTGATTTCATGAAATGATCTTCAAACCATGATATTTTACAAGTTCCTAGATGTTTTCCCGAATTTTGGCCCAAGAAGATGAGTTTTGAAGTGTGGAATTCGAGCTTAGAACTTGGAAGTGCAATCTGGAAATTCCAGATTTTTGCACTTCTACTCGAGCGTCGGATTCTACGCTCGAGTGGAGACTCTGTGACCCTGCACTTCCGCTCGAGCGACCAGAAGTTCGCTCTAGCGTGAAATGAATGCTCCCAGAAGTTCATATGTTTTGCAGATCATTCGAGCGACACTAGTCATGCTCGAGCGAAGGTCTGAGTCTCACGCTCGAGCGGGGATCGAGCGTCCGTCGAGCGTGAAAATCAAGCAACCAATACTTTTTTCAAATTTTGTAGACCGCTCGAGCGAGGAAAGTTGTGCTCGAGCGGACCCTCATATTTTGCATGTTCGCTCGAGCGAGAAAAGCCACGCTCGAGCATGGACCCTGTTTTCAACAAGTTTTGAAAAATGTTTTCAAGTATATTTTGCATCCTCATTCCACCCTAGGCATTCCTAGGCCAAGATTAGACACCATAATGAGGATAAGAAGTAGAAACACACCAAGATAAGAAAGAATTAATTATTTCCAAATGTGTAATTCTGTACGTGTTCGCTTTGTAACTGTGTAGGTCACACGTTACAAAATGTCCGAGTTGTCAATTCCGTCTGTTTGCCTTGAAGCCATCTGTTAATTGTGAGTAATAACTCTGTAAAGCTATGCTTAATTACAAGTATTTTCTTACTGATATAATACAATCTGTTTTTTGAAATGCTATTTTATGAATTATGAAGGAATGTCTATTTTTCTGAAATGTATTTGTGGCATCCTTAGTTCACGTGGCCCTCGCTTGGAGGTAACAATACCGTGGCCAATATGCACGTGGCCCTCCCCTAGGGATAACAATACTGTGGCTTATATTCACGTGGCTCTTGCCCAGGGGTAATAATACCGAGGCCTATATTCACATGACCCTCGCTTGGGGGTAACAATACCATGGCTACTTGTGCGCAAGATATGGACCTTTATGGTTGTCGGTACCGACTATACATGTGAGTCTCAGGACCAAGTTGATATGTTAGCTAACGGATGTACCATGTATGATCTTATGCAAAATCCGTATATGAATATGAATATGAGTATGAACATGTATATGATCCTATTTCTGATTTGAAAATTTGAATATGCATAAGATCCTATTTATGATATAAACTCTGATTTCTAACTCTGTGATGGGTATCATTCGTTAAAAACCTTTACCTTATTATTATTCATTAGGCTCTCGCTCACCATTCCTAATATGTATGTAGGTGACCAGGCATGTGATCAAGGCCAGAGGTGACGGCCTAGAGTTTCGTTTTGTCAGACACCCTTTGCGTCTCCCGCGGAGGTTCCAAACCAAGTCATGTGTAGTGGCTACGTTTTGTGGATGTATAAGATTTTACTTCTTTTGGTTTTACGAACAAGTTTTCTGTTGTAACTGTCATGTAAACACCATGTTAAGTTTTGGTAACACACGTATATGTTTATAAAATTTAGAATTATTTTGTCCTATGTATGTCTGCAGAGCTCAATAGACGTTGTATTTTGTATAATTGTTTCTGCAGACCCTTGATTATATACTATTCTATTTAGAGACCTTTGGTAATCCAAGGATTACTGGTCGGTTACAATGCTAAACCTATAGAGGTGGGTTTGGGTCGTGACAGACTGGTATCAGAGCACGTGTTTTACCGCATGCACAAGTCCATATGAGCTTAGGATATCCTAGTAATAAGTAGGAGCATTCCATCTGTGTGTGTAAGTGTGTAGTAATCTTTATGAATGTGAAAATTAAATTTGAATCTGGACAAATGAAATTGAAAAGAATGAATAAGATTATTCCTATGTTTATTATTACGTGGTGTCTTTATAGCAACATGGAGAACACAAGAGGAAATGATACAAGCGAATCTTCTGAGGCCCGAATGAACAAAATGGAATAGATGCTTGCGGCCTTGACTGAAACAATGACGCAGCAACTAAGACAATAACCTTTGCCTCCTCCACCTCCGCCAGTGTTAGCCGAACTGGACAATAATGACATCATCAATTTGACTCAGAAATTTATGAAAATGAAGCCGCCGACCTTCTTGAGTGGTATTGAACCACTGAAGGAAGAAACCTGGTTGCTAGAAATGGAAAAGTTATTTGAAGTATTCCCTTGCTCCACAATTCAGAAAGTCTTTTTGGCTACTTACACCCTAAAGGATGAAGCCTGGAGATGGTGGCTGTTGGTTCGAAATAACAATGGGGACATGACATGGGCACAATTCAATGAGATATTCTACAACGAGTACTTTCCCCAATGCTTCAGGGACCGAAAAGTTTTTGAATTCCAAGAACTCAAACAAGAAAGAATGTTTGTGGACAAATATGAAGCTAAGTTTACTAAATCAGCTCGTTTTACCCCACACATGGTGGACATTGATTATAAGAAAGTGCGAAAGTCTGAGGGAGGACTGGACCTGGAAGTATTTGATTGAGTAGGTGTCTTGAAATTACCTACTTATGTAGAAGTACTCAACAGGGCATTGATGGCAAAGGCTATAATAGCAGCTAAGAAACAAACTACAACTCCAACAACTGAATGGAAAGGAAAGAGGACCAGATTCAATTTCAAGAAGGGCCGATCATTTTCGAAGAAGCAAAATACAAGATCTCCCAGTAGCTCTAGTCAAAGTAACGAATCTATTCCAAACTGCCCCGACTGCGGAATGAGGCATAAATGTGCATGTTACCATGCATCAGGTGCGTGTTTCCGGTGTGGCAAGACTGGCTACATGGTTAGGGATTGCCCGATGAGATCCAATGAGGTTAACCGTCCTTTGGCAAGTTCAGCCGGGTCTGCTTCTGCAGCAAGATCAAATGCAAGAACTAATACCAGGGGTAACCCGAACAATGGAACGTTGAGGCAATGGAGAGTGTTCGCACTAGTGCCTGGAGATGTACAAAATACTGAGTCTGTGGTGTCAGGTATAATTTCCATCTGTGCCCAAAATGCATATGTGCTGATAGATTCTGGTTCTACCCATTCATTTGTATCACATGCATTTTCTCGGAAACTAACTAGACCATTAGAGCCTATGAACTATTTACTATCTGTATCTACACCGTCTGGGGGTTCTATGATATGTGCTTGCGTTTATCTGGTATGCGATATTATGATTGGTGGTATGACACTGTATGTTGATTTGTTGCCCTTGAGCATCGATCATTTTGATTGTATTCTGGGTGTGGACTGGTTGACTAAATACTGTGCCACTATTGATTGTACAAGTAAATCTGTTGTGTTTAGACCACCTAGTATGCCCGAATTTATTTTTACTGGAAATGGGGTAGTTCCTCCACCATATTTGATTTCATTTATGAAAGCCAGGAATTGTTGAGGAAAGGTTGTCGGGGCTACATGTGTTGACTATGTCTTTGGATAGTACTAGTGTGGAAGCTATTCCTATGGTTTGTGACTTTCCTGATGTGTTTCCTAAGGACTTACATGGGGAGTTAATTGATAAGGAAATTAAGTTCACCATCGATGTTGTACCCAGGACACAGCCGATTTTCTAAAACTCCATATAGAATATCCACCACTGAACTAAAAGAATTGAAGGTCCAACTAAAAGAACTTTTAGATAAGAAATTCATCCGTCCAGGCATGTCACCTTAGGGTGCTCTAGTGTTGTTTGTAAAGAAGAATGATGGGTCATTGAGATTATATATGGATTACCATGAACTGAACAAAGTAACGGTCAAGAACAAATACCTTCTGCCGCGAATAGATGACTTGTTTGACCAATTGCAGGGAGCACAAGTGTTTTCTAAAGTTAGCCTTAGATCCGAGTATCACTAGTTAAAAGTCAAATCAGAAGATGTAGAGAAAACTGCTTTCCGGACCAGATATGGGCACTATGAATTTCTGGTAATGCCTTTTGGAGTAACTAATGCACCTACAGCATTCATGGATTTAATGAATAGGGTGTTCAAACAATTTCTAGATGAATTCATTGTTGTCTTTGTTGATAATATACTAATTTACTCCAAAAGCAGGGAAGAACATGAGAACCATTTGCAAACTGCTTTACAGACTTTGAGAGAAAAGAAACTGTATGCAAAACTATCCAAATGTGAATTTTGGCTTGATAGTGTGGCATTTTTGGGACATGTGATCAACAAGGATGGTGTCTCAATAGACCCACAGAAAATTGAAGCCGTTGTTGACTGGCCAAGACCAACCAACGTGCCAAAAGTTAGAAGTTTTCTGGGACTTGTTGGTTATTACAGAAGATTTGTGAAAGACTTCTCAAAACTTGCCATGCCATTGACACAATTAACATAGAAGAATGTACAGTTTGATTGGAATGATCAGCATGAATAAGCTTTTCAAGAATTAAAAACCAGGTTAGTGACTGCACCAATCTTAACTTTACCTAATGGTACTGATGGGTTCCAAATTTACAGTGACGCTTCGTATAAAGGGTTGGGTTGTGTGCTACTGCAGAATGGGAAAGTAATTGCTTATGCCTCTCGGCAACTACGTCCTCATGAGAAGAATTATCCGACCCACGACCTTAAACTCGCTGCGGTGGTTTTTACTTTGAAGATTTGGCGACATTATCTATATGGTATGACTTGTGAAGTGTACACAGACCATAAAAGCCTCAAATACTTCTTTACCTAAAAAGAACTAAACATGAGACAGAGAAAGTGGCTAGAATTTATCAAAGACTATGATTTACAAATTCTATATCATCCAGGGAAGGCAAATACCATTGCAGATGCATTGAGCTAGAAATCCATTGTTAAATTATCATGTTTGCTCACCGGCCAGAGAGAGTTGTTATGTGACTTGGAGAAGAATGAGATTGAAGTTGTGTTATGTGAACAGGGCGGAATCTTAGCCACCATTTCTGCTCAGCCTGCAATCATTAAAGAAATTAAAGGGAAACAAAGTGAAGATGAGTTTCTGAGGAAAATTATTGATGAGATTGAATCGAAATTGAAACTAGGATTTGTGTTTGACAATGAAGTGTTGAAATTTCAAAATCGCCTTTGTGTGCCGAACTGTTTAGACCCCAGGAAGCACATCATGACTGAAGCTCACAACTCAAAATTCACCATGCATCCGGGAAATACGAAGATGCATCACGATTTGAAACAGAATTTCTGGTAGCCGGTAATGAAAAAGTGTTTTGTAGATTTTGTGGCTAGATGTTTACACTGTCAACAAGTTAAAGCCGAACATCAGCGACTCGCTAGTTTGTTACAGCCACTTCCAATACTTGAATGGAAATAGGAGCACATTACCATGGACTTCATTGTGGGATTTCCTTGCTCCTTCTAAGGTATGGATTCTATCTGGGTCATTGTTGATCGTTTAACTAAGTCTGCCCATTTTCTGCCTGTCAAATCTTTGTATAATACAGATAAGTTGGCTAATTTGCATGTCAATGAAATTGTAAAATTGCATGGAGTTCCAGTGTCCATAGTATCTGACAGAGATCCCAAGTTTACTTTAAGGTTTTGGCAGAGTTTGCAATAGGCCTTAGGGACTGAGCTGAGATTAAGCAGTGCTTATCATCCACAGACGGATGGCCAATCTGAACAGACCATTCAAACATTGGAGGACATGTTACAAATGTGTGCGTTGGACTTTCAAGGTAATTGGGAGACTTACCTTCCTCTGGCCGAATTTGTGTATGATAACAGCTATCATTCAAGCGTTAGGATGGCTCCTTACGAAGCTTTGTATGGAAGAAAATGCCGATCTCCAATATGTTGGGCCAAAGTAGGTGATAGACCTTTGTTGGGACCGGAACTTATGCAAGAAACAACCGAGAAAGTGAAACTCATCCAACAACGTTTGAAAACTACACAGAGCCGGCAAAAGAGTTATGTTGATGTCCGAAGAAGAGACATGGAATATGAAGTCGGGGATCACATATTTATTAAAGTGACTCCAATGAAAGGACAAACGCGATTTGGTGTTAAGGGAAAATTAGCACCGAGATATGTTGGGCCATATGAAATTCTCGAGAAGATCAATTCAGTAACATACCAAGTAGCTTTACCTCCAGTGATGGAAAACATGCACAATGTCTTTCATGTCTCTATGCTTTGGGATTATTTGAGAGATCCACTACATGTGATAGAGCTGACTCATGTACATCTAAAGGATAATTATACCTACGAGGAGAGGCCAATGCAAATTGTGAACCGCCGAATCAAAAGATTGAGAAACAAGGAAATTCTGTTAGTAAAGGTTGATTGGCAAAACCACGGAGGAACTTATGCTACATGGGAAACAAAAGAAGATATGATGAAGAGATATCCGGATTTATTTCCGTTGGACCCAACGTTTTTTCCGAAACGAAGGTAATTCAAGTTTGGAGGACCAAACTCTTTAAAGGGGAAAAACTGTAATAACCCCGACCCATAGTTAACGTTAATCCATGTTTAATTATACCTAAAAAGAAATTAAAGTGAAATTTTGCATCATACATTGCATTATATGTGTTTATATCTGTTTAGCGTAGAAAGATCTATTCATGTTTCCATTTCGGATTACGAATTGAAGGCCTTATCGGCATCCGATTCAAAAATTGACTTGATTTATGTGTTAATTAGAATTTTTAGAATTTTAGGGTAGGTTTAATTGAAATTCGATTTGGAACGATTAAATTAAAATAATTTAATGCCTACTTGATTAACTTGATCAACAAATAATTATACTTTTGCCCAAGCCTATATGAGGCTTCTATATACATCTCAACTCTCTTTTCTTCACCATTTATGTTTTGTTGTTGATGTCAACCGTGAGAGAGAGAGAGAGAGAAGGGGAGAGATTGGAGTCAATTTGAGGCCAAGCTAGTAGTTATTAGAGGAATTGAAGGGAATTTGAGGAATTAAGCAAGAGAACACTAGCATTTGAGGAATTGAGGACTATAGGTAAGGAAGGAATCAAACTTTTAGTTATGTAATTGAGTTAGATTTTACAAGAATTCAAGTGAGAGAAATGGATTGACAAGAGAATTAAGTTAGAATTGGAGAATTGTAAGTCATTCCATATATGCATGCGTATTTATAGCATTTTAAAGTTTGTTTTCAAAGATTTTCTCTATGCATGTTGTAATTCTAGCATAAGTTGAAGAATTCATGACATTTCCCATCAATGGACCACATTTGATCATGTTCTAGAAGCCATGAACTCAAGTTAACACATGCATGTCATGTTCATACCATGTTTTTACATTTTAAGTTGAATTTCCGTATGTTTGACATACTTTTGGGCCTTGATTTCATGAAATGATCTTCAAACCATGATATTTTACAAGTTCCTAGATGTTTTCCAGAATTTTGGCCCAAGAAGATGAGTTTTGAAGCGTGGAATTCGAGCTTGGAACTTAGGAGTGCAAATTGGAAATTCCAGATTTTTACACTTTCGCTTGAGCATCGGATTCTACGCTCGAGCGGAGACTCTGTGACCCTGCACTTTTGCTCAAGCGACCAAAAGTTCGCTCGAGCATAAAATGGATGCTCCCAGAAGTTCATATGTTTGGCAGATCGCTCAAACGACACTAGTCACGCTTGAGCGAAGGTCTGAGTCTCATGCTCGAGCGGGGATTGAGCGTCCATCGAGTGTGAAAATCAAACAACCAGTACTTTTTTCAAAATTTGCAGACCGCTCAAGCAAGGAAAGTTGCGCTCGAGCAGACCCTCATATTTTGCATGTCCACTTGAGCGAGGAAAGCCACGATCAAACGTGGGCCCTGTTTTCAACAAGTTTTGAAAAATGTTTTCAAGTATATTTTGCATCCTCATTCCACCCTAGGCATTCCAAGGCCAAGATTAGACACCATAATCACAATAAGAAGTAGAAACACACCAAGATAAGAAATAATTAATTATTTCCGAGTGTGTAATTCTGTACATGTTCGCTTTGTAACTGTGTAGGTCACACGCTACAAAACGTCTAAGTTGTCCATTCCGTCTGTTTTCCTTGAAGCCATCTGTTAATTGTGAGTAATAACTCTGTAAAGCTATGCTTAATTACAAGTATTTTCTGACTGATATGAAACGATCTATTTTCTGAAATGCTATTTTATGAATTATGAAGGAATGTCTATTTTTCTAAAATGTATTTGTGGCATCCTTAGTTCACGTGGCCGTCGCCCGGGGGTAACAATACCGTGGCCAATATGCACGTGGCCCTCGCCCAGAGGTGACAATACTGTAGCTTATTTTCATGTGGCCCTTACCCGGGGGTAACAATACCGAGGCCTATATTCACGTGGCCCTCGCCTAGGGGTAACAATATCATGGCTACTTGCGCGCAAGATATAGACCTTTATGGTTGTCGGTACCGACTATACATGTGAGTCTTAGGACCAAGTTGATATATTAGCTAATGGATGTACCACGTATAATCTTATGCAAAATCCGAATATGAATATGAATATAAGTATGAGTATGAATATGAGTATGAGTATGAACATGTATATGATCCTATTTCTGATTTGAAAATTTGAATATGCATAAGATCCTGTTTCTGATAGAAACTCTGATTTCTAAACTCTGTGATGGGCATCATTCGTTAAAACCCTTTACCTTGTTATTATTCACTAGGCTCTCGCTCACCATTCCTAATATGTATGTAGTGACCAAGCATGTGATCAGGGCCAGAGTTAACGACCTAGAGTGTCGTTTTGTCAACCACCCTTTGCGCCTCTTGCGGAGGTTTCGGACCAAGTCATGTGTAGTGGTTATGTTTTATGGATGTATAAGATTTTACTTCTTTTGGTTTTACGAACAAGTTTTCTATTGTAACTGTCATGTAAACACCATATTAAGCTTTGGTAACACACATATATGTTTATAAAGTTTAAAATTATTTTTTCCCATGTATGTCTGCACAGCTCAATGGACGTTGTATTTTGTATAATTGCTTCCGCGGCCCCTTGATTATATATTATTCTGTTTAGAGGCCTTCGGTAATCCAATGATTGCTGGCCGGTTACGATGCTAAACCTATAGGGGCGGGTTTGGGTCGTGACACCTAAGGTAAGAAATCAAACCTTTAGCTTTGTAATTGAATTTGTTCATACATGAATACAAGAGAATTGAGCTATGAGATGCAAGAATTAAGCTTGAGAAATGGAAAGGAAGACCAATTCATACATGCATGTGTATTTCATTGCATTTGGAGCATGTTTTCTAAAAAATTCTCTAATGCATGTAATAAATTGACTTTAGTTGTAGGAATTCATCATGTTTTACATCCTCTTATCTCATTTGATTATGTTTTGGAAATTTTGAACCCAAGTCAATACATGCATGGTGTGTGTACTCATAATTCAAGTTTAAATTTGAAGAATCCACTTGCTTTTGGGCCTTGATTTTGAGTAATGATTCTTACTTCATGATGTTTTGCAAGTTTACAAGAGTTTCCTTAAGTTTTTGGCCCAAGAAACCATAATTTACAGCTTTGGGGTTGAATTTGAAGCTTGGAAGCAATTCTGGAAATTTTAGAATTCTGCTTCGACGCTCGAACAACAAATCCTGTGCTCGAGCGACCATCTTTATTTTTGCACTTCCGCTCGGGCGTCCATGAGTCCGCTCGAGCGTAAAATGCATGCTCCTAGAAGTTTGCGTGTTTTGTAAACCGCTCGAGCAACAAAAGTTGCGCTCAAGCAAGGGCATGAGTCTCACGCTCGAGCGAGCGTCGAGCGAGCATCGAGCGGAAAAATCAAGCAACCAGCACTTTTGTAAAGTTTACAAACCGCGTGAGCGAAGGAATATGTGCTCAAGCAACCACTCGCA
Source organism: Camellia granthamiana (assembly GCA_036172215.1). Lineage (NCBI taxonomy): Eukaryota > Viridiplantae > Streptophyta > Magnoliopsida > Ericales > Theaceae > Camellia > Camellia granthamiana. The sequence continues at coordinate 124,487,515 of CM069908.1, read as the reverse complement.
TTTTGCATGTCCACTCGAGCGAAGAAAGTTGCACTCAAGCGTGACCCCTGTTTTCAGCAATTTTTGCTAAGTGTTTTCAAATGCATTTTAGCATCCTCATTGCATCCTAGGCATTCCTAGACCAAGATTAAGACACCATAATGAGGATAAGAAGTAGAAACACACCAAGATGAGAAAGAATTAAGTTAATGTTTCCAAGTGTGTAATTCAGTATGTGTTCGTTCTGTAACTGTGTAGGTCACGTGCCACAAGACGTCTGATTTGCCCATTCTGCCTGTTTGCCTTGAAGCCATCTGTTAATTGTGAGTAATAACTTAGTAAAGCTATGTTCAACTTTATTTATTTTCTGTATGAAGTAATAAGATTTGTTTTTTGAACTGTTATTTGTGAATCATGAATGAATGTCAATTTTTCTTAAATGTATTTGTGGCATCCTTAGTTCACGTGGCCTTCGCCTGGGGGTAACAATACTATGGCCAAAATACATGTGGCCCTCTCTCGGGGGTAACAATACCGTGGTTTATATTTATGTGGCCCTTGCCCGGGGGTGACAATACCGAGGCCTATATTCACATGGCCCTCGCCTGGGAGTAACAACACTATGGCTACTTGCGCGCAAGATATGAACTCTTATGATTGTCGGTACCGACTATGCAAAATGTGATATGTCATGATAGCTAAATGGATATACCATAAATACTTGCTGATGATTCTGGAAAGAATGTAAATATGTTTCTGAAAAGGATTTGTTTCTGATATAAACTCTGATTTCTGACTCTGTGATGGACATGTTTCATTGAAACCTTTTACCTTGTTATTATTCACTAGGCTTCCGCTCACTATTTATATTATGTATGTAGGTGAGCAGGCACGTGACCAGATTTAAGCTGCTGGCTGGAATCTTGGGTTAACCAGCCACTGTGCCTCCCGGGGAGGTTCCCCTTTTGTGATGTCCCATTTTGTAACCTTGCTGCAGATATTTTTGTTTGTTTTGCTTATCCGTACTTTGGGCTAAGTCCCCATTTGGCTGTACTTGTGTAAATGGATGATATATAACTTATGTGTTTGTGACGTCACAAGTATATACGTAAGTTTGTTTTGAAGATTACTGTCTCATATACGTCAACACAGCTCTATGGATTATGTCTATTTTATCTATTTGCTTCCGCATCCTTTAATTATATGTTGTTCTATTAAGAGGCCTTTGGTAATCCAAGGATTACTGGCCAGTTACGACGCTAAACTTATAGGGGCGGTTTGGGTCGTGACAGAGTGGTATCAGAGCACATGTTCTATCGCACACACGAGTCCATATGAGCTTAAGATGTCCTAGTAAGAAGTAGGCGCATTCCATCAGCATGTGTGAGTGTGTGGTAATCTTTATAAATATGAAAACTGAATTTGAATCTAGACAAATAAAATTGAAAGAGATAAACAAGATTATTCCTATGTTTATTATTACTTGGTGTCTCTATAGCAACATGGAGAATGCAAGGGGAAATGATACAAGTGAATCTTCTGAGGCCCGAATGAACAGAATGGAACAGATGCTTATGGCTTTGATTGAAGCAATGACACAGCAACTAAGACAACAACATTTGTCTCCTCCGCCTCCGCCAGTACTAGTTGAACCGGACAATAATGACATCATCAATTTGACTTAGAAATTTATGAAAATGAAACCGCCGACCTTCTTGGATGGCATTGAACCATTGAAGGCAAAAACCTGGTTACTAGAAATGGAAAAGTTAATTGAAGTGTTCCCTTGCTCTGCAACTCAGAAAGTACTTTTGGCTACCTACACCCTAAAGGATGAAGCTCAGAGATGATGGTTGTTAGTTCAAAATAACAACGGGGACATGACATGGGCATAATTCAATGAGATATTCTATAACAAGTACTTTCCCCAATGCTTCAGGGACCGAAAAGTTTTTGAATTCCAAGAACTTAAGTAAGGGAAGATGTCCGTAGCTGAGTACGAGGCTAAGTTCATCGAGTTGGCCAAATTTGTTCCTCACATGGTGGACACAAATTATAAGAAAGCTCGAAAGTTCGAGGGAGGACTAGACTTGGAAATATTTGATTGAGTAGGCGTCATGAATTGCCTACTTATGTAGAAGTGCTTGATAGGGCATTGATGGCAAAAGCCATAATAGAAACCAAGAAACAAGCTATAACTCCAACCACAGAATGGAGAAGTAAAAGATCCGGATTCCATTTTAAGAAAGGCCGATCATTTTCGAAGAAGCAAAATACAGGATCTTCCAGTAACTCTAGTCAAAGTAACGGATCTATTCCAAACTACCCTGATTGCAGAAGGAAGCATAAAGGTGCATGTTACCGTGCATCAAGTGCGTGTTTCAGAGGGATTGCTCGATAGGATCCAATGAGGTTAACCGTCCTGCGGCAAGTTCAGCCGAATCTGCTTCTGCAGCAAGATCAAATGCAAGAACTAATGCCAGGGGTAACGCTGACAATGAAACGTTGGGCAATGAAGAGTGTTCACACTAGTGCCCAGAGATGTACAGAACACCGACTCTGTTGTGTCAGGTATAATTTCCATTTGTGCCCAGAATGCATATGTCTTGGTAGATTCTGGTTCTACATGCTCATTTGTGTCGCATGCCTTTTCTAGGAAATTAACTAGACCCTTAGAATGCATGAATTATTTATTGTCTGTATCAACGCAATCTGGGGATTCTATGGTATGTGCATATGTATATCCGGCATGTGATGTTTTGATTGGTGATATGACGTTGTACGTTAATTTGCTGCCTTTGAGCATTAACCACTTTGATTGCATATTGGGTATGGACTGGTTAACGAAGTATTGTGCATCTATTGACTGTGTAAATAAATCTGTTGTATTTCGTCCACCTGGTATGCTTGAGCTTATTTTCACTGGGAATGGAGTAGTTTCTCCACCATACTTGATTTCATTCATGAAAGCCAAAAAATTGTTAAGAAAAGGTTGTCAAGGCTACTTGTGTTGTGTCTTGACTGAGTCTTCAGATAGTACTAATGTGGAAACGATACCTATAGTCTGTGAATTTCCTGATGTGTTTCCTAATGACTTACCCGGGGACTTAATTGATAGGGAAATTGAATTTACTATTGATGTAATACCTGGAACACAACCTATCTCCAAGATTCCTTATAGAATGCCAACTTTTGAACTGAAAGAACTAAAAGTCCAACTTCAAGTACTCTTAGACAAGAAATTCATTCGTGTTAGCACCTCACCTTGGGGAGCCCCAGTGTTGTTTGTCAAAAAGAAAGATAGGTCTTTGAGACTATGTATTGACTATCGGGAGTTGAACAAAGTAACTGTCAAGAACAAATACCCTTTACCCTGAATAGACGACCTATTTGACCAACTACAAGGAGCACTAGTGTTCTCCAAAATAGGTCTCATATCTGGGTATCACCAATTAAAGGTCAGGGTAGAAGATGTAGAGAAAAAAACATTTAAAACTCGATATGGGCACTATGACTTTTTAGTCATGCCATTTGGGGTAACAAATGCACCCGCAACCTTTATGGACTTGATGAATAGGGTTTTTAAACAATTTCTAGACGAGTTTATAGTTGTGTTTATTGACGACATTCTGATTTACTCTAAAAGCTAGGAAGAGCATGAGAGTCATTTGAGAACTGCTTTACAGATTTTGAGAGAGAAGAAGTTATATGCCAAATTGTCCAAATGTGAATTCTGGCTTGACAGTGTAGCATTTCTGGGACATGTTGTCATGACCCGCACCTGCCTCCATGGGTTAAGGACATAACCGGCCAATAATCACGAGATTACCTACGGCCTTAAACAAAATCAGATATATTTTAACAGAGTTAGGGGGGCCAAACGGAAGCAAGTTCAAACTTTTATCCATAGAGTTGTGCTTACATGGCACGTCGTAACATTTCACAAACATACATTAATAACTCACATCGAGGAAAGTTAACATATAAGCTTTACACAACAGGATCATTCAAGTCATGGTCAGCCAATCAAAATTATATACAACCGTAATCCAAAGTTCTCGCCAACATGACCACAAAAAAAAAAATATAACAAAAAAAAGCAAAAGGGAGAAAACAAGTCTCGTGCGTGAGACGTATGGGCTGACTCTTCAAAACCTTGACTGTTTCACACAAACTTCACTGAGGTTGGGTTTGGACCTCCTTTGGCTCACCTACAGACACATGAATGAGTGTGAGCAAAAGCCCAGTGAATAATATCAAATAAAGAACATACACGAACGGTATTTAGAACAACATACATCAGACGGCCTTGGGCCCAATTCATATTTCTATCTAGTATATATATATATAGGTCAAATGACTGCGGTTCCAAACACATCAAACGGCCTTGGGACCAATTCATTCATATCCGACGGCCTTTGGCCCAATTGTTCTTGTCTGACGGCCTTTGGCCAATCATTCGTGTCAAACGACCTTCGGCCCATTCATTCTTGTCAAACGGCCTTTGGCTCAATCATTTATGTCAAACGGCCTTTGGCCCAATCATTTATGTCAAATGGCCTTCGGCCCAACCTTTTATGTTAAACGGCCTTTGGCCTAACCTTTCATGTCAAACGGCCTTGGGCCCAACCTTTCATGTCAAACGGCCTTCGGCCCAACCTTTCATGTCAAATGGCCTTCGGCCCAGTCATTTGTATCCAACGGCCTTTGGCTCAACCATATAGCATAACAGATATTTGTCCACAATTCAAATTAACAAACTTATAAGACTGATATGGAAATAAGCAATTGGACAAATAACATACTTCAAATATCTCTATTAAGATATTACTCACAGTGATCTGCCGGTGGATTTGCCCTCGTGCTTGACCTTACACATTTCATGAACATAATGGGTCACAAACGATTCATTCTGTTCTTAATTCATATATTCCTCTTAGGCTTCGTTCTTATCCTTTTAACTTATTTACAATGCTTAATGCATGCCTAAGAGTGTTTAGAAATGAAAGAGAACGGAAAATGAAACACGAAACATCTTTACAAAATTTCATAAACAGGGTTCCCCGCTCGAGCGTGGGTTCCGCCGCTCAAGCGGACCCTCATGGTCTGCAAAAGTACCGATTGCCTCATTTTTACGCTCGAGCGTGAATTCAGACGCTCGAGCTGAAAGTTACACTACATGGCTTCCCGCTCGAGCGTGAATGTCCCCGCTCGAGCGGATATCAATGTCTGCAAAAATTTCTAGGAGCTCGCATTTCACGCTCGAGCGGCGCTTTCCCCGCTCGAGCGGACATGCCAATTTCTGGGTTTTCCAAAATTGTTTTTCAAGTGCAACCTTGATATTTAAAGGTCCAACATTCATGTTTTTGGTCCAAAAACGTGGAGACACAATATATAACATGAGGATGTAAGCAATATGAGGCCAATTATTCAAAATCATGGTCACATTCTCAAATTATTCAACATTTCTTTTGTGTAATCAAAACTCATGCATTCAAACCTCATATAAGCTCCATATCTTCAATAATCAAACATGCATGTCAATTTTTGACTTCATTTCTATTTCAAATCTTACAAATGACACTTATTATTATGAAACCCATGAAAATTATGCATGCATGTGAAGATTGGTGCCTAATTTTCCATGTCCAACATTATTCATGCTAGCTTATGCAATTTCATGGCAATTCATGGTGATTCATAGTAATTTTATGCATGCATGTGCATTCTAACTTCATATTCAACTCAATCTTTGCCATGAGCTACCATACCACTTGAATTCACAAAATTACATACTCAACTCATAAATTAAGAGTTGATTACTCACCTAGGAGCTTCAAACACTCAAGTTCTTTGAGTTTAACTTCCAATTCTTAAGCCTTGAGCCAAAATTGCACAATTCTCCCTCTTTCTCTCTCTAGAGCCGACCCTTTCCCTCTCTAGAGTGTAAAATCTGATTTTGAGCTCAAAACTAAAGGAATGTGGGTGTATAATGGCCCTTTCATAGCCTCTCTTAATCAAATTCCATTAACACTAATTAATTGAGCACTATTTGATCAATTTAATCTATTTAATTTGATCGGAATCAATTTTCAATTAAATTTCACTGTAGGTTCTAAAAATTACGCTAATCACAATGGCAAAATCAATTTCGGTTTCTGTGGCCGATAAGGTCTTCAATTTTTCAGTTTATAACAGTAAGTTGAACAGATTTTCCTACGGTAAACAGATAGAAATTCAAAACCACATATATTCATATAAATGGCACTCAAAATCATATCAAACACATAATCACACTCATAATAGAGATCAATTAGCATAATACGGAACAGGGTTATCACAGTCTTCCCCCCTTTAGGAAGTTTGGTCCTCCAAACTTATTTTACCTTCGTCAAGAATCAAATGTGGATAGCGTAATCGCATTTCATCTTCTTTTTCCCATGTAGCGTCCGTCCCATAGTGTTCTTTCCATTCCACTTTCACCATCGGGATGGACTTGCTTCTCAACTGTTTTACTTGCCGGTCAATGATTCGTTCCGGCCATTCTGCGTACTCTATATTTTCATCAAGAGCTATCCGGTGATAATCAATCACATGAAACGGATCCCGAAGATAACACTTCAATATTGATACGTGGAATACATTGTGCATTTGTTCGAATCCCGATGGCAAAGCGACTCGGTAAGCAACAGGGCCAAGCCTTTCTAGAATTTGGAATGGCCCAACATAACGGGGCGACAATTTACCTTTCTTACCGAATCTTACTTGGCCCTTTATCAGAGTTACACGGATAAACACATGGTCACCAACCTCATACTCAAGAGGCCTTTTTCGAACATTTGTATAATTCTTTTGCCGACTCTGGGCCGTTTTGAGCCTTTGCTGAATAATCTTGATCTTTTCAGAAGTGTCTTGCACAATTTCAAGCCCAAGCAAGGCCCTATCCCCAACTTCTGTCCAACAAATCGGTGATCTATACCTTCTACCATACAAAGCCTCGTATGGTGCCATACCAATGCTGGAGTGGAAACTGTTATTATATGCAAACTCTGTTGGTGGCAAGTAATTTTCCCAACTCCCTTGGAAATCTAAAGCACACATTCGGAGCATATCTTCCAAGGTCTGAATTGTTCGTTCTGATTGCCCGTCAGTCTGCGGGTGGAATGCGGTACTAAACCTCAATTCTGTTCCCATAGCTTTTTGCAAATTTTTCCACAATCTAGACACAAATTTCGGATCTCTATCCGAGATAATGGATACCGGGACTCCGTGTAAATGAACAATCTCATCAACATATATAGTAGCCAATCTATAAGCATCAAATGTAGTTCTAACAGGTAGAAAATGTGCAGATTTAGTCAGTCAATCCACTACAACCCAGATAGAATCCATACCTCGAGGTGTTCAGGGTAGACCAACAACAAAGTCCATAGTCACATGCTCCCACTTCCATTCAGGAATAGGGAGAGACTGAAGCAGACCTCCCGGCTTCTGATATTCAGTTTTTACTTGCTGACATTGAAGGCACTTGGACACATATTCTGCAATTTCTTTCTTCATTTTGGGCCACCAATAGTTTTGTTTCAAATCCCGATACATTTTGTTATTACCCGGATGCATAGCAAATGCTGATTTATGGGCTTCATCTAGAATTCTCTTCTTTAGTTCTGGAACATTTGGGACACACATTCGGTTTTGAAATTTCAGCACTTCATTTTCAAGGCTGAACTCTGCCTTCGGACTTGTCTCAAATTCATCGATCACTTTCTTGACGAATTCATCATCTTTTTGCCTCTATTTAATTTTAGAGATTATTGCTGGTTCAACTGAAATGGTAGCTATCAATCCGCCCTGTTCACACGATACCACTTCTATCTCGAACTTCTCAAAATCTTGCAAGATTTCCTTCTGTTCAGTAAGCAAACAAGCCAAATTCCCCATTGATTTTCTGCTCAAGGCATCAGCAACTGTATTGGCTTTCCCGGGGTGATACTGGATTTCAAGATCATAGTCTTTTATCAATTCAAGCCATCTCCTCTGTCACATGTTCAACTCCTTCTGTGTAAAGAAGTATTTCAGACTTTTGTGATTCGTGTAGACTTCACACTTTGCCCCACACAAATAATGCTGCCAAATTTTCAAAGCGAATACAACTGCGACCAATTCTAAATCATGTGTTGGGTAGTTTTTCTCATGTGGTGTCAATTGTCGGGAGGCATAGGCAATTACCCTTCCATTTTGCATTAGTACACAACCCAAACCTTTATAAGATGCATCACTGAAAATTACGAAGTTTTCCGTACCTGTGGGCAATGTTAATATTGGTGCAGTGGTCAGTCTCGTTTTCAGTTCATGAAAGACAGATTCTCTTTCGTCATTCCATTCAAATGGTTGCCCTTTGCGTGTCAGTTGGGTAAGAGGTACAACTATCCTCGAAAAGTCTTTCACAAACCTCCTGTAATACCCGGCTAAGCCCATGAAATTGCAGACCTCTGTTACATTTGTCGGTGTAGGCCAATTCACAATTGCCTCTATTTTCTGTGGGTCCACTGAAATCCCCTCTTTGTTGATAACATGCCCTAAGAAAATAACTTCATCCAACCAAAACTCACACTTCTTTAGTTTAGCAAATAATTTCTTTTCTCTAAGTGTTTGCAAAACAGTCCTCAGATGTTGTTCATGTTCAAGTTTATTCCTTGAGTATATCAAAATGTCATCAATAAAAACCACAACAAATTCAGCAAGGTAGGTCTTAAAAATTTGGTTCATTAGGTCCATAAAAGCTGCAGAGGCATTAGTCACCCTAAATGGCATAACAAGAAATTCATAATGGCCATACCTTGTTCGAAACGCAGTTTTCTCAATATCCCCTGCTTTCACCTTCAACTGGTGGTATCCGGATCTCAAATCAATTTTGGAAAATACTTGCAATCCTTGCAACTGGTCAAACAAGTCATCAATACAAGGTAAAGGGTATTTATTCTTTATTGTCACCTTGTTCAGTTCTGGGTAGTCAATACACAAGCGCAAGGTTCCATCTTTCTTTTTCACAAATAACAACGGTGCACCCCATGGTGAAGTACTAGGTCGGATAAATCCTTTATCAAGTAGGTCCTGTAACTATTCTTTCAATTCTTTCATTTCAGCAATAGCCATTCTGTAGGGAGTTTTAGAAATAGGCTGGGTGCCTGGCATAATTTCAATCGTAAACTCTATCTCCCTGTCTACCAATTCCCCTGGTAATTCATTTGGAAACACATTTGGAAATTCTCCAACAATAGGGATACTGTTCAATTCAACATTCACAGATTGTTCAGATAGCACACAACACAAATAATCCTGGCACATTTTCCTGATTAATTTACATACTTTCATTGCAGAAATCAAATAAGGTGGAAGCACTACCCTGTTACCCACAAACACAATTTCTTCCTGTTCCGGTGGTTTAAACACAACCCGTTTTGTTACACAATCAATGGTGGCACAATATTTAGTTAACCAATCCATGCCCAGAATTATATCAAAGTGCCTAAAGTTCAAGGGCAACAAATCCACATACAGAATAGCATTCCCAATTTGCATGTCATAAAAACGATATATAAATTCACACAATACAGATTCCCCGGATGAAGCAGATACACATATCAGATATGGCAATAATTCTAGAGGTCTACTCAGTCTAGATGCAAATGCACATGTTACGAAAGAGTGTGTTGATCTAGAGTCAATTAACATAAAAGCATCCTGATTACATATAGAAATAGTACCTGAGATAACTGCGTTAACATTCCGTGTATCGCTCGGAACAAGCGCGAAAACTCTCCCTTGCCTCACGGTATCTCCGGTGGTAGTAGATCTCATAGTATTTCCCGGTTTTAGGATCGATGCAGTGGAACTAGCAGCTATCTTCCCACTATTCTGATTACATTCTCTGGCTATATGCCCTGTTTTATCACATTTGAAACAAGCTCCCGACACCCGGTAACAAACTCCATGGTGTCTTTTACTACAAATATTGCACATTGGAGATATATCTCGGGAAGAATTCGAAGTGCTCGAGGAGGCCGTATTCTGTTTCTTTGAAAAAAAAAATTTCGAAAAGAAGCCTTATCTTTTGCTACCCTTCGAGTCAATTGTTGATCTGGTCTGTCTAGCTATGTTAGCTTCCGATATTATGGCCCGATCTAGCACCCCAATATAGGTTTCCAGCTTCAGGACATTTGCCCTTTCTAAAATATCACTTCGAAGCCCACTTTCAAAATGTCTCGCTTTCTTGTAGTCGGTATCGATCACATGTGATGCAAACCTGGCCAACTCAGTGAATTTTGCCTCATACTTAGCTACTGTCATGCTGTCTTGTTTAAGTTCCATGAACTCCGATACTTTCCTATCACGGACACATTGAGGGAAGTACTTATCATAGAAAACTTCCAAGAATTTCGCCCAGCCAATGTCTTTATGATTCTCACGCATTAACATCCACCATCTTCTTGCTTCGTCTTCTAGCATAAAGGTGGCCAGAAGTACTTTATGTGTCTCTAAACAAGGAAACACCTCAAACAGCTTTTCAATGCCGAGAACCCACGCCTCGACTTTTAACGAATCTAATCCCCCATGAAACTGTGGTGGTTTTATTTTCTTAAACTCTTTGGTGAGAGCTATTATCCGGTCATCATTCTGTAGGTCTGGCACAGTAGGTGCCGGAGGTGGAGGTGGAGGATGTGGTTGCTGCCACTGTTGTTGTTGCCTCAATGTTTCTGCCATTTCCTGAATCAATCTTTCCATCCTATCCATTCTGGCAGTAGAGGACTCTCCTATCTCATCACCTCTCGTTCTCACCATCTGATTAGACTTGCATTATTCTTTTATATAACAGTTTCACAAATACGCATATACCAAGAAGCATGCATATTCAAATAATTTATAATGCAAGTAGTTCACAAACATATAGCGTACAAGCATTTATCTCAAAGCATTTAAGCACATTCTTGATGTTTTCAGATTCATACTTATCATATGAATGCATCCTAGATCTTTTTTAGATGCTTATTACTCTTTTGGACAAGTGTGTGAGTTATTAACTCGTACTCTGATACCACTCTGTCATGACCCGCACCAGCCCCCATGGGTTAAGGACATAACCAGCCAGTAATCATGAGATTACCTACTGCCTTAAACCAAATCAGATATATTTTAACAGAGTTAAGGGGGCCAAACGGAAGCAATTTCAAACTTTTGTCCAGAGAGCTGTGCTTACATGGCACGTCGTAACATTTCATAAACATACATTAATAACTCACATCGAGGAAAGTTAACATATAAGCTTTACACAACAGGATCATTCAAGTCATGGTCAGCCAATCAAAACTATATACAACCATAATCCAAAGTTCTCGCCAACATGACCAAAAAAAATAATATAACAAAAAAAAAGCAAAAGGGCGAAAACAAGTCTCGTGCGTGAGACGTATGGGCTGACTCTTCAAAACCTTGACTGTTTCACACAAACTTCACTGAGGCTGGGTTTGGACCTCCCTTGGCTCACCTACAAACACATGAATGAGCGTGAGCGAAAGCCTAGTGAATAATATCCAATAAAGAAGATACACGAACGGTATTTAGAACAACATACATCAAACGGCCTTGGGCCCAATTCATATTTCTATCTAGTATATATATATATAGGTCAAGTGACTGCGGTTCCAAACACATCAAAAGGCCTCGGGCCCAATTCATTCATATCCGACGGCCTTTGGCCCAATCATTCCTGTCCGACGGCCTTTGGCCCAATCATTCGTGTCAAACGGCCTTTGGCCCATTCATTCGTGTCAAACGGCCTTTGGCCCAATCATTTATGTCAAACGGCCTTCGGCGCAACCTTTCATGTCAAACAGCCTTTGGCCAAACCTTTCATGTCAAACGGCCTTTGGTCCAACCATATGGCATAACAGATATTTATCCACAATTCAAATTAACAAACTTATAAGACTGATATGGAAATAAGCAATTGGACAAATAACATACTTCAAATATCTCTATTAAGATATTACTCATAGTGATCTGCCGGTGGATTTGCCCTCGTGCTTGACCCTACACATTTCATGAACATAATGGGTCACAAATGATGCATTCCGTTCTTAATTCATATATTCCTCTTAGGCTTCATTCTTATCCTTTTAACTCATTTACAATTCTTAATGCATGCCTAAGAGTGTTTAGAAATGAAAGAGAACGGAAAATGAAACACGAAACATCTTTACAAAATTTCATAAACAAGGTTCCCCGCTTGAGCGTGGGTTTCGACGCTCGAGCGGACCCTCATGGTCTGCAAAAGTACTGGTTGCCTCATTTTTACGCTCGAGCGTGAATTCGGACGCTCAAGCTAAAAGTCACACTACATGGCTCCTCGCTCAAGCGAACATCAATGTCTGCAAAAATTTCTGAGAGCTCGCATTTTACGCTCGAGCGGTGCTTTCCCCACTCGAGCGGACATGCCAATTTCTGGGTTTTCCAGAATTATTCTTCAAGTGCAACCTGGATATTCAAAGGTCCAACATTCATGTTTTGGTCCAAAAACGTGGAGACACAATATATAACATGAGGATAGAAGCAATATGAGGCCAATTATTCAAAATCATGGTCACATTCTCAAATTATTCAACATTTCTTTTGTGTAATCAAAACTCATGCATTTAAACCTCATATAAGCTCCATATCTTCAATAATCAAACATGCATGTCAATTTTTGACTTCATTTCTATTTCAAATCTTACAAATGACACTTATTATTATGAAACCCATGAAAATTATGCATGCATGTGAAGATTGGTGCCCAATTTTCCATGTTCAACATTATTCATGCTAACTTATGCAATTTCATGGCAATTTCATGGCAATTTCATGGCAATTCATGGTGATTCATAGTAATTTCATGCATGCATGTGCATTCTAACTTCATATTCAACTCAATCTTTGCCATGAGCTACCATACCACTTGAGTTCACAAAATTACATACTCAACTCATAAATTAAGAGTTGATTACTCACCTAGGAGCTTCAAACACTCAAGTTCTTTGAGTTTAACTTCCAATTCTTAAGCCTTGAGCCAAAATTGCACAATTCTCTCTCTTTCTCTCTCTAGAGCCGACCCTCTCCCTCTCTAGACTGTAAAATTTGATTTTGAGCTCAAAACTAAAGGAATGTGGGTGTATAATGACCCTTTTATAGCCTCTCTTAATCAAATTCCATTAATACTAATTAATTGAGCACTATTTGATCAATTTAATCTATTAAATTTGATCCGAATTAATTTTCAATTAAATTTCACCGTAGGCTCTAAAAATTACGCTAATCACAATGGCACAATCAATTTCGGTTTCTGTGGCCGATAAGGCCTTCAATTTTTCAGTTTATAACAGTAAGTTGAACAGATTTTCCTATGGCAAACAAATAGAAATTCAAAACCACATATATTCATATAAATGGCACTCAAAATCATATCAACCACATAATCACACTCATAATAAAGATCAATTAGCATAATACGGAATAGGGTTATCACACATGTGATCAACAAGGATAGTGTATCAGTAGACCCACAGAAAATTGAAACCATTGTCGACTGGCCAAGACCAACCAATGTGTCAGAAGTTAGAAGTTTTCTAGGGCTTGCTGGTTATTACAGAAGATTTGTGAAAGATTTCTCAAAACTTGCCATGCCTTTGATACATAGATGTATCATTTAATTGGAATCATCAGCGTGAATAAGCTTTTCAAGAGTTGAAAACCAGATTAGTGACTGCACTGATTTTGACTTTACCTAATGGTATTGATGGGTTTCAGATTTACAGTGATGCATCCTACAAAGGTTTGGGTTGTGTATTAATGCAAAATGGTAAGGTGATTACTTATGATTCTCGGCAACTCCGACCACATGAAAAGAATTACCCGACTCATGATTTTGAACTGGCAGCTATGGTGTTTGCTTTGAAAATTTGGCGCCATTATCTATACGGAGTACCTCGTGAAGTGTACACTGACCATAAAAGCTTAAAATACTTTTTTACCCAAAAAGAAGTGAATATGAGACAAAGAATGTGGCTAGAATTGATCAAAGACTATGATTTACAAATTCTGTATCATCCAGGAAAGTCAAATACTATTGCAGATGCGTTGAGCCGAAAATCCATTGGGAATTTATCATATTTGCTCACCAGTCAGAATGAATTGCTATGTGACTTGGAAAAGAATGAGATTGAAGTGGTTTTGCATGAACATGGTGGAATTCTAGCTGTTATATCTGCCCAACCCATAATTATTGAAGAGATAAGAGACAAGCAACTGCAAGATTCATTCCTAAAAAAGATTGTGGATAAATTCAACTCAAAGCCAAGGCCTGGGTTTGTACTTGAGAATAATGTGTTGAAATTTCAGGGTCGCCTTTGTGTACCAAACTGTTTTGACTTGAGGAAACGCCTTATGACTGAAGCCCATAACTCCAAATTTGCCATGCATCCAGGGAATACAAAGATGTATCATGATGTGAAACAGAATTTCTGGTGGCCTAGAATGAAAAAGTATATTGTAGACTTTGTGGCTAGATGCTTACATTGCTAACAAGTTAAAGCTGAATATCAACGACCCGCTGGATTACTACAACTGTTAACAATACCGGAATGGAAGTGGGAACATATTACTATAGACTTCATTGTGGGATTACCTCGCTATTCTCGAGGTATGGATTTTGTCTGAGTAATTATTGATCGTTTAACTAAATCCACACATTTTTACCTGTTAAATCATTGTATAATGCGAATAAGTTGGCTAACTTGTATGTTAATGAGATTGTGAGATTGCATGGCGTGCCAGCATCTATTGTATTTGACAGAGATCCTAAGTTCACTTCAAGATTTTGGTAGAGTCTACAGCAAGCTCTGGGAACTGAATTGAGGCTAAACAGTGCTTATTACCTACAGACAGATGGCCAATTTGGACGGACCATTCAAACATTGGAAGACTTGTTACGGATGTGTGCTCTAGACTTTCCAGGCAGTTGGGAAACCTACTTACTGTTGGCTGAGTTTGTGTATAATAACAACTACCATTCAAGTATTGGTATGGCTCTTTACGAAGCTTTGTATGGTAGGAAATGCCGATCTCTGATCTGTTGGGTTGAGGTAGGTGATAGACCGTTATTGGGACCAGAACTTCTGCAAGAAACAACTGAGAAAGTGAAACTGATTCAACAATGCCTAAAAACTGCACATAGCCATCAAAAGAGTTATGCGGATGTTCGGAGAAGAGATAGGGAATATGAAGTTAGTGATCATGTGTTCATAAAAGTAACTCCAATGAAAAGTCAGAAGCGATTTGGGGTGAAAGGCAAGTTGGCACCAAGATATGTTGGGCCATATGAAATTCTCGAGAAGATCAATTCAGTAACGTATCGGATAGCCTTACCTCCGATGATGAAGCATATGCACAACATTTTTCATGTTTCAATGCTTCGAGATTACTTACGAGACTCGCTCCATGTGATAGAACCGACTTATGTACTTTTGAAAGATGATTATACGTACAAAGAGAGGCCAATACAGATCGTTAACCGCCGAATCAAAAGATTGAGAAACAAGGAAATTTCTTTAGTAAAAGTTGACTGGCAAAACCATAGAGAGACCTATGCAACTTGGGAGACAGAAGAGGATATGATGAAGAGATACCCAAATTTGTTCCCCCTGGACCCGGTATTTTTCCAAAACGAAGGTAATTCGAGTTTGGAGGACCAAACTCTTTAAGGGGGAAAGACTGTAACAACCTCGACCTTTGATTTACGTTAATACGTGGTTAAATAAGCTTAATCAATAATTAAGAGAAATTCTGAATTAAATTGCATGTGTGTGTTGCCTTATTTGTGTTTATATCTATTTAACGTAGAAATATCTGTTTCCGTTTTCGTCTCGGTTTGCAAATTGAAGACCTTATCGGTATCCGATTTAGAAATTGACTTGGTATACATGTTATTTAGTGTTTTTAGAATTTTATGATAGGTTCAATTGAAATTCGATTCGGAACGAATAAAATAAAATAAAATAATCTCACTTAGTTATCTTTGACTTAAACTAATTAAGCTTCATTAGTTGAGCCTATATAAGGCCTCTACACCACCTAGACTCATCTTTTCTTGATCATTTTTTCGACAAAAACGTGAGGGAGAAGAAAAGGAGTGAAGAGAAGTTTAAATTCAAGGGAAGGAAACTAGCATTTGGGAGGAACTTTAAAAATTTGACCTCCTAGCTTAAAGAATTAATCATCTTAGACCTAATTGAACACCTAAGGTAAGAAATCAAACCTTTAGTTTTGTAATTGAATTGGTTCATACATGAATTCAAGAGAATTGAGCTAAGAGATGCAAGAATTAAGCTTGAGAAATAGAAAGGAAGATCAATTCATACATGCATGTGCATTTCATTGCATTTGGAGCATGTTTTCTAAAAAATTCTCTGATGCATGTAATAAATTGAGCTTAGTTGTAGGAATTCATCATGTTTTACATCCTCTTATCTCATTTGATTATGTTTTGGAAATTTTGAGCCCAAGTCAATACATGCATAGTGTGTGTACTCATAATTCAAGTTTAAATTTGAAGAATCCACTTGCTTTTGGGCCTTGATTTTGAGTAATGATTCTTATTTCATGATGTTTGCAAGTTTACAAGAGTTTCCTTAAGTTTTTGGCCTAAGAAACCATAATTTATAGCTTTGGGGTTGAATTTGAAGCTTGGAAGTAATTTTGGAAATTCCAGAATACTGCTTCCATGCTCGAGCGACAAATCATGCGCTCGAGCGACCACCTTTATTTTTGCACTTTCGCTCGAGCGACCATGAGTCCGCTCGAGCGTAAAATGCATGCTTCCAAAAATTTACGTGTTTTGCAGACCGCTCGAGCGACAAAAGTTGCGCTCGAGCGAGGGCATAAGTCTCACGCTCGAGCAAGCGTCGAACGAGCATCGAGCGAAAAAATCAAGAAACTAGCACTTTTGCAAAATTTACAGACCGCTTGAGCGAAGGAATGTGCGCTCGAGCGACCACTCGCATTTTGCATGTCCACTCGAGCAAAGAAAGCTGCGCTCGAGCGAGACCCCTATTTTTAACAATTTTTGTTAAGTGTTTTCAAGTACATTTTAGCATCCTCATTGCATCCTAGGCATTCCTAGGCCAAGATTAAGACACCATAATGAGGATAACAAGTAGAAACACACCAAGATAAAAAAGAATTAAGTTAATGTTTTCGGGTGTGTAATTCAATACGTGTTCATTTTGTAACTGTGTAGGTTACGTGCCACAAGAAGTCTGATTTGCCCATTCTACCTGTTTGCCTTGAAGCCATCTGTTAATTGTGAATAATAACTTAGTAAAGCTATATTCAACTTTATTTATTTTCTGTATGAAGTAATAAGATTTGTTTTCTGAACTGCTATTTTGAATGCTATTTGTGAATCATGAATGAATGTCCATTTTTTTTTTTTCTGAAATGTATTTGTGGCATCCTTAGTTCACGTGACCCTCATCCGGAGGTAACAATACCGTGGTTTATATTCACGTGGCCCTTGCCCGGGGATAACAATACCAAGGCCTATATTCACGTGGCCCTTGCCTGGGAGTAACAATACCATAGTTACTTGCGCGCAAGATATCAACCCTTATGGTTGTCGGTACCGACTATGCAAAATGTGATATGTCATGATAGCTAAATGGATGTACCACAAATACTTGCTAACGATTCTGGAAAGAATGTAAATCTGTTTATGAAAAGGATCCGTTTCTGATATAAACTCTGATTTCTGACTCTGTGATAGACATGATTCATTGAAACCCTTTACCTTGTTATTATTCACTGGGCTTCCGCTCACTATTTATATTATGTATGTAAGTGAGCAGGCACGTGACTAGGTCTAAGCTGCTGCCTAGAGTCTTGGGTTAACCAACCACTGTGCCTCCCGAGGAGGTTCCCTTTTTGTGATATCCCATTTTGTAACCTCGCTGCAAATATTTTTGTTTGTTTTGCTCATTCGTACTTTGGGCTAAGTCCCCATTTGGCTATACTTGTGTAAATGGATGATGTATGACTTATGTGTTTGTGACGTCACAAGTATATACGTAAGTTTGTTTTGAAGATTACTGTCTCATATACGTCAACACAACTCTATGAACTATGTTTATTTTATCTATTTGCTTCTGTAGCCCCTAATTATATGTTGTTCTGTTAAGAGGCCTTTGGTAATCCAAGGATTACTGGCCGGTTACGACGCTAAACTTATAGGGGCGGTTTAGGTTGTGACAATACAGGAGATCGTTCTAGAACGTTGATGTCATTATGAGATCCTAGTAACCCAAAAAATGCATGCCATATCCAAAGATCATACGACGCCACTGCTTCCAAAATAATTGTTGGTTCATGTATATGACCAGTATACATTCCGCTTAACGCAGTCGGACAATTTTTCCATTTCCAGTACATACAATCTATACCCCCCAACATTCTAGGAAAACCGCGACTTTCACCAACTGCTAGCAATCTAGAAATGTCATCGTTGTTTGGTGAGCTTAAGTACTTATCAGAATAAATTACAACAATAGCTTTAACAAACTTTTTCAAACTCTTCAAGGCGGTGCTTTCTTCGATTCTTAGATATTCATCCATATAATCAGCCGTTATTCCATATGCAAGCATCCTAAGTGCAGCAGTCATTTTTTGAAGAGAAGATAAACCGAGCATTCTAACAGCATTTCTTTTTTTGGACGAAGTATAGATGATGTGTTTCTACTGCCACTTGAATTTGGAGAAAAAGAGAGCGGCGCATCCGAAATCTCCTCCGAAATAAATTGGAGGGATATACAGGTAATTCAGCAAAATAGTCTAGAAAAAGCCTTTCATGGCCTTGACCAAAATCACGTCAAATACATTTGCGGCCATCAACAGAACCACCACGTGAGCTTGATTGTCTCTCAAGTCGTTCTTCTTCCATTGCAACCACTGTATATATCTCTAACTGATCATAGGAGTCTTCATCATTAGTAATCATATTTATTACACGATTACGAGCCATAGAAAAAATTTAGAGAATGAATTCAAAAGAAATTGCCTTCAAATTGAAATGGGAAGAGCAAATAGTGCTATTTATATAATTTAAAAAACATGACCGATAGGCTATTGAAAAAATGACCGTTGTTGTTTGAAAAATTCTACAATTCAGTAATTGCCCCATTGCCTCAACTAAAATTAATGACGTTGTTGTTTCAAAAATTTCACAATTTCAGTAGGAGCCCACTGTCTGAAATTGCAGAGTTGGTTGGCATCTGTTTTCATTATTTTATCATTACAAAAATATTCAAATTTAAAGGCAATTAAATTTACTATTTTAATAGAATAGAGAAAAAATAGAGAGTCCGCTGGAGAAAGAAAATAAAAAAATAATTTTTTAAATAAAGAATGAATTTTTTTAATAATATTTTAAAATAAAATATAGGTAAACCGGTAGAAATGCTGAGCCATTGTTAAAAATTTAAAATTTAAAATTGAAATGGATAACTCACGGATAAAACAAAAACTCATAAAATGCTGAAAAAAATAAATAAAACAAAATTCCTAGTCCCCAACATTTCTACATATTCCCTTGCTCAGACAGACAAAAGAACCACCTGTGCATCTCTTGCCCACTGCCACCTCTCTCTCTCTCTCTCTCTCTCTCTCTCTCTCTATATATGCTCTGCTCTACTCTACTCCACTCTACTCTTCACCGCCACGGCCGCCGCACAACACCCAGAAAATGGTGACCGTACCCACCACCATCACCACTGAAACACCACCACCACCACCACCCTGTGGGCCCAAGCTAGAATCCCTAACTCACATCGACATAAGCAAACTCAGCCAGTCGGAACTCCATGCCCTATCCCTCTGCTCCTCCGCCGCATTCGATCTCCGCCGCACCGACGACATTATCTCCCCCCAAATTGACCGCACCGTCTTCAACGAGAGCGCCGGCAGCCGCCGCCAGACCTACTCCCGCCTCCGCCTCGACTCCTCCTCCTCCGCCGCCGCAGTCCACCGCAGCCGCCTCCCCGGCCTCCTCCCCAACCCTAGACCCCCTCCCTCCCTCGGCCCCGACGA
Organism: Camellia granthamiana; assembly: GCA_036172215.1. Taxonomy (NCBI): domain Eukaryota; kingdom Viridiplantae; phylum Streptophyta; class Magnoliopsida; order Ericales; family Theaceae; genus Camellia; species Camellia granthamiana. The sequence continues at coordinate 124,467,367 of CM069908.1, read as the reverse complement.
CCCCGAACACGCCGAGAACAAATCCATTGTCAATTTCCTCAAACAACTCATTACCACCGCCAATAAAATCGAAAATTCAGACAGATTTATACTCGCGCCGCCGCCCCAATCGGTTGTTTCCGGCGACCCCGAGTCGGTTCCTCCGCCGCCGGACATGCAAATTGTGGTGTATTCGGGTGAGATGAAGAGGAAGAGAGGGCGGAAACCGAAGCCGAAGGATATGGAGAACGGGGGTGAGATTGAATTGGAGATTGTGAATAAGAATGGAGTGGTGGTTGATTTTAGGGCACTGGAAAATGGGGATGAGTTGTATGGAGCGGAATTGAGGAGGAGAACTGTTGGGTTGGAGAAGGAAGAGGAGGTTTTGGGGTTTTTGAGGAACTTTGAGGGACAGTGGGGTAGTAGGAGGAAGAAGAGAAAAATTGTTGATGCCAGTGAGTTCGGTGACTCGTTGCCGATCGGTTGGAAGCTTTTGCTTGGCCTCAAGAGAAGAGAAGGCCAGGTTTCCGTCTACTGCCGCAGATACATAAGGTGGTCTTCTCTTCATAATTTGCACTGGTAGCTTCACATATATATATGCAATGCACACACAACACACAATTATATATATATATGTTTTGGTATGCTATAATCAATTCGAATTATTATATGATCATGTGATGTTACTCAGAAACTGTATGAAAAATCCCATCAAAAAAGAAAAAGAAACTGTTTAAAACACATGTATTTAGTTATCTTATTGTTAAACTGAGACTGATATATTGGGAAGCCGTGTGCACTGTGTAGGACTCTTTTAAGTAATTTTAGCTAATCTTCTCTGGTTGGTTCCTATCCTATAGAAATGTCTACATTTGTTGCAATTGCTGGTCTTAGAAATCAAAACGCACTTCATGTTGTCGGTAGATGGGTGCGTATTTCAGCCAAGAGTAAAGTACTTAAAGATTTAATTCTTGGACTATTTTAGTGTTGGCATTCTGCTAGAGCAGGATTGTTTATATCAATGGCTGAGAAAATGCAATTGTGAAGGAGCTACCCAAAGTTTGTGTCATTTATACTATTATATAATGTGAACAACCTATTTGGTGTGAACACATTTTTGTAGCTTAGTCACGCGACTTTTTTATCCAAAAAACCCCATGCGGCCATGCCATAAGATGGCTCCTATGTCTGTTTTTTTTTTTTTTTTTCCAAAAAATATCAACCCATAACCCCCATTCATAGAAAACTCCTGATGATTTCAACAGCCTACCTTAGCCACATCTCAATTTGAACTGAAATTAAAGTTCATATTATGAAGTTTTGCAAAAATAAAAGGGGAGTAAAATGAACTGCCACGCATTGCGTGGGCCCAAATTCTAGTGTGTTTCTAATCTCTTATTTCACAATGGGAATGATTTCTTCAAATATTAGACTTGGTTTCATTATAACTGATTTGCTTCCTTGAATATTGTTTTGTGCATATCGGCTGTGCTGTTATGCATTGTTGTACTCTCACATGCTCCCCCCATGCCTTCCTTCTCTCTCCTTTGATTGCTGGGCCTGAAATATTGTTCTTTACCTGGTATTTTTCAGCCCTAGTGGACAACAGTTTGTATCCTGCAAAGAGGCGGCTTCATATTTGCAGTCTTATTTTGGACTTAATGATGCTAGTCAGCCATCGAGTCAGATGGGGGGCAACAATCAACAGGTCTTTGGATTGGCTTCTGAAAATGTAAGTAAATTATGTCTTGGCAGTTTGGTCCTATTAGAATTTTGTGCAATTAGAATCATGGGATCTGCAACAGCATGCAGGTTTTGTTCGCCAGAATGATGATTTAAAGCAAGACACTATTCCCAATTCAATGTTACCCAGTTCATCCATGCCTAATGTACAGGAGATGGAAATTAGCTTAATGGAGATTGACAATCTGCCCGATGTTGAAGTACGGGATCTTTTTGAGTGTTACAAATGCAATTTGTCCTTTGATGAAAAGAATACATATTTAAAGCATCTGATGTCAGTTCACCAGAGGACTACTAGGAGGTATAGACTTGGTTCATCCATCGGGGAAGGTGTGATAATTAAAGATGGAAAGTATGAATGCCAGATTTGTCACAAGGTATTTCAGGAAAGGCGGAGTTACAATGGTCATGTGGGAATCCATGTAAGAAACTGTGTCAGAAGTTCTGAAGAATTGCCAGGTCAGGCTGCTCTTCTGAAGTGCACTGAATCTCCATCTCCGGATGAGTTGCCACCAAGGATCACTAAAATGGATGCTTTGATTCAAATTGCACAAAGTTCTATTTTTGAAACTTCCACTGCTGAACCCGATGATCAAACCAATGATGGTTCCTCTCCTAATACACTGAAAGTGGTAACTGTTCCAGAAACCCATGCTGCAAATTCTGACCATAAATTGAGCTCAGATTCTGGTCCTAATGAACTGGGAAACGAAGATTGCATGACTACGAGAGCTCCAGATCTAGGTTTTAACCAGCATGATGGCAAGTACATAATGACTGATAACAAAAGGGTGAACAGTGATCATATTTCTCATGTTGAGAATAATTTGGCTGTGGTTTGCACCGACACTTCTGACCATCCAAAACTCGATCAAGTGGAAAAGCATGGAAACAGTGAGCAAGAAATTGGTTTTGGAAATAGCCAACTTACACCAATTCATGATGTAGTAACAGGGACTTCAGGTCAAATTGTTGAAGAAAATGTTTGTCAGAGTGGGGTTGCTGACTCTTCAATACCAGTGGTGCAATCACTGTCCTGCTTTCCCTTGTTGACTACCATCTCAAATAAGGTATAATTCTGAGCTGTGTAAATTATGTGGTTGTAAAGAGTTCAAATGTTGTGCATATTTAGATATAACAATGTAATAATTGTTATTTGTGTCTTCTCTGGGCTAGTGTCCTTGTCCTTTGGTGATTCTCCAAACTACCTAAGAGACTAGAAAGCGCAAATACTTGTTTCTGTATTAGATAGCAATCTTGACCTCACTGGCCTATCAATAAAAATCAGAACGAAGGATTTAGTGTTTTGTTCTTCTTGAGTTGCATATCCTGAGCATTTTCAAAATGGAAAGTTGTAAATGTACTTGGATGTGAAATAAAGGCTTGATTTTTATTTATTTATTTATGGGTAAATTAAATTTACCTCCCCTGAGATTTTTGACAAATACAGGGACCTCCCTTGTGATTTCAATAATTACAGTAACCTCCCTTACTTTACCTGACAATGTCAAGATTTCCCCATTCCGTCTATTTTGCACAAACGGCGTTAATAACCTATACAAAATGACCATATTACCCTTTCTTTTGCCTGTGAAAAAATGAAAATGCCCTTTGTTCACAAAATCCCTATCAGCTACATTCACAATACCCATTTAATTCTTGAGAGAAAGAAGAGAGAGAGACGACAACAAGCAACATGAAGAAGGTTGATCTGTGTGAAGAAGGTGAAGAAGATGAAGAAGCCAGCGAGAGAGCAAGGCAAAGAGTGAAAGAGAGAGAGAGAGAGAGAGAGAGAGAGAGAGAGAGAGAAAGGCAAAGAGACAAAGAGTTGTTTTCTCTGTCTCACTATATATCAATATATACACAATCTTCTCTTTTCATTTCTATAGATTTTCTTTTTCATTTCCTTTTCAATTTTTCCTTTTCTAAATTTTCCTGGAAAATTTGCAATTTTCCCTACTCTTCACACTGCTCTGTTTTTAGTTTCAAAATCTACTATCCCCCAAAAACCTTACATAATACCCTTGTATATTGTAATTATATATATCTCTGTTCTTATTGGAATCACAAAATTCACAAACATTTTAAATGTAAACCTTAATAATTAAGGGTACAACTAGCTCCAGCGAGAGAGCAAGGCAGAGAGAGAGAGAGAGAGAGAGAGAGAGAGAGGCAAAGAGACAAAGAGTTGTTTTCTCTGTCTCATTGTATATCAATATATACGCAATCTTCTCCTTTCATTTCTATGTAGATTTTCTTTTTCATTTCATTTCCTTTTCAATTTTTCTTTTTCTAAATTTTCCTAGAAAATCTGCAATTTTCCCTAATCTTCACACTGCTCTGTTTTCAGTTTCAGAATCTACTATCCCCCAAAAACCTTACATAATACCTTTGTATATTGTAATTATATATATCTCTGTTCTTATTGGAATCACAAAATTCACAACATTTTAAATGTAAACCTTAACAATTAAGGGTACAACAGCTCGCGGGCGATGGATCGAACCCTGTGTCCTAATCATTAACCAAGTAGAAAAAAACAATGTAGGCAGCCATTTGAGCACCAGAGGAAATTCAACAACCTTCAGGAAGGGTACAACTCTACCTTCTTCAACCATCATCTTCTTGTTACGATCATTGTTGCGGGTGAGGGAGGCCAGGTTGTTGGCGGTCACGGAGGAGGCATCCCATTTGGACGAAGGCGATAGAGGACCAGAGCATGGCCAGGATGGGTCGTTGCTGGCGATGGAGAGAAGCTAGCTGATGTCAGCGATGGCGATTCTAGGAGGCTGGAGACCTTGTGGAAGTAGGCAATGGTGGTGATGGCAAACACCTGCTGGAGAACAGCACTCCGCTTGCACTTGCGGAATAAGGTTAGGGCTCGTTCTAAGGTTTTGGAGATATCGGGGGCTATGCAGCGGATGGGGCGCTCGTAAAGAAACGATTGGGCCATGGTTGTGGTTGTGGTGGTGAGGCAAACGGCGGATCAGAGCTTGAGGGAGAGGAGGTCGGCCTGCTTAGTGAGATCGGCGCAGCCGGACTTGAAGGATTCGGCTTCTTTGGTAGATTTGATGAGGAGTGAAAGCTCTTATTAGATTGACTTCTCTTCCAAGGGCATTTTCGCCTTTTTGTAGGCAAAAGCAAGGGTAATATAGTCATTTTGTATAGGCTACAAACATCGTTTGTGCAAAATAGACGGAATGGGGGAATCTTGACATTGTCAGGTAAAGTAAAGGAGGTTACTGTAATTATTGAAACCACAGGAGAGGTTCCTGTATTTGTCAGAAACCTCAGGGGAGGTAAATGTAATTTACCCTTTATTTATTTATTTTTGCTCAGAGTTTTTATGTAAGCAAACTTATACCATGTCAGGTAAAGACCTAGTCATTTATTGATACTTTCTAGAAATATGGTAGTAGGACATATCTCCTTTTTCTGTTTTATTTCTGAGGAATTAATTGTTATTTTGTTGTGTATATTGACAGGGAGAAAAATTCTGCAAAGTTGATCAGAAGCTTGACAATGTAACTGCTTTTGATGATCTGAGGTTGGATGAAATAGAACCCCTAAAATTCAATTTTGTGAATGGGCAAGAATCACCATCTCTGCCCGAGGTAACCATGAATCTGGCAAATGATGAAGGAATGGAAGAGGGGTTCAATTCTTCTGCTGGATTTGAAACAGAGACCGTCATGTTAAACATTGCTGGCAGACTTCAGTTTACAACTGTGTGTGTATGGTGCAGAACAGAGTTCAACCATGAGGCTGTTGACTCCGAAACTCAATCAGATTCTGTTGGTTTTATGTGTCCGACCTGCAAAGCCAAAATATCTGGGCAGCTCAACGTACTGGACAGTGGTTTGTCCATGAATTCTCATCTCTAATCAATGTTGCTCTTCCCCTATTACTTGAAGCTCAAGTCCTGTGAGGTGGGTAAATTTCAAACCTTTTAAGTAATTGATTATTAGCTTGTTATGAATTGGAGCTTGGACTGATTGTATATCCATAGATATACTGATAGTAACTTGTGCAAGTCATTGCAACATTTACTTCTGAATTCCCAACATACTGATTGGTTACTCTAAGTTATGCTGAACCAGTGTTTAGCGGTGGTAGCATAGTAGCAACATTGGTCATTATCATTGCAAATGTCACTAACATAAACTCATAGCTGATAGGAATGTTGTTTTCCTAGATAACTCACTCATTAATTCGTGTAGATGAAATGGTTGGAAAACTTTTGTAGTGTGTATGCATGTGTATATTATTTTATTTTTACAAAGTCTTTCTTTCCCTTCGCTATATGTGAAGTCAAATATCTTAAAATTCTCTGATAAATTCAGAACATGTAGTTTATTTGATACAAAGAAAGGAGAAATGCTCGAGTAAAAGATCTCTAGCTGAGTAGTTAGCTGAGCTGGCAGTTATATCAGTTAGGGTGTTAGACGGATACTGAGCTGGCAAGGTTGGTTAGTTTGTATTTTCTGTTAAGAGTCAATTGAATTTGTAAGCAAAGGAGACAAACCAAACCAAACCAAACCAAGCCTTGAGTGCCAATCAAGCAGGGTCGTCTCTACAAAGAGTCTATAAATATAGAGTCCTGAGGAAGAAGGTAGGAATCTTTGTAAGGCTTTTGTGTAGATCTTGTTTTTCCTGCTCTGTTTCATTGTGAATTTTCCATAGATTGTTGAAACCTTCTTCCAAGCTTAACATTATCGGTTTGTTGTTCTGGACCTGTCGATGAGTGCAAAATTGGTACATAAAATGAACCTATATCTTCTTATGGCCCATATAACCTCTAGACCCTATGGCCTGAGCATCACCTGGGCAGGAATATGGCAATACTCCAAAATTTGATAACATTATTGGTTTGTTGTTCTGGACCTGTCGATGAGTGCAAAATTGGTACATGAAATGAACCTATATCTTCTTATGGCCCATATAACCTCTAGGCCCTATGGCCTGAGCATCACCTGGGCAGGAATATGGCAATGCTCCAAAATTTGATATGTTGATTCTTACTGCTTTGTTGGCTTGTACACTTTTGCAGAAGAATGCTTGCACTATAAACGGCACGAACGAGGATTCTGGAGGATGCAGTAAACCTAGTGGCAAGAACTCTTCTTTCACCATTTATACCATCATGAGAATGCAGCTACATCTTTGCAGCAAGACATGAAATTTGCCATTTATGTGTCTATGTATCTATCAATGTCTGTGGTTGACTTCTTGCTGGACATTAGAGTACCTATTGGAAATATGTAGATCCCGAATTTTGTTTTATGAATGAAATTTTCGTGTATAAAGTTCCCTGTTCTATGAGATATTTATCTATTTATGTTGCATTGTCTCATACGGTCAGTTATACCGGATACGGTAGAAATACTTGGGTTTTTGTTTTGAAAATTGACTTTTGTGTTATTAAATGGATTTGTAGAGGATCCTTGGCTAGCTTCAACATAAAAATTCAAGCATCAATTCTCTGTACTGGTTGGAACCAAGTAATTTAAACACAATTGTTTGTGCAATGTGTAAAATGTGAACATGCAGTTTGATTCCAAGGAAAAAGTTCTTTGATACATGTGAGTAATAGACCCTTCATGTGAAGAAATCATGTGGTGAAAAGAGACTTTGGAACAGAGAAACAAGAAAAATTTATATGTAGGATCAACTTTTTTGTTTCTAATGAACCGGTTAACATATAGCATTTGTTCTTTAAGTTTAGATGCTCTAATTTGTATTCTATTCTTGATTTGTGATCATTTATGTAGCATTTGTTCTTTAATTTTAGATGCTCTAATTTGTATTCTACTCTTGATTTGTGATTTGTGATCATTTATGAGAAAGTTGTAATTTTAAACCTAACTTCATTAGGTGGAGAAAAATATGAAAGAAATCACTTTTTCTTTTAATCTTTTGGGCCATCATTTTCGCAAACCAAACAGAGGCTGTAAACTCAAGCTCTAATTTAATAGAGTTGTCTTCTAATTGTGAACATGACTTCCATTGTTAGTGATCAAATTTCTTCAAAGAATTTGAATCAACTTACAACGGTTATACAGTAGCAATTTTCTTGAGAACGGATGGGGATCAATCAACCCAAAAACAGAGAGTGAGAAAAGCACCACTTTTCTTCTTATTTATTTATTTATTTTTTTTAATTCTTCATTTCGTACATGTTTCTACCTGTACATGCGTGTACAGGACATAAACAACAGTGGAGCATCAGGTTCTTTATGTTCTTCTCACACTTTACATTATTGTTGGTAGAATATATAGACATTGCAGACCCAAATGGCTTTTGACTACACTACTCTCATATAGATTCCTTTTCCGTGGATTTATTTCAACATTGTAATTAATTTTTCACAAGTATTGCTATTCAGGTCCAAAACTTAGATCCATTTTCTAGACCTAGTGATATCTTAAGAAGATAATTGGTTGATAATTAAATATTGTCTAATTATCAATCAATCATCTTCTTGACACATGACTGGGTCTAGAAAGTGGATCCAAAAAGTTGACTTGTATATCATTTTTGATTTTTTAATGTCTAAGTTTGATCACTGCTTGTGAAAATGCTAAGTAGTCTTCAAAACAAATCCATTCATTTCTCAATGACTTGCAGAATCAAAGAGCAATGAGAAAAAGCTATATGGATAAGCACATTTTGGGGGAAAAAACAAACTATGCATGAGGATGAGGCTACATAAAGAGGATAGATAGGGCTGGCTAATCTTCCCGATCCAACAGTCTACAGACTACAAAACATAATGCCGACATCAAGCATACTGGTCATGATATTCAAAGCACTGTCATTGGACTTTAACAACTGAGAAAGAATATGATCAAGGAAAAATGATCAGATTCTATGAAGTGGGATTTTCTTTAGCAATTTTCCTGGGAAAAAGATATTTAAATGTTCACTTTTTTGACATTCATTACCAAAATGGTGCTTAAAATGATCTGCTTAATATCCAAAGATCAATTGCCAATGTGAACACTCTTAAAAATAAAAATAAATTAATTAATTGAACATAGGGTATCTAGTTCTTCACACTTTATATAGTGCCATAGAATAAAACTTACAAATAGCAGAAAAAGTTTGTTGAACAAAATTAAAAACAGCTCACTAGTAAAATCCCATTTTAGTAGCTCCTCGGTTGGTTGGATTTTGTAAAATTCTATTATACCTCACCATGTCGGCGTCATAAATTCAATCCTCTTTGTTGCTCTGCCTCCTTGCCTTACAAACGAAACCAAAAACAATGAACACTAGAGAAATTTCATGTGGTAGCTGCCACAACAAGATTATGGAAACACCGGACTCCAAAAACACTGTATGCCAATCTTGTGAATCTCTGATTTCAACCGAAGCATGTGAAACCGTCCCCAAGGGACATTTATGCTTTTGTTGGAAAACAAGATTGCAAGAAAACAAAAGCCTGCATGCTGCATTGCCAAAGCCTGATCGAAAGCTAAATCCTATGACTAATAATATCGGTGTACATCTACCAAAGCGGGCAGTTCTTTGTGGAGTCAGTTACCAAAAGAAGAAGCACAAGCTCAAGGGAACAATAAATGATGTGAACAGAATGAAATCTCTTCTAACCGATCATTTTGGTTTTCTTGAAACTTCTATTTGTGTTCTAACAGGTATTTATTCTAATCCATGCCCTTTATAGTAGTGTGTGATATTCAGTAAATAATTCCATTTAATCTTAACAGTGTATATGAGCAAAAGGAAATAGATTTATTACCAAGCACTTGACTGAGACCATGTCTGAAAATGTCGAACCAGTGAATGTCTGCAAGGATTGCCAAAAAGAACAAAAACAGTTTACAGAACCTGCATCGGCTTCATATAAATATGTGACAATTTTGCTATATCATGCTTTTGAGTGATTTAAAACTTGTGGAGAATAAAACAAGAAACTTGAAATTTGCACACTGATTCTAAATCGATCAACCAGAACTATGTCACAATTCTTTGGTGCAGAATCTTCTTTTTGTTTCTAGCAACATCTGTTAATATTCTAATTCCTGCTGTGTGCTTCATGAAGAATTCTGTTCATATGTCTTGGATCCTTTGTTGCATGGTATGGCATTGTACATACATCACAAACTGATTATTAGTGTCTGTTGTGAAAATTAGAATTTTTAATATACTAAAATTAATCACAAATTTAGAATACAGTATTTAAAAAATTCATTGCAATTATAAAATTAAACAATACAAAGTCAAAGAAAACTTATCGACAGGGGCATGCATTCACTGTCTTGAGAGTAGATTGCGCCCTTCTGAGTTAGTGAGTTGCTTCAACATGTTATGTCACTTCTCTATAAGCATGCACTCGCAATTCAGAGGTGTCAGGAACAACTCTTTTATCGATCTCCCAAAAATCGAATGAAAGGTATAAAAATATTTAAATCTAATTGTAAGAACTTTGGTATGGGCTTTCAGACAATAGTTGAAAAGAGAAAGCAAAAACATCCATAAGTTTGCTTCTCAGAAGCATTGACACTGTGATAAAAAAATATATATATTATATATTTTTTATTTACTACGTAAATTAATATTACATTCACAGATAATTAAAATTATCAAAAACATTAATTTAATATAAGAAAAAAAAATCCCACTCTTAAGTTTTAAGTCTTACGTTTATGTTTTCTTTTACGGATGATCTATTAATTATTTAAATTTGAGCAAATTGCAGAAGAGGGGGATGACCCAAACCTTATTCCAACAAAGGAGAACATGCAGACGGCCTTGAGATGGCTTGTGGCCGACTGCAAGTCGGGGGACTCCTTGGTGTTCTACTTCTCTGGACATGGTTTACGACAACCTGATTTTGATATGGATGAGAACGATGACTACGATGAAACTATCTGTCCTTCTGATTTCATGACTGCGGGCATGATCCTTGATAATGACATCAATAATACCATTGTCAAGCCTCTCAGGGAAGGTGTCAAGCTTCATGCCATTATCGATGCCTGTCACAGCGGAACCATCCTTGATCTAGAGCATGTTTACGACAGAAAACAGTAAGTGTTTTTGAGTCCTAGTTCTAGTCTTTAACATCAATTTGTTAGATCACCAATTTACAAAGTTTTTAGATGAGTTAGTAGTTAACAATTTAAGATGACAGAGCTCTAGTTTGAGGAGGTTCTCGATCTGTGTTGGTGGAAAAATTTTAGTTCAGTCTGGTTCTCTCTTTCATTTCTCCCCAAGTACCCATGTCCTTCAGATATGATAAGAATAAGGGTGTGAGATATGTTTTGATGCTTATTTAGACACACTAACCCTCTAAGTTTATATGATGTTTGAAGAAAAGTTCACATATGTTAGGAAAAAAATATTTCTAGTCTCTCATATGGGTAGAAAATACAAATTTTATATTTCCCCTAAATTCTATTTAATTTCAAGCATTTCTAAATAATTTACATCACATTTTCTAAGAATATTATACAATTAAGTAATATATATATCAGTGTTCAAGGCATCTCCCTATACCTATATTTATTTTCTAGATACATATCCCAATATCAAAGGATTTAGGTTTAGGAAGGGTTGAAGCTTGGACATGCATCTACACCCCACCACTTATACACAACTAGTGATCTAACAAAATCAGTAAAAGGCATTTGAATTTTTCATTGGTCCATTTGAGAGAACATATTGTGTATATTCTCAATTTGGCATGATTGTGTATATTAGGAATTAGGAAAGATTGTAGTGTAAATATTTGAATTGGTTGTATTTCCTTTTTCAGTCATAGGTTTAGGGTTATATAAACTGCTGAACTCTTTGTAAATATGACACAACTGAATATACAGTTCTTATTCAGAAATCTTATATGGTATTAGAGCCGTCTCTGAGCCAAAACCCTAGAAGTCTCTGAGTCGATTTCTTCTTCTCTGTGTTTGTCTGGTTTGATTGAAGGCCTCAAGCGACTATCGTTTGTGGTTCTCTCTTGATTGCAACTTCCCTCAGGTCGCAACACACAAACGCAGCCTCGCAACCCGACTGCCTCTGTCTCACGACTGCCTCCACTATTCTTCTTCGCTATTGTCGTTCGTGGTTCTCTCTTCAATTTCGGCTCCAAGTCTTCGACTTTGGACTTCGGCTTCTAGTTCATCTCTCTTCAACTATGCTTCGACCTCTCTTGGTATCATTCTAATTGATTCATCTCAGCTTTGACTTTGCTTCGACCTCTCTTGGTTCATCTCGGCTTCAGTCTCTCTTTTTCTAGCAATGTTGTGGTCGTATTTGACCATCTGATATCATTCTATTTGATTTATTACAGTTTGACCCCTCAAATTTTTTGGTTTTTACACTTGAACCCCTGGTTTGGCTATTTTGTTTTATTTTGGGTTTATTACACTTAAACCTCTCAATTTTCTGGTTATTACAATGTCTCTGGCTTTTAATGAGTGTGCCTTCTGCCATCAAAGGGGTCATTGGAAGTATCATTGTCCCAAGAAGGAATGTTTGTCTGCTTCGCCTGTGTCTATCTCGTCTTCTCAGCCGTTTCCGATCAAGTTTTGTACTCCTCCTCTGAGTACCATTCAGCCGCCTACCGGTTCTATTGCATCTGCTCCGGCTCCTAATCCTGACTTGGCTTCCTTGACTACTCAGATTAGTCAACTTCAGCATATATTGTCTACCTCTCAGCCATCTCTATCTGCCTCCATTGTTTCCTCTCTTCATTCCGGTTTGCTTGGGTCTTCTTTAGGTATTTCTTCGTTTGTTTGGAATTTTTACTCTAGTGCCTCTTATCATTTGACTCCCCATCTCTCCTTACTTCAAAATTGTACTCTTCCTCCCTTTCCTATTTTTGTCAATGTTGCTAATGGATCTGGTATGTCTGTTATATCTATTGGGTCTGTCTAACCATATGTTATGTCTATTGTCTCTATTCCTTCTGTCCTTTATGTTCCTCAGTTATCTGTCAGTTTATTATCTATCAGTCAGTTTGATGCCTCTAGTTTTAATGTTATCTTTTCTTTTTCTATCTGTTATGTGCAGGATCAGATGTCTAAGCAGCAGATTGGGACCGACCGTAGAGTTGGAGACCTCTATGTGGTGGAGAGCTTACATTTGCCTATGATAACCTCTTTAACTGCTTTTTCCTCTTTTTCAGTTAGATTCTCTGTCTAATCCTTTCTACTTGTGGCATTTTAATTAAGGGCATTTTTCTGTTGATCGCTTACGATTTTTAGCTCAATCTGGTATATTGGGTAAAGTTTCTCCTAGTGAACTTACTGAATGTCGGGGGTGTAAACTTGCCAAAATGACAGCCTTACCTTTCCATAAAAGTACTTTTATATTTGATACACCATTTTCTTTAGTTTATACTGATGTTTGGGGCTCTTCTCTTGGTCTCTCCAAAGTGGGGGTTCTACATATTATATGTCATTTGTTGATGACTGCACCTGTTATACTTGGGTTTATCTTATGACTCATAAGTCTGGCTTCTACCAAATATACTGTACTTTCCAGTCTATGGTCACTGCACAGTTTAAGTCTACTATTAAATTGTTGTGGTCTGACTTGAGTGGGGAATACTTTAAAACTGAATTCTGTGAATATTTGGCCAAATTGGGTACCATTCACCAAACTTCTTGTACTGATACACCTGCCCAAAATGGTTGAGCTGAGCGTAAATATCATCATCTCCTTGAGACAGCTAGGTCTCTCATTCTCTCTGCCTCCATTTCGGCTCCATTTTGGGGGTGAGGCAATTCTTACTGCTGCTTTTCTTCTCAACCGTATGCCTACCTTCCTTCTTTCTCGTCGGTCTCCTTATGAGACTTTGTTTTCTCAACTTATTAATTACTCCCTCATTCGTATGTTTGTGTCTGCTTGTTTTATCCTTTTACCTTGTAAAGATAGGACCAAACTTAGTGTCCGGTCTGTCCTATGTGTCTTTTTGGGTTATAGTCTCACTCAAAAAGGTTATCGCTATTATGACCCTGTTTTCCGTTGCCTTTATGTTTTCCGCCATGCTGTTTTTCTTAAACGTCTATCTTACTTTCACCTTCATCCTCTCACCGCCCCAGTTTCTAAAGAGGATTTGGTTCATATTGATCCATTTCTTTCTGAGGTCCCTTCTGATGAGTACATCTTCATAGTTCCTCTTGAGCTTATTCCATCTTCTTCTACTATTTCTCCTAATTCGGTTTCTTTTTCTCCTCCTCCATTGTTAGTTTATTCTCATCGCAAGGCTTCTCCTCCACTGGTTGTCTCTACCCCTGTTGCTGATCCTCCTGCTTCTAACGACTTTGATCATGCTGCACACCAATATTCTACTCAAGCGCGTCATCCTCTAAACAGGTTGGGTTGGCCTAATACATATTTTTTTGTTTCCTATCATACTTTTTTGTCTGTTATTCACTCTTTTTCAGAACCTCAGTCTTATAAGGAGGCTTATTAGGATCCTCATTGGGTTCAAGCTATTGAGGATGAGTTGTCTGCTTTATAGAAAACTAGTACTTGGAAGTTGGTTCCTTTGCCTGTTGGTAAGAATCTAGTTGGCTGCAAATGGGTCTACAAAGTTAAGACTCATTTCTAATGGTTCTCATGAGCGCTACAAAGCTCGTTTGGTTGCCAAAGGTTTCTCACAGGAGTATGATATTGCTTATGAGGAGACCTTTGCTCTTGTTGCCAAGATGACTACTATCCTTACTTTGATCTTTGTTGCTACTGTTCGTTCTTGACTTCTTTATCAGATGGATGTTAAGAATGCTTTTCTTAATGGCCATATCACTGAGGAGGTTCACATGCGTCCTCCCCCTGGCCTTCACGATTCCTATGGATAAGTTTGTCACCTTCGATGTGCTCTGTATGGTCTGAAGTAGTCTCTTTGTGCTTGGTATGATCCCTTTCAAACTGCTGTTACTGAGCTTGGGTTTCATTCTTGTGCCCAGGATTCTACTTTATTTCTTCTCCACACCTCTGCTGGATTTGTTGCATTATTACTGTATGTGGATGATATGATCATCACCAGTTCTGACTCTTCTACTATATCTGAGGTCAAGCAGCATCTTTTCCATACCTTTGAAATGAAGGATTTGGGCCCATTGCGGTATTTTCTTGGTATTGAGGTAGCTTCTTCTCCCGAGAGTTACTTTCCATCTTAGGCCAAGTATACCAATGAGGTTATTCATCGTATCGGTCTTATTGACACTAAGATTTCTGATACCCCCATTGAGCTTAATGTAAAGCTCAACACTACTGATGGTGTTCTTCTAGATGATCCTATTTTATATTGAAAACTCGTGGGTTGCTTAATCTATCTGACGGTTACTCATCTTGATCTTGCCTATGATGTTCATGTGGTTAGCCAGTTTGTCTCTGTTCCTCGCTCCACACATTGGGCTGCGTTGGTTCGAATTCTTCGCTATCTCCGAGGTACTATATTTCTGGGTTTACTATTGTCCTTTACTTCCTCTCTGGATTTGGTGGCCTATACTGATTCTAATTGGGCTGATAATGTTACTGATCGCAAGTCCACGTTTGGTTTCTATATGTTTCTTGGTGATTCCTTGATCTCTTGAAAAAGCAAGAAACAAACTCTTGTTACTCGCTCTACTGCCGAAGTTGAGTACCGTGTTATGGCTCATGCTACTGTTGAGATTGTTTGGCTTCATTGTCTCTTATCTGATTTAGGTGTCCCTCATTCTTCTTCAACCTCCCTCTATTGTGACAACCGCAGTGCTATTCAAATTGCCTACAATACTGTCTTCCATGAACAGACGAAACACATTGAGATTGTTTGTCACTTTGTTCGACAGCATCTGCAGTCTAGCCCTATCTCGCTTCCTTTTCTCTCTTCGGCTTTGCAACTTACGAACTTCTTCACCAAGACTCACATTACTGCTCGGTTTTAATTTCTTCTTAGCAAGCTCTCAGTGTTTTCTGCTAAAACACATTGACTTTGAGTGAGGGTGTGAGAATATATTGTTTATATTATCAATTTGGCATAATTGTGTATATTATGAATTAGGAAAGATTGTAGTGTAAATATTTGAATTGGTTGTATTTCCTTTTTCAGTCATAGGTTTAGAGTTATATAAGTTGCTGAACTCTTTGTAAATATGACAAAATTGAATATACAATTCTTATTCAGAAATCTTACACCATTATGTTTCACACACAAATTTAACTACCAAAGTTGTAAAATGATATTTCTCACTAGAACATACACAATTGTATTTGAAAATTTGAAATTGAAATCTTAAACAAGGTCACATGTATATTCAACATTCTACCTATCATATATGAACTTGAGATATTTGCAACAATCGACAACATAGGGGGTGTTTGTTTGGGCTTTTTTGAGCCAATTTATAGCTTCTAGCTTTGGAAAAGCTATTTTGAACTGTTTGGTTAAACTTATTTCAAACAGTTTCTGATTCTAACAACTTATTTTAACTCAAAAAAATTGATTCTGAGAAGTTGTTCACCCCTTACTTCTGTTTATCAGCTTCTGCTATGAACATGTTAATTTATAGTTATACTCTTATATATATATATATATTTTATTTTTTTAGAAATAGAAAAAGACCTAAATAGACTATAGATTATTATTATTATTTATGAGAAATGTAGACAAATAGTGAATAACAAAAGATAAAAGTTAATTGAAAAAGTTACTTCATAGCTTATTTAACAAACATTACTCAATAACTTAAATCTATAATCCAACAACTACACCAAACAAATTAACAACTTTTGATTAAAATCATAATCGATAATAAATTAAGCTATAATCTATAATCTGTTTTAATAGTTACACCAAACAAGGCCATAGTAACAACTTCTCTCTTTTTTTTTTTTTCTGGTTTTGTTTTGTTTTTGTTTTTAACATTGGATTTCAAAAGGAAACTGTGGGTGGATAACAAACCTACTTCAGGTGTAAGAAAAAGTACAGATGGTGGACTAGCTATCTCTTTGAGTGCCTGTGCTGATGATCAAATTGCTGCCGATACAACTGTAAGAGTTCATTTTCTAATGAAATTTACCAAATCGATCCACACAATAAAAACCAATGAAATTTACTCAGTGACAAAAATCATTTTCTTTTCAATAAATGTAATGGGAAAAAAGCCAAAAAATGGCGAGCTAGATTTATTTTTTTGTTGGCATTGTAAACCACATTGTCTTACCATATTAACATTCCTAACTTGCCATTACTCTCATCTTTATGTGAATTCTTGTTCATCTCTATTTTCTTGAATTATGCAGGCTTTCTCAAGAAACGAAATGACTGGCGCCATGACTTACATTTTCGATCAAATAATTAGGCAAAACCCAACAATAACATACAGTAATCTACTCGAAAAGATGCATGGGCAGATTAAGCATGCTAATAGTAATAGTACAGGATGCCTCCTAAGGATATTCTGCCACAAGTTAATACAGGTCAAGTTTCTTTTCCAATTTCTACATCATCATACTTGAACACAAACTATAAATTCATAATCTAATATGAGAACACAATTTATTAATTTTTTGTTTTGAATAAAGAAGATACTATATGTATTGATATCATAGTAGATTATATTCAAGTATTTGTTGGAACA
Organism: Camellia granthamiana; assembly: GCA_036172215.1. Classification (NCBI taxonomy): domain Eukaryota; kingdom Viridiplantae; phylum Streptophyta; class Magnoliopsida; order Ericales; family Theaceae; genus Camellia; species Camellia granthamiana. The sequence continues at coordinate 124,450,051 of CM069908.1, read as the reverse complement.
AATTGTCTTGAACTCTTCAATTGGTGGTCTTCGGGTCTTTAAAACTTGGCGATGATCTTGTCTATGTAGGACAAAAATCTGGTGCTTCAAGTCGCGTTACTAAGTCGCTTTCCTAAAGACGATATTTGCACCCACCAAAAGGTATATAGGGTGTTACAGCAAATTTGCCTCCTGAATACAATGAAGCCTGATCTAAAGATCAAATCTACCGGCGTCTGCACTGACGATAGTAGATCAAAATACTCTTGATATAATCAAGAAAACCAAGACATTGATAATCAAATCTGCAGAACCTGATTACCAGCAAGAAAAGTAGAAATTTGCTTAAGAAACTCTTGATTAAAAACTCTAAATCAAGAGGGGGAGAGAGAGAGAGAGAGAATTGCATGAATGAATTCTGAATTTTTGAATGGAATGAAATGGCTGATTTCGTAGCCTATTTATAGGCCTTGATGCACCTGATCGAATGATCATGTCCCTTGATCGCGTTTGATCAGATCTGGTCGTTGGATCGACGATCTACGGTGCAGATCATTCTCACACCGAATAGACGCCTTGACTAATCACACCTGATCATGATCGGCTGTCCAATGCAAATAAGAAAGTGCCCTCATGGTGCTTTGTGCCGATGCGTCCGTACTAAGTTCAAAGTGCGCCATTAAACGTCACACAGCCCACTGCCTACGCCACGCGCGAGCGCGTGTGCATGTGCGGGTGCAGATGGTGCGAAGTGTTTCGTGTATGCACACTAGCTTTTACCTCACAATTCCATATTCAAAGGAATATTCCATGTAGTACTTTATTAAGTGCTCTATGTTTTCCTCTCTTTCCGATGTGGGACAAAGTTCCCAAGCTTATTTTAAGCTTTCCAAAGAAAAATAAGGAAGGTTTTGAAAACACCCAAAAATTAAACTATACATTTTAAAAACCATCCAAAAATTAAACTATACATTTTAAAAACCATTTTGAAAATTCCCCAACATTCCCCCACCATTTTCAAAATACCAGATGATGACTCTTGGTTCACTTGGTAGAATTATGCATAGGTGAAGATATCTTACGATTTGAATCATTCATTTAGTGAAGACATCTCAAAGTTAGTCAAGATGGCATAGTAGACTTGTCTTTGAACTAACGATCTTATACGACTAACCGGACATGTCTCACGCATAGTACAAGTTACCTCAAGTATACAAACAAATCGACACGTGGATTTGCCTTGTGTCTATATCCTATTTCATGAGCGCTCTAGAGTCAAGCCTTTGGACTATAGAAAGCGGCACCACCTCCTACACTCGCATCGGTAAGCTTACTAAGAGTACCCCTGTAATTTACAGTACCATAACAATTCAATTGTAAACTTGTTAAGAGTTTGCTAACTCATCTTCTTCTTTTCACATTACAGGTACCAAACACTTCAACCTAGGGATGAAAATGAAATAAAAATAAGTGCTTGCAATCACGACATATGCTGTACTTGGACTCATTGAACTCAAGACTTGATGTTTCTTCAAGCATTAAGTCGAGTTTCCACCAGGAGGGATTATGCTAAGTGGGCTTAAGACCCATCCCCTTTGATGTTTTCCACACCAAATCCCTTGCAAGTCCCTTTGTTAAGGGGTCGGCCAAGTTTTCACTTGACTTTACATAACTAATGGTAATCACACCTTCTGTGATTAACTGCCTAACATAGCTATGTCTCAGTCCTATATGCCTAGACTTTCCATTATAGACGTGGCTATAGGCCCGTGATAGAGTTGTTTCACTATCACAATGCAAAGATATTGGTGGTATAGGTTTTGGCCATATCTTAATCTCTAACAAGAGATTCCTTAGCCACTCTGCCTCTTTGCTACAAGAAGCCAGTGCTACAAACTCTGACACCATGGTTGAGTCTGTTATGCATGTTTGCTTCTTAGAACTCCAGGAGATAGCTCATCTTCCAAGAGTAAAAATCCAACCACTCGTGGATGAGTGATCTTCACGGTCAGTTATTTAACTAGCATCCATAAATCCTTCCAGCACTGCTGGATAGCCATTATAGACTATTCCATAGTCTATTGTTTTCCTTAAGTACCTAAGTACTCGGTTAATAGCATGCCAATGCACACTACTGGGGTTACTAATGTATCTACTAAGTTTTCTCACTGCAAATGCAATATCAGGTCTAGTGCAAGTCATGGCATACATCAAGCTACGTATTACTCTTGAAAAAGTTACTGGAAAAACCAAAAAGCCAACAACCCATACCAAAAAATCAAAGATTTCCTTTTCTCTTTACTTTTTGCACATCTTTTCGTAAAAAGTCAAAAAGTCATCCCAAACATACTATTTTTTTTTTACATCACATTTTAGCCAAAAAGTCAAAAAATTACTTAAAAAGCATGTTCCCAAACGAGGCCTAAGACGACAAGAAACTTTTAGTACTTTCAATGACATCATTGTCAGTACCAAAAATAAGCATGTCATCTACATATAGGCATATGATTACACCTCTATTGCCAGTAAACTTACTGTACACACACTTATCAGATTCATATATCCTAAAACCATTTGACACTATTACTTTGTCAAATTTCTCATGCCACTGTTTTGGAGCTTGTTTCAGTCCATATAGTGACTTGACAAGTTTACACACTTTGTGTTCTTACCCCTGTACAGCAAATCCTTTCGGTTGTTGCATGTAGATTTCTTCATCTAACTCTACATTTAGGAAAGCGGTCTTAACATCCATTTGATGGATTTCAAGCTTATAGATTGAGGCTAAGACAATCAACACTCGAATGGTGGCAATTCTAGCCACCGGAGCATATGTATCAAAATAATCGATACCCTCCTTTTGAATAAAACCCTTAGCAATTAATCTTGCTTTGAACTTGTCAATTGTGCCATCAACTTTCATTTTCCTTTTGAAAATCCATTTACAACCAATTCGTTTGGATCCATGTGGCAAATCAACAAGTATCCAGGTATTGTTACCCATGATAGAATCCATTTCATCGTTTATTGCTTCTTTCCAGAAAGCAACATCTTGAGACTTCATAGCCTCTTCAAAGGTTAATGGATCTGAATCCATATTTAAAGAAATCATGGTTTGCTTACAATAAGCTTTCCTAGTTCCTTCTACAAGGTAAATAACGAAATCAAGGCCAAATGACTTCTCAGTCCTAGCCCTTTCACTCCTCCTTAGTTCAATAGGCTCATTAGGTTCATTAGGCTCAATGGGTTCATGTCGTTCACTTTCTTCTGTAGACATCAAAAGAGTTTATTCATTTTCTTGATTAGAATCCAACCTTGGAATGGTTATGAAATGATTCTCATAAAATACCGCATCACGTGATTCAATGATGGTATTTGTTTCCACTGAACCATTGGGCTCTACTACCAGAAACCTATATGCTTTGCTATGTATAACATAGCCAAGGAATATGCATTCAATTCCATTTTCACCTAATTTCTTCCTTTTAGGTTCAGGCAATCTGACTATTGCTCTACAGCCCCATGATTTCAAGTAACCAAGATTAGGTTTTGTGTTTTTCCAAAGTTCATAAGGAGTAACATTTCTTCCCTTGAGAAGAATTCTATTGAGTATGTGACAGGCAGTGAGCAAGGCTTCACCCCAAAAATCAGAACTTAAACTAGAGTAAGAAAACATAGCATTAATCATTTTTGTTAATGTCTTATTCTTTCTTCCAGCTACTCCATTTTGTTGTGGTGTGTAGGGTGCAGACTTCTCATGAATAATACCAACATTTTCACAATATTCTGGAAAATGGTATTCACCGCCTCCATCAGACCTAAGTCTCTTTATTTTGACATTACACTGATTTTCTACTTCTGTCTTAAAAATCTTGAATTTATCAAGCACCTCATCTTTTGAATGCAAAAGATAGATCTGACAGTACTTAGAAAAAATCATCAATGAATGTTACAAAATATTTCTTAACACCTCTAGCAGGGGTACTATGCATGTCACATACATCACTATGCACAAGTTCAAGTAGAGATGTGGTTTTATCTACTTTAGGAAATTGAATGAGAGTAATTTTTGATTGCACACAAAATTTACATTTTTCAAATATATCAATGTCATACTTAGGAATTAAATCTAAATTAACCATATCATGCATTTTCCTAGCATTAACATGACCTAAACAAGCATGCCATAAAGAAAGAGAATTAACAATATAAGCAGAAATAGATGTATTATTGATAATGTTAAGTTTGAACATTCCCTGGTACATGTAGCCCTTCCCAACAAAAATTCCACCCTTAGACAGGACAAATTTGTTCAACTCAAATACTAACTTGAAACCATGCTTATTAAGCAGGCTTCCAGATACAAGGTTTTTATTGACATTAGGTACATGATAAACATCATTAAGACTTAAGACTTTTCCAGATATAAACTCTAGATCCACCATCCATTTGCCTTTGATAGCAGCAGTTAAAGAGTTGCCCATGTAGCGAACTGTTCCATCACTCACTTGTTCATAAGTAGTGAAATGGCTATTGTCATTGCAGACGTGCCTTGTTGCTCCTGAATCAATCAACCAGTCACTAGCATTTTCGAGCATGTTCACCTTGGATACAACAGCCACAAACTTGTTCTTGGCATTTGATGCTTCTGGCTTCTTCTTGTATGACCAGAATTCATTTTTGAGCCAATTGGTGCCAGCAAGCGCCTTTCGGCTTCTTAGCATTTTTCTCAGGTTGGGGTTCACGCTTACCCTTCTTTTTGTTCAACCTCTTGCCGTCATCCACCATGTGAATCTTGGAAGTCTGAGCCAATTGGTTTTCTTTACTTTCAAGAAGTCTTGACTCTTCCTCAACTTAGAGGTGTTGAGCCAATTCCTCTAAAGTTAGATCTTCCTTTTTGTGTTTCAGAGTTTTCTTAAAATCCTTCCAAGAAGATGGCAATTTCTTTATTATAGACGAAACTACAATAGATTCATCCACGTTCATATTCTTTTGTCAAAACTGACTCAGAATATGTTTGATCTCATGGAATTGTTCCATAATGGGCTTTGTAGTAAAATGCATAAAATTTTTAACAAGAAATTTCTTACTGGTGGCATCCTCGGTGAGGTACTTTGATTATAGTATGTCCCAGAGTTGCTTTGCCATTTTCAGATATTGATACACATCGAATAGAGAGTGTGATAGCGCATTCAGAATGTGTCCTCGGCAAATGTAGTTGTCATTCTCCCATTTGGTTCTGGTACAGGTTTGCTCCATAATCTCATCTTCTTGCTCCACTGGATAGGGGGTAGTCAGCACATAGACCACTTTGAGAGTGGTGAGAAAAAAGTACATCTTCTTTTGACAGTGTCAGAAATTTCCTCCATCAAAACAGTCAAGCTTAATGAAATCTTGAGTCATTTTCTGAACAAACATTGCCATATCCAAATATTTTCTTTAGATTGTTGGAGCAAATTGTCTTGAACTTTTCAATTGGTGGTCTTCGGGTCTTGAACTTTTCAATTGGTGGTCTTCGGGTCTTCAAAACTTGGCGATGATCTTGTCTATGTAGGACAGAAATTTGGTGCTTCAAGCGGCGTTACTAAGTCATTTTCCTAAAGGCAATATTTGCACCCACCAAAAGGTATGCAAGGGGTTACAACAAATTTGCCTCTAGGATACAATGAAGCCTGATCTAAAGATCAAATCTATCGGCGTCTGCACTGACGACAGTAGATCAGAATACTCTTGATAGAATCAAGAAAACTAAGACATTGATAATCAAATTTGCAGAACTTGATTACTAGTAAGAAAAGTAGAAATTTGCTTAAGAAACTCTTGATTGAAAACTCTAAATCAAGAGGGAAAGGGAGAGAGAGAGATAGAGAGAATTGCAGGAATGAATTCTGAATTTTTGAATGAAATGAAATGGCTGATTTCGTAGCCTATTTATAGGCCTTGATGCACCTGATCGAATGGTCATATCCCTTGATTGCATCTGATCAGATCTGACCGTTGGATTGACGATCTACGGTGCAGATCATTCTTACACCGAATAGGCGCCTTGACTAATCACACCTGATCACAATCAAGTGCCATCTCATCTGTACGATCATACGCATCTCCCATCAACGGCTATGATCAACTCGCTCCAGATTAAACACACAACCTTTTGATCGGTTGGTTGACTCATCGCCAACGGATGCCATGTCACTGCCACGTGAGGTTGACTGTATTCCATGTCATCGCTCCAACCTGTCCGATGCAAGTAGGAAAGCGCCCTCATGGTGCCTTGTAGGCGATGATGGAATGAAATGGCTGATTTCGTAGCCTATTTATAGACCTTGATGCACCTGATCGAATGGTCATGTCCCTTGATCGCATTCGATCAAATTTGATCCTAGGATAGACGATCTACGGTACAGATCATTCTTACACCGAATAGAAGCCTTGACTAATCACACTTGATCACGATCGGGTGCCATCTCATCCGTACGATCGCGCACATCTCCAATCAACGGCTATGATCAACCGGTTCCAGATCGGACACACAACCGTTTGATCGATTGGTTGACTCATCAGCAATGGACACCACGTCATTGCCATGTGAAGCTGACTATATTCCATGTCACCCATGCCACGTCATTGCACTTGTCCGATGCCAATAGAAAAGCACCCACGCCACGTGCGCACGCGTGTGCGGATTGTGGTGTGTGTGCATGCACACTAGTTTTCACCTCATAATTCCATATTTAAAAGAATATTCCATGTAGCACTTTATTAAGTGCTCCATGTTTTTCTCTTTTTCCGATGTGGGACAAAGTTCCCAAGCTTATTTCAAGCTTTCCAAAGAAAAATAAGAAAGGTTTTGAAAACACCCAAAAATTAAACTATACATTTTAAAAACCATCCAAAAATTAAACTATACATTTTAAAAACCATTTTGAAAATTCTCCAACAGTATTGTAGCATTATTTTGTTATCAAGTTGAATCAAACCCACATCATATCCTCTTAAATGATACAATTTGCCACCATTTTAATGTCGATTGAAAGCACTATCTAATTCTTAACTGATTTGGGCTATTACTTGGAGTTGTGCAGGAAACTCAGCTATCATCTTCAATACCATTTAATGTTGATACAGAGAAATTCAACTTGTAGGCATATGTACTGGTCATCCTAGCATTATACCATGTCAAAGAATGTTATCAATATGCAACCGGTGTCGTCTTGGGCCCAATGTTAATATGGGAGCTATTGTGGAGCGGAAGCAAGGATTTGTATCCCATAGACTATATAAAGAGAAGGGGGGGAAAAAAAGTGTTATTTACACGCAGTTTGAGTAAATGAGAGTCCTCAATTTCATATTCCCGCAATAATATGATTCTTTGGTAAGATATTTATACTTTTGTTTGAGCCTAAAGAGAAGATTAATTGTATCAAATTGCTATTCTTGGCTTGTTAAATAGAATATCTTGCAAAACATTTGCAACCTTTTATTGGCAGTTTTGAACATGAAATTCAAATTGGTAGATTTGAACATGAACATCTTTTGAAAATGAAATTGGCAATTCTGAACATGAATATCTTTGAAAAACAAATTCAATGTGTATCATTTTGGTCCCTATCATTTCTATTAGCTTAATTTTGACTCTTAATTTTAGATTTTATGTCAATTTGGTGTAATTGATAACGCCAATTAAGATTTTTGGAAGAAAATGGCTTACCGAGTTGGTTGAAATTAACTAAGTTAAACAACTTTATAATTTTACTTATAAAAGTGTGGCACGTGTCATTTATGTGCGTATTTTCTGTCAAAAAACACCAAAAATTACAATCATTTGAACTAAATTAAGACAAAATTATAAATTTAGTGTCAAAATCAAGTCAATTAAAATTATAAGAATCGAAATGACAAAAAAACCAAAATATAAATATTACTAGTGTAATTTACCTAATATTTAAATATGAGAATCACTTTATTGTTGGTTTTTGGTTTAAGCCAATATTAAAAAACGAGTTTGTGCTCAGCTTTTGAAATATTATACCAATGGGAAATCAGACCAATTACAGCTGAACTAGCATCCATCATGTGAGTAATAGACCCTTCATGTGAAGAAATCATGTGGTGAAAAGAGACTTTGGAACAGAGAAACAAGAAAAATTTATATGTAGGATCAACTTTTTTGTTTCTAATGAGCTGGTTAATATATAGCATTTGTTCTTTAAGTTTAGATGCTCGAATTTGTAATCTATTCTTGATTTGTGATCATTTATGTAGCATTTGTTCTTTAATTTTAGATGCTCTAATTTGTATTCTATTCTTGATTTGTGATCATTTATGAGAAAGTTGTAATTTTAAACCTAACTTCATTAGGTGGAGAAAAATATGAAAGAAATCATTTTTTTTTATCTTTTGGCCCATCATTTTAGCAAACCAAACAGAGGCTATAGTAAACAGTCTTTCCTAAAAAAAGTACTTACACGTAGGTCTTAATAAGTGGACTTATTATTCAATAGGTTCTATGAGAAAAATTTGTCAAAAATAACGTCACTAATTGTAAGTTTTAGCGACAATTTATAAAAATCATGTCAAAAAAAGTTACTAATTATCAATTTTTAGCGACATATATAAAAAAAATTTCACAAAAAAAATTATTTTTAGTGACAATTTTACCAAGACTTTTTTTTAATGAAACTTGATGAGAATTAAGTTCAACTATTAGAACCTATTAGTAGTTTACCCTCCTGACTATAACTAAAACTATACCTTCCTTAAACTCTACTTTAATAGAGTTGTTTTCTCATTGTGAACATGACTTCCATTGTTAGTGATCAAATTTCTTCAAAGAATTTGAATCAACTTACAACAGTTATACAGTAGCAAATTCTTGGGAGCGGATGGGGATCAATCAACCCAAAAATAGAGAGTGAGAAAAGCACCTCTTTTCTTCTTAATTTTTTTCTTTTTTTTATAATTCTTCATTTCGTACATGTTTCTATCCGTACATGCGTGTACAGGACATAAACAACAGTGGAGCATCAGGTTCTTTATGTTCTTCTCACACTTTGCATTATTGTTGGTAGAATATACAGACATTGCAGACCCAAATGGCTTTTGACTACACTACTCTCATATAGATTCCTTTTCCATGGATTTATTTCAACATTGTAATTAATTTTTCAGAAGTATTGCTATCTAGGTCTAAAACTTAGATCCACTTTTTAGATCTAGTGATGTCTTAGGAAGAGAATTGGTTGATAATTAAATATTCTCTAATTATCAACCAGTCATCTTCTTGACACATTACTGGGTCTATAAAGTAGATCCAAAAAGTTGACTTTTATATCATTTTTCATTTTTTAATGTCTAGGTTTGATCACTGCTTGTGAAAATGCTAATTAGTCTTCAAATCAAATCCATTCATTTCTCAATGACCTGCAGAATCAAAGAGCACTGAGAAAAAGCTATATGGATAAGCACATTTTTTGGGAAAAAACAAACTATGCATGAGGGTGAGGCTACATGAAGGGGATAGATCCCGATCCAACAGTCTACAGGCTACAAAACATAATGCCGACATCAAGCATACTAGCATGGTCATGATATTCAAGGCACTGTCATTGGACTTTAACAACTAAGAAAGAATATAATTAAGGAAAAATGATCAGATTCTATGAAGTGGGATTTTCTATCGCAATTTTCCTGGGAAAAAAACTATTTGATGTTCACTTTTTTGACATTCATTACCAAAATGGTGCTTAAAATGATCTGCTTAATATCCAAAGATCAATTGCCAATGTGAACACTCTTAAAAAATAAAAATTAAACATAGGGTATCTAGTTCTTCACACTCTTTATAGTGCTATAGAATAAAACTTAAAAATAGCAGAAAAAGTTTGTTGAACAAAATTAAAAACAGCTCACTAGTAAAATCCCATTTTAGTTGCTCCTCGGTTGGTTGGATTTTGTAAAATTCTATTATACCTCACCATGTTGGAGTCATAAATTCAGTCCTCTTTCTAGAGAAATTTCATGTGGCAACTGCCACAACAAGGTTATGGAAACACCGGACTCCAAAAACACTCTATGCCAATCTTGTGAATCTCTGATTTCAACCAAAGGATGTGAAACCGTCCCGAAGGGACATTTATGCTTTTGTTGAAAAACAAGATTGCAAGAAATCAAAAGCCCGCATGCTGCATTGCCAAAGCCTGATCGAAAGCTAAATTCTATGACTAATAATATCGGTGTACATCTACCAAAGCGGGCAGTTCTTTGCGGAGTCAATTACCAAAAGAAGAAGCACAAGCTCAAGGGAACAATAAATGATGTGAACAGAATGAAATCTCTTCTAACCGATCATTTTGGTTTTCGTGAAACTTCTATTTGTGTTCTAACAGGTATTTATTCTAATCCATGCCCTTTATAGTAGTGTGTGATATTCAGTAAATAATTCCATTTAATCTTAACAGTGTACATGAGCAGAAGGAAATAGATTTATTACCAAGCACTTGACTGAGACCATGTCCGAAAATGTCTGAAAAAATCTAGAAACCTTAGATGTTGATTTGTGATTATGTTCCAATTTTAAGCAAAATATAACAATCCCAATCAAACAATCAAAAGAAAGAGACACAAAGATTTTACGTGGAAAAACCACAATTGGACACCTTCCAATTGTGATCAAAAAACCACGGGCAACTGCCACAAGACAATCCACTAAGAAGATTTAAAGGAATTACACAGGTATCACTCTCAATTATCTAGCGAATCCACAACGCCTAATTGAACCAACCTCTATGTGCCTCTTCCAACCCCATCTTCACCACGGAATTGTCTTTCTGATGAGCCACTCCGGATTCCACCAAAGCTTCAGGCTCGAATTCTTCAGAATCCACAACTGAAGAACAACTCTCTCTTTTGTGTATAACAAACAAACCTTTGATGTACTCTCTTTAAACCATGAGTTGAATACTCAATAAAAACATCAAAGAAAACTTAAAAATATCTCCAGATATAACCCTTAAGAACCAAAAAGAAGATCTGGAGAGATTCAATGAATGAATCAATGAAATGCCTAGATTTGGGAGAAACCCAACTATTTATAGAAAACCAAAGCAATCCTAGTTGGGAAAGAAAACCAACTTCTTAAAGAACTCTAAAGTAATCCTGTTTTTGAAGGAAACCAACTTCTTAAAGAACTCTTGTTACAACCTTGGTTTTGATCCATGGAATTTGACAACAAAAAGTCCTAACAATGTCGAACCAGTGAATGTCTGCAACACAAACAGTTAACAGAACCAGCATCAACCAGAACTATGTCATAATGCTTTGGTGCAGAATCTTCTTTTTGTTTCTAGCAACATCTGTTAATATTCTGATTCCTACTGTGTGCTTCATGAAGAATTCTGTTCATATGTCTTGGATCCTCTGTTGCATGGTATAGCATTGTACAGACATCACAAACTGACTATTAGTGTCTGTTGTGAAAATTAGAAATTTTAATATAGTAAAATTAATCACAAATTTAGAATACAGTATTTAAAAAATTCATTACAATCATAAAATTAAACAATACAAAGTCAAAGAAAACTTATCAACAGGGGCGTGCATTCACTGTCTTGAGAGTAGATTGCGCCCTTCTAAGTTAGTGAGTTGCTTCAACATGTTATGTCACTTCTCTATAAGCATGCACTCGCAATTCAGAGGTGTCAGGAACAATCTTTTATCGATCTCCCAAAAATCGAATGAAAGGTATAAAAATATTTAAATCTAATTGTAAGAACTTTGGTATGGGCTTTCAGACAATAGTTGAAAAGAGAAAGCAAAAACATCCATAAGTTTGCTTCTCAGAAGCATTGACACTGTGATAAAAATATATATATAAATATTTTTTTTATTTACTACGTAAATTAATATTACATTCACAGATAATTAAAATTATCAAAAACATTAATTTAATATAAGGAAAAAAAAAATCCCACTCTTAAGTTTTAAGTCTTATGTTTATGTTTTCTTTTACGGATGATCTATTAATTATTTAAATTTGAGCAAATTGCAGAACAGGAGGATGACCCAAACCTTATTCCAACAAAGGAGAACATGCAGAAGGCCTTGAGATGGCTTGTGGCCGACTGCAAGTCCGGGGACTCCTTGGTGTTCTACTTCTCTGGACATGGTTTACAACAACCTGATTTTGATATGGATGAGAACGATGACTACGATGAAACTATCTGTCCTTCTGATTTCATGACTGCTGGAATGATCCTTGATAATGACATCAATAATACCATTGTCAAGCCCCTCAAGGAACGTGTCAAGCTTCATGCCATTATCGATGCCTGTCACAGCGGAACCATCCTTGATCTAGACCATGTTTACGACAGAAAACAGTAAGTGTTTTTGAGTCCTAGTTCTAGTCTTTAATATCAATTTGTTAGATCACCAATTTACAAAGTTTTTAGATGAGTTAGTAGTTAACAATTTAAGATGACAGAGCTCTAGTTTGAGGAGGTTCTCGGTCTGTGTTGGTGGAAAAAGTTTAGTTCAGTCTGGTTCTCTCTTTTATTTCTCCCCAAGTACCCATGTCCACCAGATATGATAAGAGTAAAGGTGTGAGATATGTTCCAATGCTTATACTTAATTTAGACACTAACCCTCTAAGTTTATATGATGTTTGAAGAAAAGTTCATATTTATTAGGAAAAAAATATTTCTAGTCTCTCATATGGGTAGAAGATGCAAATTTAATATTTCTCCTAAATTCTATTTAATTTCAAGCATTTCTAAATTTACATCACATTTTCTAAGAATATTATACAATTAAGTAATATATATATATATATATCAATTTTCAAAGCATCTCCCCATACCTATATTTAACTTCTTGATACATATCCCAATATCAAAGGATTTAGGTTTAGGAAGGGTTGAAGCTTGGACATGCATCTACACCCCACCACTCATACACAACTGGTGATCTAACAAAATCAGTAAAAGGCATCTGAATTTTTCATTGGTCCATTTGAGAGAATATATTGTGTATATTCTCAATTTGGCATGATTGTGTATATTAGGTATTAGGAAAGATTGTGGTGTAAATATTTGAATTGGTTTTATTTCTTTTTTCAGTCATAGGTTTAGGGTTATATAAATTGCTGAACTCTTTGTAAATATGACACAACTGAATATACTATTCTTATTCAGAAATCTTATATGGTATCAAAGCTGTCTCTGAGCCAAAGCCCTAGAAGTCTCTGAGTTGATTTCTTCTTCTCTGTGTTTGTCTGGTTTGACTGAAGGCCTCAAGCGACTGTCATTCGTGGTTCTCTCTTGATTGCAACTTCCCTCAGGTCGCAACACACAAACCCAGCCTCGTAACCTGACTGCCTTTGTCTCACGACTGCCTCGACTGTTCTTCTTCGCTATTGTCGTTCGTGGTTCTCTCTTCAATTTCGGCTCCAAGTCTTCCACTTTGGACTTCGGCTTCTAGTTCATCTCTTTTCGACTATGCTTCGACCTCTCTTGGTATTATTCTGTTTGATTCATCTCGGCTTCGACTCTGCTTTGACCTCTCTTGGTTCATCTCGGCTTCAGTCTCTCTTTTTCTAGCAATGCTGTGGTCGTATTTGACCATCCAATATCATTCTATTTGATTTATTACAGTTTGACCCCTCCGATTTTTTGGTTTTTACACTTGAACCCCTGGTTTGACTATTTTGTTTTATTTTGGGTTTATTACACTTAAACCTCTTAATTTTCAGGTTATTACGATGTCTCTGGCTTTTAATGATTGTGCCTTCTACCATCAAAGAGGTCATTGGAAGTATCATTGTCCCAAGAATGGATGTTTGTCTGTTTCGCTTGTGTCTACCTCGTCTTCTCAGTCGTTTCCGATCAAGTTTTGCGCTCCTCCTCTAAGAACCGTTCAGTCACCCTCCGATTCTATTGCATCTGCTCCGGCTCCTAATCCTGACTTGGCTTCCTTAACTACTCAGATTAGTCAACTTCAGCATATATTGTCTACATCTGAGCTATCCCCATCTGCCTTCATTGTTTCTTTTCTTCATTTAGGTTTGCTTGGGTCTTCTTCAGGTATTTCTTCGTCTGTTTGGATTTTTTACTCTGGTGCCTCTTCTCATTTAACTCTCCATCTCTCCTTACTTCAAAATTGTACTCTTCCTATTTCTGTCAATGCTGTTAATGGGTCTGGTATATTTGTTATATCTGTTGGGTCTGTCCTACCGTATGTTATGTTATGTCTGTATATTTGTCTGGTATATTTGTCTCTATTCCCTTTTTCCTTTATGTTCCTCAGTTATCTGTCAATTTATTATCTATCAGTCAGTTTGATACCTCTAGTTTTGATGTTATCTTTTCTTCTTCTATTTGTTTTGTGAAAGATCAGATGTCTAAGTAACAAATTGAGACCAGTTGTAGAGTTAGAGACCTCTATGTGGTGGAAAGCTTACATTTGCCTATGGCAACCTCTTTGACTGCATTTTTCTTTTTTTTCAATTAGATTCTCTGTCTAGTCCTTTCTACTTATGGCATTTTAGATTAAGGCATTTGTCTGTTGATCGTTTACAGTTTTTAGCTTAGTCTGGTATATTGGGTAAAGTTTCTCCTAGTGAACTTACTGAATGTCGGGGGTGTAAACTTGCCAAAATGACAGCCTTACCTTTCTATAAAAGTACTTCTATATTTGATACACCATTTTCTTTAGTTCATACTGATGTTTGGGCTCTTCTCCTGTTCTCACCAAAAGGGGTTCTACTTATTATGTGAAATTTGTTGATGACTGCAACCGTTATACTTGAGTTTATCTTATGACTCATAAGTCTGACTTCTACCAAATATACTGTACTTTCCAGTCTATGGTCACTACACAATTTAGGTCCACTATTAAATTGTTGTGGTCTGACTTGGGCGGGGAATACTTTAAAACTGAATTCTGTGAATATTTGGCCAAATTGGGTACTATTCACCAAATTTCTTATACTGATACACCTGTCCAAAATGGTTAAGCTGAGCGTAAACATCGTCATCTCCTTGAGATAACTAGATTTCTTCTTCTCTCTGCCTCCATTTCGGCTCCGTTTTGGGGTGAGGCAGTTCTTACTGCTACTTTTCTTCTCAACCGCATGCATACCCTCCTTCTTTCTGGTCGGTCTCCTTATGAGGCTCTGTTTTCTTAACTTACTAATTACTCATTCCTTCGTATGTTTGGGTCTACTTGTTTTATCCTTTTACCCTGTAAAGATAGGACCAAACTTAGTGCCCGATTTGTCCTATGTGTCTTTTTGGGTTATAGTCTTACTCAGAAAGGTTATCACTATTATGACCCTGTTTCCCGTTGCCTTTATGTCTCCTTCCATGTTGCCTTTCTCGAACGTCTATCTTACTTTCAGCTTCCTCCTTTCATTGCCCCAATTTCCAAAGAGGATTTGGTTCATATTGATCCATTTCCTTCTGAGGTCCCGTCTAATGAGTACATCTCCATAGTTCCTCATGAGCGTATTCCATCTTTTCCTCATGTTTCTCCTCTTTCAGTTATTCTTATTCTCCTTCGTCGTTAGTTTATTCTCGTCGCAAGGCTCTTCCTCCATTGGTTGTCTTTGCCCTTGCTACTGATCCCCCTGCTTCTGACGACTTTGATCCTACTGTACACCGATACCCTACTCGAGCGCGTCATCCTCTAAACAGGTTGGGTTGGTCTAATACATGTTTTTCTGCTTCCTATCATACCTTTTTGTCTGCTATTCACTCTTTTCAGAACCTCAGTCTTACAAGGAGGCCTGTTAGGATCCTCGTTGGGTTCAAGCTATTGACGATGAGTTATCTGCTTTACAGAAAATTAGTACTTGGGAGTTGGTTCCTTTGCCTGCTGGTAAGAATCTAATTGATTGCAAATGGGTTTACAAAGTCAACACTCATTTATGATGGTTCTCTTGAGCGCTACAAAGCTCATCTGGTTGCCAAAGTTTTCTCATAGGAGTATGGTATTGATTATGAGGAGACCTTTGCTCATGTTGCCAAGATGACTACTATCCGTACTTTGATCTCTATCGCTACTGTTCGTTCTTGGCCTCTTTATCAGATGGATGTTAAGAATGCTTTTCATAAAGACCATATCACTGAGGAGGTTTATATGCTTCCTCCCTCTAGCCTTCACCATTCCTCTGGACAGGTTTGCCACCTTCGATGTGCTCTGTATAGTCTGAAGTAGTCTTATCGCGCTTGGTATGATCGCTTTCAGACTGTTGTTACTGAGCTTGGGTTTCATCCTTGTGCCCAGGACTCTGCTTTATTTCTTCTCCACACCTCTGCTGGATTTGTTGCATTATTACTGTATGTGGATGATATGATCATAACTGGTTCTGACTCTTCTGCTATATCTGAGGTCAAGTAGCATCTTTTCCGCACCTTTGAAATAAAGGATTTGGGCCTATTGCGGTATTTTCTTGGTATTAAGATAGCTTCTTCTTCCAAGAGCTACTTTCCATCTTAGGCCAAGTATGCCAATAAGGTTATTTATCATGCCGATCTTACTGACACTAAGATTTCTGATACCCCCATTGAGCTTAATTTAAAGCTTAACACTACTAATGGTGTTCTTCTAGATGATCATATTTTATATTGAGAGCTCGTGGGTTGCTTAGTCTATCTGACGGTTACTCGTCCTGATCTTACCTATGTTGTTCATGTGGTTAGCCAGTTTGTCTCTGTTCCTCGCTTCACACATTGGGCTGCATTGGTTCGAATTCTTCGCTATCTCCGAGGTACTATATTTCAGGGTTTACTATTGTCCTCTACTTCCTCTCTGGATTTGGTGGCCTATACTGATTCTGATTGGGCTGGTAATGTTACTGATTGCAAGTCTACGTCTGGTTTCTGTATGTTTCTTGGCAATTCCTTGATCTTTTGGAAAAGCAATAAACAAACTGTTGTTACTCGTTCTACTGCCGAAGTTGAGTACCGTGCTATGGCTCATGCTACTGTTGAGATTATTTGGCTTCGTTGTCTCTTATCGGATTTAGGTGTCTCTCAGTCTTTTCCGACCTCCCTCTATTGTGACAACCACAGTGCTATTCAGATTGCCCATAATACTGTCTTCCATGAACGGACGAAACACATTGAGATTGATTGTCACTTTATTCGACAGCATCTGTAGTCTGGCCTTATCTCGCTTCCTTTTGTCTCTTCGGCTTTGCAACTTACGGACTTCTTTACCAAGACTCACATTACCACTCAGTTTCAATTTCTTCTTAGCAAACTCTCAGTATTTTCTGCTAAAACACATTGACTTTGAGTGAGGGTGTGAGAATATATTGTGTATATTTTCAATTTGGCATGATTGTGTATATTAGGAATTAGAAAAGATTGTGGTGTAAATATTTGAATTTGTTGTATTTCCCTTTTTCAATCATAGGTTTAGAGTTATATAAGTTGCTGAACTCTTTGTAAATATGACATAATTGAATATACAGTTCTTATTCAGAAATTTTACACCATTATGTTTGTAAGGGGGTTCAAGGTTAGAGAGGTGATTAGAGAGGCAAAACTATGCTAATGGTCCAATAATGGTGGAAGTGGCTAGAGAATGAGTAGCAGCAACAGTATGAGAATTGGAGAGTGTGTAGCTGGGTGAGGGTGAAGCAAGTGGCTCAAGAAAAAGTGTATGGCAGTGCCAAAATGGGCAGCATCTCCCCCAAATTCCAAAAATTCTTCTTCCTGAACCTTCGGAAATGGGTCATATTTATAGGCTTTTCCTTGGTACCAAGAGGACACCAAGTGCACAAATAAAGAGGAGACATGTGTCCCAAACGATCACATGGAATATTCTGCCTTGAGCCACTAGGTTGAAGGTGCCACGTGTCTCTCTACATGTACCGTGTACTATCTGTTTGCCTCCGCAACTACCTTTTTGAACCTTAGCAAGTGTAGTTGCGTCGAGAGTGTTTAGCGCGGCAACTCCCTTTTGGACCTCAGCAAGTGCAATTGCAGTGGGAGTTTGTCTCTGCACTTGCCTTCTCAGCTTAAACCTTAGCAAGTGCACTTACAGCGGTGAAACTTGCTGTTGCACTTGCCTTCTCAGTTCTATTTGGCCAGCACATGCGTTCTTAGGACTCCATTAGTCTGCTATTGGCCATGTTTGTGTTCACCTCAGCGAAGCCTTCACCCTTAGCCACCTAACCACAAACTCCCTAGCTTCCCAGGGCGAAGGCCACAGCCAAGCCTGCTATCAGCCATGCTGTGCCTTAGTACCAAGCCCAAGGGGGCTTCCTTAGCCCTGCTTGTGCGACCAAGGCAAGTCCGTGACCTGGGTAATGGAAAGGGAGTCCCTTATATTCGGGCTGCCCTGCTCCCATCTTCGCGGGGTTGCCGCGGTAAACTGGTATTTCTGGGCCTGCTATCAGCTCCAACCAGTAAGTCTTAGGGCCTACTATCGGCACCAAGTTAATAAACCGTGGGGCCTGTTATCAGCCTTAGGCTAGTAATGCCTTGGGACCTGCTATCGGCGCCAAGCATTAGCCCCTATTTGCAGAGGGAAGCCTTTCCCAAAGGCAGCTATCACCTTGGCAGGATATTCCCTCTGCAACTTAGTTGCTGCGGTAGTAGTTGCTGTGGCAGTCATTTCCCATGGCAAGTTCAGACGGCATGATAGAAAATATTAGAGATGGCGGCACCGACAGAATGCCTCCGCAACTTAGTTGCCTCGGTCTTTTCTTTCCCTCGGCAACTCCAAATGATCGTGACACTAACATTACTTGGAATGGCGGCGGCACCGAAGATACTTGGAATGGCGGCGCTGAGACAAAGTGCCTCAGTAACTCTGCCACTGCACATGTCCCCTCGGCAACTTCACGGCTGCAGGTGTTGCCTCTGCAACTTGACTTGGGCATTTCTCCTCACTGAGTCCATCTGGAGCCTTGGTGAGTCGGACCTACCTTGGCCCACTTGTTGGCTCACTTCCTTTGGGCTTTGGCCCACGCTCCTTTTTTTTTTTATCCTTGGTCGCCTTCTCAGGGCGATCTGAGTGCTTGGGTCCATACTTAGTTTGGCCTTCCCATCTGGGTGAGAACTTGGGGATTAGTTGCCCCCGCATGATTGCATCCACTGTTTTCCATACTAAGTCTCCTTCCTTAAACTTTCTGTGTTGAACAGATTAATTGTAGGCATGGGCTATGGATTGATGATACTTTTGCATTACCCGCGAAGCCCGATCTATTCTTTCTTCAGCTGCCTTTATGTCATTCTTCCTACTGTCTAGAACTAAGTGTGCTGACATAGCCATTCTTGCTGAGGGTACTGCCAACTCAACTGATAACACAGCTTCGGACCCATATACTAGAGAAAATGAGGTTGCCTGAGTTGGCTTCCTCTTTAACGTTGTATACGCCCAGAGTGCTATGGGGAGTTGTTCAAACCTTGTGCCCCCTACTTCATCCATCATCTTACTTAGTATTCGGATGAGGGTTTTGTTGGTCGCCTCAGCTTGTCTGTTCCCTTGGGGATAGTATGGGCTAGACTTGTGATGCTTAATTTGGTAGGCATCCAACAGTCTTCCCACATGGAGATTTACAAAAAGAGTTCCATTGTCAGGCAACATCACTTTGGGTATGCTAAACCTACAGATTAATGTTCTCTCTGATGAAGTTGGCTACTCTTGCCCCATCTGCCTTCCTCATTGGTATAGCCTCTACCCACTTGGTGCTAACTTCGGTTGCTGCAAGTATCCATCTATATCCTTTGGACTGCTGCGCTATAGGACCTACCAAGTCAAATGCCCAAGTATGGAACGGATAAGGAGTCTTGATGTTGTGCAGTTCAATTGCCGGTGCATGTTGCAAATTCCCAAACTTCTGACAGGACTGGCATCTCCTCACAAAGTTTTTAGCATCTTCTTCCATTGTTAGTCAGTAGTAACCGAGGTGAATGAGATGTCCATATAACCGCTGCCCTCCTTGATGCTCTGCCTTGTGTGCTTCCCTCAGCACCTTGTTTGCCTCATCTTTTGATAAGCACGCTAAAGATTCCCTCTCGAAGCTTCTTCGATACAACTTGCCCTGGTCAAGCAAGAAGTGGAGGGCTCGTCTCTTGACTCTGATTGCGTCAGCTTTATTCTCAGGCAGTGTGCCATTTCCCAGATAGTCAATATATCGCTGCCTTCATTCTTCATTGCTTAAGAAATGGGTTTCCTTTTTCTTAGGGTGGGACTGGCACTTCGTGTGTTGCCTTTGCAATTCAGTACTCTCTTTTTCCATCTCTAGCCAGTAGTACCCTTGCTTCTGTATCCGTCAGTATAGACTGATGTCTCCATCTCCACAAGACTTAGCATGGATCTACTTAAGTTTGTCAATTGCTTCTTGCCTACTGACGCACCTTGCCAGCAAGTTGTTGGGACCGCAAAAATACAACACTCCTCTGAGGAGCAAAAATGATGCAAGTTCTGCTAGTCTGATTGTTCCCTGGCCAGTTTTCAGCTACTGGATTATATCTATTTTCCACCCCTCAGCATCTTCCTCTGCATGTTCTTCAGTTAGCACCGCTGGCGTTGCCCTTTTCTCGATGACGATGGCTATACTATCATCTGGTATCTCCACCTTTGCCCCCAGTGTAGCCAAGGCATCGGGAAAACGGTTATGTGCTTGAGGGGTATGCTGGATTTGGACATCATCAAACTAAGTGAGCAACCTTTGAACTACAGTGCAATATGGGGCCAACAGGGACTCCTTCAAGACGAAATCACCCGTCGTTTGCTTGACAACTAGCTTAGAGTCGCCCCAGATTTTTTAACTTGCGAAGGCCCTTCTTTTGGGCAGCTATCAGACCCAGTATCAATGCTTTATATTCAACCTCGTTATTTGAACATTCAAAGTCAAGCATATATGACAGATGGAACTTCTCTCCTTCTTGACTAGTTAGTGTGATGCCAGCTCCACCTTTCCCAGCTCCGGAGGCTCCATCAAATTTTATGTCCCAATAAGTCTCAACTGCAGCTACTGAGACATGGACCTCACCTAGTAGGGATACCTCCGCAGATTCATGTTCACCGAATGGGAACTGGGCCAGTAAGTCTGTACGTACTTGGCTCTTAATAGCCTTGGGAGTAACACAAGTGATATCATATTCTGCTAGAGCCATCTTGCCATTCTCCCAATTAGAACGGGCTTGTTCAGCAAGTAGCGAACGGGATCACTCCAGGTCACAACCTGGATCGGGTGTGCTAAAAAGTAGTGGCGTAACTTCTGCGCTGTGAAGATTAAGGCTAAGCAATGCCTCTCAATTGGGGTATATCGCGACTCGGCACCATTGACTTTGCGACTGATATAATAGACTGGCTTCTCAATGCCATCTATGTCTTGGACAAGTAGGGCTCCAATAGACTGCGGAGTAGAGGTCAGGTACAGTAGCAGAGGCTTTTCAAGCCGTGGGGCGATCATTATAAGTGGGGAGGTAAGTGCTTGCTTCACCATATCAAATGCCTGTTGGTGTTCATGCAACCATTCAAACTTGTGATTTCCTTTCAGCAATTCCAAAAGAGAAGGTTATCTCAGCAAGAGCTTGGATAAACCTCCTGAGGTATGACACTTTGCCTAGGAATTTCTTCAAAGCTTTTTGAGAATGTGGTGGAGGCATCTCCATGATTGACTTGATCTTGTCCCTATCTACTTCAATCCCCCGCTAGTGTACAAGGAAGCCAAGGAACTTGCCAGCGGTAACTCCAAAGGCACACTTGAGAGGGTTCATCTTGAGGCAGAATTTGTGGCAGCGCTGAAAAACCTTTTCCAAGTCGCAGAGGTGGCGGTTTGCCTTAGTAGACTTGACCACCAGATCATCCACATATACTTCCACTTCGTGGTGCAATATGTCATAGAACACTGCAGTCATAGCCCATTGGTAGGTTACCCCCGCGTTTTTCAAACCGAAGGGCATCACCGTGTAGAAAAAATTTCCCAAGGGCGTTCTGAAGGCTGTCTTTTCTACATCTTCTGGTGCCATTTTGATCTGGTTATAACCACTGAACCCATCCATGAAAGAGAACATCTGATGGTCCATAGTTGAATCAACAAGTGTATCGACATGGGGTAATGGAAACTCATCTTTCCGGCAAGCCTTATTTAGGTCACGAAAGTCTACGCAAACCCTGATTTGACCATTCTTCTTCTGCACAGAAACAATATTTGCTAGCAAAGTTGGATGTTGTTTAGGCTCAATGAACTTAGCCCTCTGTAACTTTTGTACCTCTGCTTTAATCTTTGCTTCAAGATCAGGGTGATACTTTCGAGCATGCTGCTTGATCGGTTTAGAGTTGGGAAAAGTGTCCAGATGATGAGTGACGAGGGATGGGTTAAGACTAGGCATCTCATCATATGTCCAAGCAAAGACATCACTGTATTGCTTTAGTAGTGTTATCAATTCTGCCTTAGCTGCTGGAGCCATTGTATTACTAACAAACACTGGCTTGCTCTGCCCAGGTGAGTCACTAAGGTTGACCTCAGCAAGTTCCTCCTGCTGGGGTTTAGGCCTATCTTGCATGCATTCAGGGGCGAGCTCAAGCGTTTCCACTAACCCCTCTCGGGACTCATCACCATCATATTTATTTGTCTTGGGCTGTCCTCCCAAGGTATGAAGTCTGGCCCCCAAGACCGTCATAGGTAGTAAACTGTCTTGCTGCCCTCGCGCACCTTGATAATCTTGGGCGGAGGACTTATGGATTCGCTACTCCTTTTATGTCCACTACTTTCTGGAGCAACCTCTGCATCTCGGATGTTTTCCCACTTCGGCAATTTTACCCCTGCAATTTTACCAGTCCTTGGAGTTTTATCTATTGACAACTCAGTAAAGAAAACTGCATCCGAATAGTGTGCCTCTTCCACTCCGAATGGCTTTTCAGACGCATTTATGGTAACTGTGCGTTTTCCCAATTTTGCCTTCACACATTGGTGATAGCTGGATGGAATAGCCTCATATCGGTGCATCCAAGCTCTGCCAAGTATCATGTGGTAATTCGTATATGCTTCAATCACATGGAATTTAGTCGCGGAACGAATCTCGCCAACTGCTAAGTCCACTACAACATAGCCCTTAGTGACCTTTTTCTCACTACCAAAACTGGTTACAGTAATGGGTTGGCGAACCATTCTGGACTCTAGGATGCCAGCCTTTGCAAAGGTGTCAGCAGTAATGATGTTTATGGACGCCCCACCATCGAGGAAAACACGCTTGAACTCCACATCATTGATATAAGTTGTGACAAAAAGAGGACGATTATAGGGAAATGGGTATGCTTTGTCTACCTCTAAAAATGTAATGGCCCCATAATCTTCCTGGATGCGCCGAGGCACATATTCCTTGGCCTCAGCAACTTCAGCATGGTGCACTTCAGAGATGTTGATGAAAGCCTTTGTTGCTTCCATCCTGGCGGCTTGGCTCAGCCCCAATTGGTCAAAGAAGGTGCGAAACTTAACAGAATTTTGCAAGGCTTGAGCATGAGTATCCTTTGTGAATTTCGCCTCTGCAGGTGCTGTTTCAGGGAGCTAGCCAGTTACAATTTCTTCTAACTCATCATAGTAGGACACCATGTGCACTTGATCGTGCACAGGCCCAAGGTAGCTGATCATGTGTACATTCTTCCCATTCTCCTTGTGGTTAGGATAAGGTTTCTTTCATATGTCACGATTACCGGTATCTTTGAACTTCAGCTCATTCGCGTCAACTTTCTTTTTGAAGATATTTTTTAATGTCCAACAGTCCCTGGTAGGGTGTCTGGTGGTTCTGTGATAGAAACAGTAATCTAGGCTTTCTTTGTCCTTTGTGGTTGGAGTAACATCAACCGGAGGTAAAGTAAGTTCACCATCAGCGACCTATTCTTTAACTAAGGCCTTAACATTCTCAAGGCTGCAAGATTATGGATTCCTTTCTTCATAACTCTTCCTCTTTCGAGAGGACGAAGCCTCTGCTTGCTAGCGGCTCCCTCCTATAGAGTTACCACAGAAACTCTACTACTGCAAGAGTAGCGGTGGCTGTCATGAGATCTGTGTAAAGGACCAGTGGTACTGAGATTTCTAGTTGCCTCAATCAAAGCTAAAAAGGTAGGCAGATTATGGTTCATCAAAAAAATCTTGTAGTCGCGTATGGCACCCTCCACACATATGCTGACTAAGTGAGCTTCATCCACTGGTTCATGACAGTCAATCGCATTGTCTTGGAACCGCTTAACATAGTCCAGTATATCTTCGCCTTCTTTTTGGACGTCTCGTCTAAGTGTGAGGGTTGTAACTTTCTCTTGGACTTGGAAGAACTTCGTGTGGAACTTGTTCACCATCTCCTCCCAACTCTTGATCGAGTTGGGAGCCAAGTTCACATACCAACTGTAAGTTCTTTCAGTAAGTGATTTGGAGAACTCCCGAAGGCGCAGAGAGTGGTCACTGCCATGGACACCAAGAGTTTTAATGAACATGACCACGTGTTCTCTGGCATTGCCTTGTTTTCTATCAAACTTAATAAACTTGGGCACTGTAGACCCAGTTGGGTAGGGCATGGTCAATATCTCTTGAGAGTATGCGGGTTTCACATCTGGGTCTGGAAGAGATGGCAGTTGTTTCTTGCTGCGCTCTTGCTCAAGCATAGCTTGTACATCGGCTAGAGTAACAAACTGAGTGGGTTGGAATGGTCCAGTCTGCTCCTAGGTAACTGAATTGGCGGCTGTACCGTTCGCCTGAGGTACCACCAGAGGCACCTGGATCGGAGCTCGAACCTCAGGGAACAAGTTAGGCGCTAGGTTTAGGACTACTACAGGTGGAGGTGCTTGCACTGGCACTGGTTTAGAAGCCATGGCCATAATAGCCTCAGTGAGAGTTTGCAAAGCTGCCAGGATCTCCCTCTACATATCCTGGAGTGACTGAACTACCTCAACCATGACACTGTGGTCACGATTCTCCGCATGTGCTGCTCTGCCATTGGAAGAGCTTTGCTACCGTGGGGATTGTTGAACTTCTTCCTCTACTATCTTTTCAAGTGAAGTATGTAAGCCATTGCGGGTATGAACCATCAACAAAGCAACCTCCCCAACAGAGTCGCCAGAAATGTAAGGGGGTTCAAGGTTAGAGAGGTGATTAGAGAGACAAAACTATGCTGATGGTCCAATAATTGTGGAAGTGGCTGGAGAATAAGTAGCAACAATAGTATGGGAGTTAGAAAGTGTGTAGCTGGGTAAGGGTGAAGCAAGTGGCTCAAGAAGAAGTGTATGGCAGTGCCAAAATGGGCAGCATTTTCCCTAAATCTCCAAAATTCTTTTTCCTGAACCTTGGGAAATGGGTCATATTTATAGGCTTTTCCTTGGTACCAAGAGGACACCAAGTGGCCAAATAGAGAGGAGACATGTGTCCTAGAAGATCACATGGAATATTCCGCCTTGAGCCACCAGGCTGAAGGTGCCACGTGTCCCTTTGCATGTATTGTGTACTATCTGTTTGCCTCCACAACTACCTTTTTGAACCTTAACAAGTGTAGTTGCGTCGGGAGTGTTTGGCGCGGCAACTCCCTTTTGGGCCTCAGCAAGTGCAGTTGCAGCGGGAGTTTGTCTCTGCACTTGCCTTCTCAGCTTGAACCTCAGCAAGTGCACTTGCAGCGATGAAACTTGCTGCTGCACTTGCCTTCTCAGTTCTATTTGGCCAGCACATGCGTTCTTAGGACTCCATTAGCCTGCTATTGGCCATGTTTGTGTTCACCTCAGCGAAGCCTTCACCCTTAGCCACCTAACCACAAACTCTCCAACTTCCCAGGACGAAGGCCACAACCAAGCCTACTATCAGCCATGCTGTGCCTTAATACCAAGCCCAAGGGGGCTTCCTTAGCCCTGCCTGTGCGACCAAGGCAAGTTCGTGACCTGGGCAATGGAAAGGGAGTCCCTTATATTCGGGCTGCCCTGCTCCCATCTTCGCGGGGTTGCCGCAGTAAACTAGTATTTCTGGGCCTGCTATTAGCTCCAACCAGTAAGTCTTGGGGCCTGCTATCGGCACCAAGTTAATAAACCATGGGGCCTGCTATCAACCTTAGGCTAGTATTGCCTTGGGACCTGCTATCGGCGCCAAGGATTAGCCCTTATTTGCAGAGGGAAGCCTCTCCCAAAGGCTGCTATCACCTTGGTAGGATATTCCCTCTGCAACTTAGTTGCTGCGGCAGTCATTTCCCGTAGCAAGTTCAGACGGCATGACCGAAGATATTAGAGATGGTGGCGCCAACAGAATGCCTCCGCAACTTAGTTGCCTCGGTCTTCTCTTTCCCTCGGCAATGATAGTGACACCGACATTACTTAAAATGGCGGCGGCACTGAAGATACTTGGAATGGCGGCGCTGAGATAAAGTGCCTCAGCAACTCTGCTGCTGCACATGTCCCCTCGGAAACTTCACCGCTGCAGGTGTTGCCTCTACAACTTGATTTGGGCATTTTTCCTCACTGAGTCCATCTGGAGCCTTGGTGAGTCGGACCTGCCTCAGCCCACTTGTTGGCCCACTTCTTTTGAGCTTTGGCCCACGCTCCTTTTTTTATCCCTGGTCGCCTTCTCAGGGCGATCTTAGTGCTTGGGTCCATACTTAGTTTGGGTTTTAATTTCTGACCCTCTACAATGCTTCACACAAAAATTTAACTGCCAAAGTTGTAAAATGATATTTTTCACTAGAACACACACAATTGTATTTGAAAATTTGAAATTGAAATCTTAAACAAGGTCACATGTATATTCAACATTTTACCTATCAGATATGAACTTGAGATATTTGCAACGATCGACAACATAGTAACAACTGCTCTCTTTTTTTGGTTTTGCTTTGTTTTGTTTGTTGTTTTTGTTTTTTACAATGGATTTCAAAAGGAAACTATGGGTGGATAACAAACCTACTTCAGGTGTAAGGAAAAGTACAGATAGTGGACTAGCTATCTCTTTGAGTGCCTGTGCTAATGATCAAATGGCTTCCGATACAACTATAAGAGTTCATTTTCTAATGAAATTTACCAAATTGATCCACACAATAAAAACCAATGAAATTTACTCAGTGACAAAAATCATTTTCCTTTCAGTAAATGTGATGGGAAAAAAGCCAAAAAAAGACGAGCTAGATTTATCTTTTTGTTGGCATTGTAAACCACATTGTCTTACCATATTGACATTCCTAACTTGCCATTACTCTCATCTTTATGCGAATTCTTGTTCATCCCTATTTTCTTGAATTATGCAGGCCTTCTCAAGAAACGAAATGACTGGCGCCATGACTTACATTTTCGATCAAACAATTAGGCAAAACCCTAGAATAACATACGGTAATATACTCGAAAAGATGCATGAGCAGATTAAGCATGCTAATAGTAATAGTACATGATGCCTCCTAAGGATGTTCTGCCACAAGTTAATACAGGTCAAGCTTCTTTTCCAATTTCTACATGATCATGCTTGAACATAAACTATAAATTCATAATCTAATATGAGGACACAATTTATCAATTTTTTGTTTTGAATAAAGAAGATACTATATGTATTGATATCATAGTAGATTATATTCAAGTATTGTAGCATTATTTTGTTATCAAGTTGAATAAAACCCACATCATATCCTCTTAAATGATACAATTTGCCATCATTTTAATGTCGCTTGAAAGCACTATCTAATTCTTAATTGATTTGGGCTATTACTAGGAGCTGTGCAAGAAACTCAGCTATCATCTTCAACACCATTTAATGTTGATACAGAGAAATTCAACTTCTAGGCATATGTACTGGTCATCCTAGCATTATACCATGTCAAAGAATGTTATCAATATGCAACCGGTGTCGTCTTGGGCCCATGTTAATATGGGAGCTATTGTGGAGCGGAAGCAAGGATTTGTATCCCATCGACTATATAAAGAGACGGGGAAAAAAAAGAAGATGTTATTTACATGCAGTTTGAGTAAATGAGAGTCCTCAATTTCATATTCCCCTAATAATATGATTCTTTGGTAAGATATTTATACTTTTGTTTGAGCCTAATGAGAAGATTAATTGTATCAAATTGATATTCTTGGCTTGTTAAATAGAATATCTTGCAAAACATTTGCAACCTTTTATTGGCAGTTTTGAACATGAAATTCAAATTGGTAGATTTGAACATGAACGTTTTTTGAAAATGAAATTGGCAGTTCTGAACATAAATATCTTTGAAAATCAAATTCAATGTGTGTCATTTTGGTCCCTATCATTTCTATTAGCTTAATTTTGACCCTTAATTTTAGATTTTGTGTCAATTTGGTGTAATTAATAACGCTAATTAAGATTTTTGGAAGAAAATGGCTTACCGAGTTGGTTGAAATTAACTAAGTTAAACAACTTTATAATTTACTTATAAAAGTATGACACGTGTCATTTATGTGCATATTTTCTATCAAAAAAACACCAAAAATTATAATCATTTGAACTAAATTAAGACAATTATAAATTTAGTATCAAAATCAAGTCAATTAAAATTATGCTAATCGAAATGACAGAAAAACCAAAGTATAAATATTACTGGTGTAATTTACCTAATATGTAAATATGAGAATCACTTTATAGTTGGTTTTTGGTTTAAGCCAATATTAAAAAAAGAGTTTGTGCTCAACTTTTGAAATATTATACCAATGGGAAATCAGACCAATTACAGCTCAACTAGCATCCATCCTGTGAGTAATAGACCCTTCACGTGAAGAAATCGTGTGGTGAAAAGAGACTTTTGAACAGAGAAGCAAGAAAAATTTAAATGTAGGATCAACTTTTTTATTTCTAATGAACCGGTTAATATATAGCATTTGTTCTTTAAGTTTAGATGCTCTAATTTGTATTCTATTCTTGATTTGTGATCATTTATGAGAAAGTTGTAATTTTAAACCGAAAAATGTCTCGTAGCTCAAATTTTGTGGCTCAAAAGTGGCTTCATTAGGTGGAGAAAAATATGAAAGAAATCACTTTTTTTTTAATCTTTTGACCCATCATTTTCGCAAACCAAACAGAGGCTGTAAACAGTCTTTTCTAAAACTGTACCTTCCTTAAACTCTAATTTAATAGAGTTGTCTTCTAATTGTGAACATGACTTCCATTGTTAGTGATCAAATTTCTTCGAAGAATTTGAATCAACTTACAACGGTTATACAGTAACAATTTTCTTGAGAACGGATGGGGATCAATCAACCCAAAAATAGAGAGTGAGAAAAGCGAGTCCAGATCCTCTCCTTGAGCTCTCTACAATGCTCTCTACGGGGGACGGTTGAGATCTATTGAATTTAAAATATATTCCATAACTTGTTTTCCTTTACCAGACTCATCTAGCCTTTCCTCTTCTTCACCATTGTCTTCTGTTTTGTGTTTTGGTTTCAAAATTAATACTCTTTCTCCTAAAATGAAAATAAAGACACCCACTGGAAGTGATTTTCAAATCTATCTCAAGAACATGAAACCATGATTGCTTTCTAAGAAACAGAAATACTTGCAAAACTTGATCTTCAAAGTACTCTCTCTCTCTCTCTCTTGCAAATCAGAAACAATACTGAGAAATCAGAGACACCAGAATGCTATTTCTAATAGGAAAGAGGATATCTAATTGTCGAAATTTATCTTCTTTTTTTTTTTTTTTTTTAAACGAACAAAATGAGAAGAATACTAAATGAGGGGAACAGAGGAAGAAGATGGTGAGTTTGAAAAATGAGCAAAGAAAGAGAGAAATTGAACTTTAAAAGAAGAAGACAGAGATAGTAGAAGAAAAGAGAACAAACCCAATTAAGGAATCAAACCCCACCCATTTTTTCCTTCTCTATAAGCCTTTTTTTCTTTCAAAATAATTGGGTTTTGTTTGTTTATTTCTAAAGTGGATGATACTTGATCTACACATTTGTTTTTTTGTTTTTCTACTTTTTTTGTTTACAGAAGCAGTGGAGAGTGCTTTATTAGAGGAAGGCTAAGTGTGGGGCAACCATTAAAGACTGAGGAAAGTTGAAGAAAAGAGGAGAGAGAGAGAGAGAGAGAGAGAGAGAGAGAGAGAGAGAGAGAGAGAGAGAAGATAGTGGTGAAGAAGAGGAAAGGTTAGATGGGTCTTGGGAAAGGAAAACAAGTTTTGGATTTTTTTTTTTTTTTTTCTCCAGCAAATCTCATTCGCCGTTTTCTAAGTGGGCGATGTGGCCCCATCTTAGCCGTCCCCCGTAGGGAGCATTGTAGAGAGCTTGAAGGAGAGGATCCGAACTCCAGAAAAGCACCACTTTTCTTCTTATTTATTTATTTTTTTTAATTCTTCATCTCGTACATGTTTCTATCTGTACATGCGTGTACAGGACATAAACAACAATGGAGCATCAGGTTCTTTTATGTTCTTCTCACACTTTACATTATTGTTGGTAGAATATATAGACATTGTAGACCCAAATGGCTTTTGACTACACTACTCTCATATAGATTCCTTTTCCATGGATTTATTTCAACATTGTAATTAATTTTTCAAAAGTATTGCTATTCAGGTCCAAAACTTAGATCCACTTTTTAGACCTAGTGATGTCTTAAGAAGATAATTGGTTGATAATTAAATATTTTCTAAGTATCAATCAATCATTTTCTTGACACATGACTAGGTTTAGAAAGTGGATCCAAAAAGTTGACTTGTATATCATTTTTCATTTTTTAATGTCTAGGTTTGATCACTGCTTGTGAAAATGCTAATTAGTCTTCAAAACAAATCCATTCATTTCTCAATGACTTGCAGAATCAAAGAGCACTGAGAAAAAGTTATATGGATAAGCACATTTTGGGGGAAAAAACAAACTATGCATGAGGGTGAGGCTACATAAAGGGGATAGATAGGGCTGGCTAATCTTCCCGATCCAACAGTCTACAGACTACAAAACATAATGCCGACATCAAGCATACTGGTCATGATTGCAAGATTGCAAGAAAATAGAAGCCTGCATGCTGCATTGCCAAAGCCTGATCGAAAGCTAAATCCTATGACTAATAATATTGGTGTACATCTACCAAAGCCGGCAGTTCTTTGCGGAGTCAGTTACCAAAAGAAGCACAAGCTCAAGGGAACAATAAATGATGTGAACAGAATGAAATCTCTTCTAACCGATCATTTTGGTTTTCTTGAAACTTCTATTTGTGTTCTAACAGGTATTTATTCTAATCCATGCCCTTTATAGTAGTGTGTGATATTCAGTAAATAATTCCATTTAATCTTAACAGGGTATATGAGCAAAAGGAAATAGATTTATTACCAAGCACTGGACTGAGACCATGTCCGAATATGTCAAACCAGTGAATGTCTGCAACACAAACAGTTAACAGAACCAGCATCGGCTTCATATAAATATGTGACAATTTTGCTATATCATGCTTTTGAGTGATTTAAAACTTGTGGGTAATAAAACAAGAAACTTGAAATTTGCACACTGATTCTAAATCGATCAACCAGAACCATGTCACAATGCTTTGGTGCAGAATCTTCTTTTTGTTTCTAGCAACATCTGTTAATATTCTGATTCCTACAGTGTGCTTCATGAAGAATTCTGTTCATATGTCTTGGATCCTCTGTTGCATGGTATAGCATTGTACATACATCACAAACTGATTATTAGTGTCTGTTGTGAAAATTAGAATTTTTAATATACTAAAATTAATCACAAATTTAGAATACAGTATTTAATAAATTCATTGCAATCATAAAATTAAACAATACAAAGTCAAAGAAAACTTATCCACAGGGGCGTGCATTCACTGTCTTGAGAGTAGATTGCGCCCTTCTGAGTTAGTGAGTTGCTTCAACATGTTATGTCACTTCTCTATAAGCATGCACTTGCAATTCAGAGGTGTCAGGAACAATCTTTTATCGATCTTCCAAAAATCGAATGAAAGGTATAAAAATATTTAAATCTAATTGTAAGAACTTTGGTATGGGCTTTCAGACAATAGTTGAAAAGAGAAAGCAAAAACATCCATAAGTTTGCTTCTCAGAAACATTGACACTGTGATAAAAATATATATATATTATCAAAAACATTAATTTAATATAAGGAAAAAAAAATCCCACTCTTAAGTTTTAAGTCTTATGTTTATGTTTTCTTTTACAGATGATCTATTAATTATTTAAATTTAAGCAAATTGCAGAAGAGGAGGATGACCCAAACCTTATTCCAACAAAGGAGAACATGCAGAAGGCCTTGAGATGGCTTGTGGCGGACTGCAAGTCGGGGGACTCCTTGGTGTTTTACTTCTCTGGGCATGGTTTACGACAACCTGATTTTGCTATGGATGAGATCGATGGCTACGATGAAACTATCTGTCCTTCTGATTTTATGACTGCTGGAATGATCCTTGATAATGATATCAATAATACCATTGTCAAGCCCCTCAAGGAAGGTGTCAAGCTTCATGCCATTATCGATGCTTGTCACAGCGGAACCATCCTTGATCTAGACCATGTTTACGACAGAAAACAGTAAGTGTTTTTGAGTCCTAGTTCTAGTCTTTAATATCGATTTGTTAGATCACCAATTTACAAAGTTTTTAGATGAGTTAGTAGTTAACAATTTAAGATGACAGAGCTCTAGTTTGAGGAGGTTCTCGGTCTGTGTTGGTGGAAAAAGTTTAGTTCAGTCTGGTTCTCTCTTTTATTTCTCCCCAAGTACCCATGTCCATCAGATATGATAAGAGTAAAGGTGTGAGATATGTTCCAATGCTTATACTTAATTTAGACACTAACCCTCTTAAGTTTATATGATGTTTGAAGAAAAGTTCACATTTATTAGGAAAAAAATATTTCTAGTCTCTCATATGGGTAGAAGATACAAATTTTATATTTCCCCTAAATTCTATTTAATTTCAAGCATTTCTAAATTTACATCACATTTTCTAAGAATATTGTACAATTGAGTAATATATATTTATGTACGAGCAAGAAATATTATTCTCATATAATCCTGTTGATCAAGTCTGCGCTCATCCATACGTCGTCGCTTTACTCCCTGAAAACACAAACGTGAGCTAACCAGCTGGTGTGTGTCGGATACCCCTCCGATGCCTAAGTCAGCAAAATAGACAAATAGGCAAAAGCTCTGTGTATTCGAGAATCAAAGTTGTGTTACCTCTCCATAGGTGATGTTATGAGCTTTTATAGGTTCCACGTGGCACAATCCTAGTAGGACTCTTATTCCTCCATGTAGAGTCCTCCTAGGAATCACACTTCTGAAAGATAATGCTTATCCTTCAACACCCCCCTCACTGCTTAAACCAAGTGAGATGGTTCTACCTCGGTAGTATGACAAAAACGACCGAGCTATCATGGCCATGCTAAACTGGCAGAAATGACCGAGCTCTGGCTAGCGCGGTTCTTCTTTTCATTGCCTGTACCCCGGTTTTGCCTGTTGAGACCGAGCTAACCATTGCAAGCTTGGACCGAGCTAATCAAGAGCAAGGTCCGGAGGAAAGCTCAAATCATCTCAGTTTAGAATGGTATGACCGAGCTAATTACACCATACTGACCGTGGTAACCACAAGCACAAATGGACCGAGCTTAACTGCAAGGTCCTTTCACTTGGCCCTTTTTACCGCGGCCCATTTACCCAGCTCAGCCCAATTTACTTATAAATTACCCTCTCAATTGCCCTTAATTCCATCTGCGCAGCATGATTGGGATTATCCGTTACCAGCCGAGCTAAAGACTTCTGCCTTTCAACCGGGCTGAATTCACACTGAGCTACTAATCTGTCCGGTCAAAATGTCTTTTCAGTCGCAGTAACTGAATCGTTTCCCATTTCACGGACACGTGGCAAACTCTCATTGGTCAGGTACAACTGGCTGCGCCGCCCTCATACTCTGAAAATTTTGAATAGTCCCGCCTTTACTTACGCCTTTACACAAAACAAAACCCTACTCTTTGAATCTATCCATTTCTACTATTCATCTTCTCTTCCTTCTTGCCTCTGAGCCTTCATTTCTTTCTCAACATTGTGTCTGCAAAGCTCGTGTTTCCTATTGGTGCTGTTTCCATCTTTAGTTCCTTCATCTTGAACTGGTATGTAACTCAAATCTATTTCCTCTTCGTTTATATAATTTCCGAAGCATGTAGCATAATACTTGTATGCTTTTCGAAATATATATGCCATTTTTGCTTCCATTTTTCTGGGAAAAGGCCATGTAATATAACCACTGTATCTATGAATAATCTGAAGAACGATACATTTGATCCAAAATAGAATTCCAACCGAGCTTGGAGCCTGTTTGTACTTAAGGTATGCACCCAACCGTACTAGATTAAGTTCCAATAGGACCAAGTACCTTCTGTTTCACTTAACCGAGCTAGCGAACTGTATTAGGTTTACGCAATACCGCGCTAGACAGTTTCAACCACCGACCGGGCTAAAACTTGGGGCCAAACCAGCTCCCTTACTTAGTCAAAAACTGAACTAAGAATGTTGCACCATAAGCCACAACCAGGCTACGAACTTCTCATTTACTTAACCAGGCTAAAGTCCCTCGCTCAAGCCGAGCTAAAAATGATATACCCCACGTAGCTAAGGTAGGACTCCATTTATTCTGCCTTTGTTTCTTTTAGCACAGTCCAACGATCTATGCTTAACACCTTTCTTTTTCACTTTGCAGACTTAGGTTGGCCAGGCACTCCCTTGAATGCTCGACCGAGCTACTCAGCATCATCTCACCACCAAGCCAGTACTCCAGCTAATTTATACATAATTTAAGACCACATGGGTAAATATAGGTTTCTAGTAAACTCACCAGGGGCTATGGCCGAGTTCCGAATGGACTACCATATCCCTGATAATGTCCATCTTAGTTTAGCCGAGCTAGACACCATACCCTGGGGAAAAAAGGGCTTCGTTCCCTTCACCTTTCTTTCTATTGTAGAAACCGGACTCCGATTCCCTGTACAGCCTCTTCTTTGTGACTTCCTCAGACAAACAAATCTCTGCCCTACCCAACTTTCTACAAACTCATACCGAATAATAAATGGCATCGCCGAGCTAAACCGCCGGCTTGGCCTCAACCTCGGTTTAGTCGAGATATTTCACCAATACTCTCTAGGCCAAAATAAGGACGACTGGGTTTATTATTTAAGAATAAGGCGCCGCCGTGAAAAGATAATAAAGAACACCCCGGATAAGGACGTTAATGACGACGATTTTTTCTGGGTTTCTGGGAATTTTGAAGACCATGAGGCCCAGATCCCAGGCGACCGAATTAACTGGAACAAAGGAGTCGCCGATATAATTACCTCGGCTTAGTTTTATGCTTTCTTTACCGTTGATTTCATTTTCAACCGACATAATCGTTGTCTTCTTCCTTTATGCAAATTTGAACTATCTCAAGTCCCAGTACAGCTACCCCAACCTAGACACACTTCGCGCCACACTACGATATCCCAATCGTAGCTGG
Organism: Camellia granthamiana; assembly: GCA_036172215.1. Taxonomy (NCBI): domain Eukaryota; kingdom Viridiplantae; phylum Streptophyta; class Magnoliopsida; order Ericales; family Theaceae; genus Camellia; species Camellia granthamiana. Next base: position 124,414,638 of record CM069908.1, on the reverse strand, counting down.
GCCAAGATACTCATCTTCGAGCCGACCTACAGATACAGCAACAGGAGGAAGACCAAGGTGACAGACTTCCTTTTGGAGCCCTCTCCTGAACCTGATCTAACCTTGCCTGAAATCAACTTGATCCCACTAACTGCTGAACAAAAAATGGCAAAGAAGAGAGCGGTAAGGGCCCTCATCACCGAGACAAACCAACCCGAGGTACCACAAGCCGGTCAAACATAGCCGACTGTGGTAACCCTTCCAACTGCTCAACCCTCTTCATCTCGGCCAAGCAAGCGCGCCCGGACTTCCACAACCGAGCCGCGCCTCATCGATGAAGAAGACATCATTCTCTCCCAAACCACACAACCGAGCCCAGAGCCCGCAGGTTCTGACCGAGCTTGCCCTTCTGAATGGGCCCCAAAACTGACATTCCGAAACCGCGCCATCCGAGACACTGATTCAGTGGTGGCAGACAAAGACCACATGCTCACCTTCAATCTGGCTAAGAGCGTGTGCCTGCCCCCTGATATGGAACATCATGACCATTTGACCGAGCTAAAGGCCATCCAGTCGGCAACGAAGTCAATGGTGCTGGTAAGTACTCCTGATCGTTTTTTATTTTATGCCATCTGTTTGCTCAATTTTGACTCATATCTGCTACCCCTCCTTTCGCAAGCCATGCAGAAAAACCACATTGCACATAAGCGAGTGTTGAACTGTGCAAAACCACAAGGCAGGCCATGGCTGAGGCCGACAACAAGATGGCCGAGCTAAATGATGCTAAGCAAAAAATGGCCAAGCTGCAATCGGAAGTCGCCCGTCTCACCAGGCTAGTAGATTCGGTGGAGGCTGACAAACAAAAGGCCTTAACCGAGTTGAAAGATCGTTATCTGCATGAGCTAGCCAAAGTTGAGTAGAAGAAGAACGCCGAGATAACCATGCTCGAGAAGAAAATGGAGGACGCGAAAGACCGCGGTTACAAAGAGGGTGAAGCAACCTACATCTTGCAGTGCGAAACTGCTAAGGATATATTTTTCAAGTGTGGGTGGAAAGCGGCCGTGGTACAGCTCGGTCACGGTCCAGAAACCGAGGTTTTCCTGAACCCTCCTCCGCACTTCATACTGAGCTATATGGCGGAGTACGCCCACGCCATTCAACAAAAATTTCTTCAAGCTAAGGATGATGAAGAAGAATCTGGGCCCAACAATGCCTCGGTCGTCAATGATCCCGCTGTTCAGTCAGCTCGGGTGGAGCCACCGGTGGAAGACTGGGTTGACAATGTGACCGAGCTACTTACTGAAACCGGGCTCCGAGTTGATCTGGATACAAATCTTGACGACCTCTTTGCTTGATCTTGTATTTTCTTCTTTTTACCTTTGGAAAGAAACTGTACCCGGGCTGAAGTCCCTCTCCTTTGTAACTCTGATTTGAACTTTGAATGAAAGCTTCTTTTGCTTCAACTGTTGTTTCGGTTTACTTCTATGTTTGCATTTACTTTCCAATTGTAATCTGAATGCAGTATAACATTTTCTAGCCAAGATACCTATCTCGGTCTTAACCTTGAAATCTACCTGGTCATACCTGCCAACCTCTTCAGCCTAGGTTTTTACCTCGGCTGAAGATTACAAAAAGTTGTTTATTCCAGCCAACCACTCTTCAGCCTGGATCCTTATCTCGGTTGAAGAGTACTAAGTGTTGATTTTTTTAACCAACCACTCTTCAGCCTGGATCCTTATCTCAATTAAAGAGTACTAAGTGTTGGTTTTTTCCAGCCAACCTCTTCAGCCTAGATCCTTATCTCGACTGAAGAGCAATAAATGTTGGTTTTTCCAGCCAACTTCTTCAGCCTAGATCCTTATCTCGGCTGAAGAGCAATAAATGTTGGTTTTTCCAGCCAACCTCTTCAGCCCAGATCATGATCTTAGCTGAAGAGAGCTCAAAGTTGGTTATTCCTGCCAACCTAGAGCGAAATGTTTGGTTATTCCTGCCAAACGTCCTGCAGTCTCGATCCTTATCTTGGCTTAGGAGAAGTGTTGGTTTTTCCAGCCAACCTCTTTAGCCCAGATCCTAATCCTAGCTGAAGAGAGCTCAAAGCTGGTTATTCTTTCCAACCTAGAGCGAAGTGTTTAGTTATTCCTGCCAAACGTCCTGCAGCCTTGATCCTTATCTTGGCTTAGGAGAAGTGTTGGTTTTTCCAGCCAACCTCCTCAGCCCAGATCCTAATCCTAGCTTAAGAGAGCTCAAAGTTGGTTATTCCAGCCAACTCTGATTTCATTGTCCCTAGTTCCCTAACACTATTTTTATAGAGGAAAACAATTTATGCTGAAAAAGAAACTACTTGTTTTATTGAAAAATAAAAACTACAAGTAAGTTTAAAGAGAAGCTAAAAATAAAATAGTTTGAGATTGGTAGTGTTCCATGGCCTGGGAATGGCTTTACTGTCTTCATCTTCTAAGTGGTATGCCCCTTTTCCTGCTAATCCAACCACTTTGTAAGGTCCTTCCCAATTGGGCCCTAACTTGTCATCTCCGGGTACCAGGGTGTTTCCCATTACTTTGCGCAGCACCCAATCTCCAATCTTGAATTGCCTTGGATGTATTGTCTTGTTATATTTTCTAGATAACTCTTGCTGATATGAAGCAATGTGAACCAGTGCTCTTTCTCTTTTTTCTTCTGCAAGGTCGAGCTCCAATGCTATGGCTTCTCCATTTAAGTATGGATCAAAATTTTCACTTCTAATTGTGGGAAGGCCAACTTTCAGTAGGATTACCGCTTCCATGCCATAGGCCAAGGAAAATGGCGTTTCTCTAGTTGATCGCCGGGGTGTGGTACGGAAAGCCCATAAAACATGAGGAAGCTCCTCCACCCACTTGCCTTTTGCTTTCTCTAGCCTTTTCTTCAATCCAGCTAGGACGACTTTGTTTGATGCTTCCGCTAGGCCATTCGCTTGGGGGTATGCCGGTGTAGAGTTGTAGAATTCTATCTTGTATTCTTCGCAAAAGCCTCTAAAAATTTTGTCGTCGAACTAAGTGCCGTTGTCAGATATTAAAGCTTTTGGTATGCCGAACCGAGTGATGATATTCTGCCAGACGAACTTCTTCACATCTTTCTCCTTTATTGATGCTAGTGCTTCTGCCTCTACCCACTTTGTGAAGTAATCTATTGCTGCTAGAAAGAACTTTCTGTTGCCGAGTGCCGTTGGAAGTGGTCCTACTATGTCCAAGCCCCACATTGCGAAGGGCCATGGGCTAGTTAAAGGTAAGAGTTCTCTGGCTGGTTGATGTATTTGGTGTGCGAACTTCTGACATTTCTCGCACTTCTTGACATACTTCTCTGAGTCTGCTTGCATGTAAGGCCACCAATATTCCTGTGAAATTGCTCTGTAGGCCAATGATCTTCCCCCTTGGTGGCTTCCGCATACACCTTCGTGTATCTCAAACAAGAATGCTTCGACTTTGCTGGGATGAACACACTTTAGGTAAGGTCCTGTGAAGGATTTCTTGTACAAGGCCATTGATGGGGAGAGCCAAAATCATTACAACTTTGCTCTAGTCTTGTTGGCTTCTTTCTTTTTTTCAGGTAAGACGCCATCTTTTAAGAACATTATAATGGGATCCATCCATGAGGGACCTAATTCGGCGCAACATACCTCAGCTACTTCAGGTTCTTCAATGCTTGGTCTTGGTAGGTAGTCGATCAGTAACGGATGAGGGATGGATGTATCTGCCATCAAAGCAAAGCGTGCTAGTTCGTCCGCTCCACTGTTTTCTTCCCTGCCGATCTGCTCTATCCGCACTACCTAAAATTTCATGATCTCTTTTCTGACTAATTCTTTGTAATTAGCCATTCTTTCATCATTTGCCTCGTAGTCTCCTAAAATTTGGTTTACCACTAGTTGTGAATCACTGTAAACCATTAGCTCGGTGGCCTTCATGTAGAGTGCTGATTTTAGGCCTGCCAGAAACGCTTCATACTCTGCTTCGTTGTTTGATGCTGGAAAGCCAATGTTGACTGCTTGTTCCACTATTAGGCCATCTGGTGAGATAAGGACTATGCCAAGTCCTGCGTCGTGCCTGTTGGACGCTCCATCCACAAAGAGCTTCCACATCTCTCCAATGAACAGCTTCCAGCAAGTTGAGGGATCGGATGATGCCTTGGGGTTCTGAGTATTGCTGGTGTTTTCTTCAAAGTCCATGCTTACTGTTTGCCCTTCACTATCTGATTGTACCAAGTTTTTACTTGTTGATGACTCTTTGCCTGGTGCAGCATGGTTTGCCTCTTCCTGCTTGTCTTCACTCCGGTCTGTTTTGGGATGTGGCTGGGCATCCTGATTCAGGGGTTGCGCGCTTCCTGCGGCGCTTTCCATCCCCATTTCAGTTACACCAGTCAAGTCAACTAGGCAGATATGATAGCTTCCTGGTGTGAACTCTGCCACAAAGTCTGCCAATGCTTGGGCTTTTATTGCGATTATGGGTTGAAACTTGATGTCAAACTGTCCCAACTCCACTGCCCACTTCAAGATTCGCCCAGAAAAGTCTGCCCTCTCAAACAAGGCTTTTAAGGGAAAAGCCGTTAAGACAATTATGGTGTGGGCGTGGAAATAATGCGACAGCTTTCTTGAGGCCATCATTAAGGCTAAGGCCAGTTTTTCCAATAGTAATTACCTGGTTTCTGCGTCCAGCAAGGTTTTGCTAACATAAAAGATGGGCAGGTGTTGGATTCCTTCCGCTCTGACCAACACTGCGCTGATTGCGTGCTGTGAAACTGCTAGGTACAAAAAGAGCTCTTCTCTAGGTACTGGGGTTACTAACAATGGTGGAGAAGACATGTATTCTTTCAAGTTCTCTAGGGCGCGGTCGTATTCTTCATCCCACTCAAACTTGGCTTTTATTGCTTGGAAAAATGGTCGACATCTGTCTGACGACCGACTTATGAACCGGTTGAGCGCAGCTGCCATGCCAGTGAGATGCTGCACTTCTTTTACTGAGTTAGGCCTCTCTAGATCCTGGATTGCTTTGATCTGAGAAGGGTCTGCCTCTATACCTCGGTTGGTCACCAGAAAACCTAGAAATTTACCTGATCCTACGCCGAACGCACACTTGGATGCATTAAGGCGCAACTTGTTCTTCTTCAGGATCTGGAACATTTTATCTAGGTCCCTGAGATGGTCCTTCTCATCCTTGTTCTTGACTACCATGTCGTCGATGTAAGCCTCCATTGTTCTGCCTAACAGTGGTTCAAACATCTTAGTGACCATCCGTTGGAATGTTGCCCTTGCATTCTTTAGGCCAAAGGGCATGACCTTGTAATAATACAGCCCTCTAGGGGTTGTAAAAAATGTGACCTCCTAGTCTGGCTCATATATAGCGATCTGATGGTAACCTCTATACGCATCAAGAAAGCTATGCCGGTTGTGTCCTGCCGTTAGATCTACCAATTGGTCTATTGGTGGGAGGGGAAAGCTATCCTTTGGGCATGCCTTGTTGACTATTTTGTAATCCACGCAGACACACCATTTTCCATTCTTCTTTGGCACTACTGCGGTATTGGAGATCCACCTGGGGTAGTGCACTTCTCTGATAGCTCCTGCCTCTAGCAGTTTTCCCACTTCTTCCGCCATTATCTCGGCGTGGTGCAGTGCTGATCTACGAGTGCCCTGTATAATTGGTTTGGCCGTTGGGTGGACGTTCAGTTGGTGACAGATGAAGTTTGGGTCAATGCCAGGCATGTCATAAGGCGTCCAGGCGAACACTTCGATGTTAGAGGTTAAGAATTTCATGACCTCTATTCTCTCAGTGCTGGACAATGACGAGCCGAGCAAAAAGAAGTTTTCTGGGTCTTTTTCATCTATCCTTACCTGTACCAAGTCTTCTACCGCCTTCTGTTCAGCTGCTTTGCCAACATCTGCGAACAGCTCATTGCTCTCAACTTCTTCCACCATCTGTACATATCCCTGGGCAGCGCGGCTGCCATTTACTGTGACGAAGCATCGTTTGGACATAATTTGGTCTCCAGAGACCTCTTCAATTACTCCGACTTCATTGGGGAACCGCAATACTTGATGGTAGGTTGGCGCTACCGATCGCATGGCATGCAGCCATGTCCTTCCCAAGATTATGTTGTAAGTGGAAGGGACTTTCAATACCCAGAATTTCACTTGTTTTGTCATGCTTCCTGTTCTGACTGGGAGGATTATCTTGCCCACTGGCCACTCTGGCATTGAGTTGAATCCGATTAGGGGAGATGTTGCAGGTGCCAAGTCTTTGTCCTCCAGTTTCAGTTGTTTGAAGGTTTCGTAATACATTATCTCACATGAGCTCCCTTGGTCAATCAAAATCCGCTTGATGTCAAAATTCTTGACGCGGAGAGTGACAACCAGTGCATCATTGTGAGGGCAATATATCCTTGCCAAGTCTCTGTTTGAAAAAGATATGACATTCATGGCCTCAGTTCTCCCCTTTTTGATAGTAGGTTGTGCACTTAATACCTCCCTTAAATGCTCAGCCTTTTTGATCATTCCCTTGAGCTCACATACCCACTCAAGTTCGAATACCCCATGTATTACGTTAATCACGCCTTGAGGTGGGGCGTCGATCGGCATTCCGTTTGGGTTGTCGTGGTTCTGGGGGGCTGGCTGGGTCCCTCCTTCTATGTACTGGTCTAGGTGCCCAGCTGCCACTAACTCCTCTAAGTGCTGTCTTAACAGCATGCAATTCTCTGTGCGGTGCCCCTTTTTATTATGGAAGGTGCACCGGGATCCTTCATCATAGTCTTTTTGTGCTTCTTCCAACTTAGCTGGCCATCGGACGAAAGGTTCATCGCGTATCTCACTGAGAATTCGGTAGTTGGTTTTTTGAACACCGTGGTAATGGCAGTGCGAACTCTTAGCCACCTTTTGTCTGGATCCTCCTTGTTGGCCCGTCTGCCTCACCCATTCCTGCTTGGTCGTTCTACCGTTTTGACTTTTGCCGAAGTCTTTTTATCTGGTACTACTGTTGCACCAGATTTTGCTTTAGCACGGGTGCCATCCTCCTCCACCCGAATATGTTGGTGCACTCTCTCCATTAAGGCCTCCATGGTGAGGGGTGGTGTCATAGTAATTGAGTCCCTCAATTTGTTACCGACTGGCAGGCCCCGTTTGTATTGCGTAATGGCGAGGTTTGTGGGGCAGTCTCCAATCTGGTTAAAAGTCTCCCAATAACGACTGTTGTTGGATCTTAACGTCTCCTTGTCACCCATGTCAATGGAGAGTAGCTGATCGATCTCTACCGGCGTTTTGGTATTCGTTCTGAACCTAGTCACGAACGCCTCTGCCAATTATGCCCAAGAGGCGATGCTGCCTTCTAGTAGCCTTTCGAACCAAGTTACACCCAGGTCGCCTAGGCTGGACGGAAACAGGATGCACATTAAAGCCTCGTTTCACCGGTATACTGCCATAACCTGGCGAAAGTGGCTCAAGTGCATGTAAGGGTCCGTCTTCCCCTCATAAGTGGTGAATTTGGGCTGGTGAAAGCCCGATGGTAGTGGTGCATTCTCAATTGCCAGAACGAATGGCGAGGTCTGTAGCCTTGCTAATGCTTTGTCTGTTGGTTCGTAAGCAAGGCGCGGTATTGGCATTCCTACCTCGACGCTCCCATGCATCCAAGGAGCCAACCGTTGAAGGGCTGAAACTCTGCACGGGTCGCGCGCCCTGGTATCTTCCTTCCATCGTGCCCTTTCTTCTAGCACAGTTTGCAAATCGGATGATCTAGGCAATTCCGTCTGCTTGGATGACATCTGGTGCGTGCGCGAGGGCCGATAAGTGCTTCCCTCAGTATATGACCTCTCAGTTCTCGTTCTCTTAGACCTGGAGTAATGAGTCCTGGGAGTTCTTGACTGCGTGTCGCATGTTCTCAGGCTCCTACTCTCTACTTGTGATGGTGTGGTATGCCTACTACGATCTTCCGAGTGGCGAGGGGGGCGTACTGCTTTTGCGCCCCTCTCCTGTCGCCACCCCCTTTTCCTTTGATCTGGCGCTTCATAGACTCCATGTCTGCTGCCATCTTCTTTATTAACTCGTCTTGTTCCTTTACGCGATCCTCCAGGACTTGAGGATCCATCCTCTGCCTCTGTCTTTCAAGACTTTGAGAACGACGGGGGCTGTTAGCTCGCCTTCCCCTGGCATCCCTCCGGGGGTTCTATCGTTGGGGCTCTAAATCCGCCATGGGAGGGACAGAAGGCAAACCTTCGCACCTCCCACCCCTCTCTGGGGTTTGTCCATCGATAACGGACTGTGGCAAATCTTCATTGTGCGCCATTACTTCCAATTAGAGAGGAAAAACTTGATCAAGCGGTTTTGTTCTTTCTGGTTTTCCCACAGACGGCGCCAATTGTACGAGCAAGAAATATTCTTCTCGTATAATCCTGTTGATCAAGTCTGCGCTCCTCCGTACGTTGTCGCTTTACTTCCTAAAAACACAAACGTGAGCTAACTGGCGGGTGTGTGCCGGATACCCCTCTGATGCCTAAGTCAGCAAAATAGACAAATAGGCAAAAGTCCTATGTATTCGAGAATCAAAGTTGTGTTATGTCTCCATAGGTGATGTTATGAGCTTTTATAGGTTCCACGTGGCACAATCCTAGTAGGACTCTTATTCCTCCATGTAGAGTCCTCTTAGGAATCACACTCCTAAAAGATAATGCTTATCCTTCAACACCCCCTCACTGCTTAAACCAAGTGAGATGGTTCTACCTCGGTAGTATGACAAAAACGACCAAGCTATCATGGCCATGCTAAACTGGCAGAAATGACCGAGCTCTGGCTAGCACGGTTCTTCTCTTCATTACCTGTACCCCGGTTTCGCCTGTTGAGACCGAGCTAACCATTGCAAGCTTGAACCAAGCTAATCAAGAGCAAGGTCCGGAGCAAAGCTCAAATCATCTCGATTCAGAATGGTATGACCGAGCTAATTACACCATACCAACAGTGGTAACCACAAGCACAAATGGACCGAGCTTAACTGCAAGGTCCTTTCACTCGGCCCTTTTTACCGCGGCCCATTTACCCAGCTCGGCCCAATTTACTTATAAATTACCCTAAATTCTATTTAATTTCAAGCATTTCTAAATTTGCATCACATTTTCTAAGAATATTATACAATTAATTAATATATATATATATATCAGTTTTCAAGGCATCTCCCCATACCTATATTTAACTTCTAGATACATATCCCAATATCAAAGGATTTAGGTTTAGGAAGGGTTGAAGCTTGGATATGCATCTACACCCCACCACTCATACACAACTGGTGATCTAACAAAATAAGTAAAAGGCATCTGAAATTTTCATTGGTCCATTTGAGAGAATATATTGTGTATATTCTCAATTTGGCATGATTTTGTATATTAGGAATTAGGAAAGATTGTGGTGTAAATATTTGAATTGGTTGTATTTCTTTTTTCAGTCATAGGTTTAGGGTTATATAAACTGCTAAACTTTTTGTAAATATGACACAACTGAATATACAGTTCTTATTCAGAAATCTTATATGATATTAGAGCTGTCTCTGAGCCAAAACCCTTGAAGTCTCTGAGTCGATTTCTTCTTCTCTGTGTTTGTCTGGTTTGACTGAAGACCTCAAGCAACTGTCGTTCGTGGTTCTCTCTTGATTGCAACTTCCCTCAGGTCGCAATACACAAACGCAACCTCGCAACCCGACTGCCTCTGTCTCACGACTGCCTTGACTGTTCTTCTTCGCTATTGTCGTTCATGGTTCTCTCTTCAATTTCGGCTCCAAGTCTTCAACTTTGGACTTCGGCTTCTAGTACATCTCTCTTCGACTGCGCTTCGACCTCTCTTGGTATTATTCTATTTGATTCATCTTGGCTTCGACTCTGCTTCTACCTCTCTTGGTTCATCTCGGTTTCAGTCTTTCTTTTTCTGGCAATGCTTTGGTCATATTTGACAATCTAATATCATTCTATTTGATTTATTACAGTTTGACCCTTCAGATTTTTTGGTTTTTACACTTGAACCCCTAGTTTGACTATTTTGTTTTATTTTGGGTTTATTACACTTAAACCTCTCAATTTTCTGGTAATTACGATACCTCTGACTTTTAATGATTGTGTCTTCTGCCATCAAAGGGGTCATTGGAAGTATCATTGTCCCAAGAAGGGACGTTTGTTTGTTTCGCCTATGTGTACCTCGTCTCCTCAGCCATTTCTGATCAAGTTTTGCGCTCCTCCTCTGAATACCATTCGGCCGCCTGCCGATTCCATTACATCTACTCCGACTCCTGATCCTAACTTGGCTTCCTTGACTACGCAGATTAGTCAACTTCAGTATAGATTGTCTACCTCTTAGCTATCCCCATCTGTCTCCATTGTTTCTTCTCTTCATTCAGGTTTGCTTGGGTCTTCTTCAGGTATTTCTTCGTCTGTTTGGATTTTTTACTCTGGTGCCTTTTATCATTTGACTCTCATCTCTCTTTACTTCAAAATTGTACTCTTCCTCCCTTTCCTATTTCTGACAATGCTGTGAGTGGATCTGGTATATCTGTTATAACTGTTGGGTCTGTTCTACCGTATGTTATGTCTATTGTCTCTATTCCCTCTATCATTTATGTTCTCAGTTATTTGTCAGTTTATTATCTATTAATCAGTTTGATAACTCTAGTTTTGATGTTATCTTTTTTTCTTCTATCTATTCTGTGCAGGATCAGATGTCTAAGCAACAAATTGGGACCGACTGTAGAGTTGGAAACCTCTATGTGGTGGAAAGCTTACATTCGCCTATGGCAACCTCTCTGACTGTCTTTTCCTCTTTTTTTCAATTAGATTCTCTGTCTAGTCCTTTCTACCTGTGTCATTTTAGATTAGGGCATTTGTTTGCTGATCGCTTACGGTTTTTAGCTTAGTCTGGTATATTAGGTAAAGTTTCTCCTAATGAACTTACTGAATGTCGGGGGTGTAAACTTGCCAAGATGACAGCCTTACCTTTCTATAAAAGTACTTCTATATTTGATACACCATTTTCTTTAGTTCATACTGATGTTTGGGGCTCTTCTCATATTCTCACCAAAAGGGGTTCTACATATTATGTGAAATTTGTTGATGACTACAACCGTTATACTTGAGTTTATCTTGTGACTCATAAGTTTGAATTCTACCAAATATACTGTACTTTCCAGTCTACGGTCACTACACAGTTTAGGTTTACTATTAAATTGTTGTGGTCTGACTTGGGCGGGGAATACTTTAAAACTGAATTCTGTTCATATTTGGCCAAATTGGGTACCATTAACCAAATTTCTTGTACTAATACACCTGTCCAAAATGGTTAAGCTGAGCATAAACAGTGTCATCTCCTGAGACAGCTAGGTCTCTCCTTCTCTCTGCCTCCATTTCTGCTCCGTTTTTAGGGTGAGGCAGTTCTTACTGCTGCTTTGCTTCTCAACCGTATGCCTACCCTCCTTCTTTCTGGTCGGTCTACTTATGAGGCTCTATTTTCTCAACTTACTAATTACTCCCTCCTTCGTATGTTTGGGTCTGCTTGTTTTATCCTTTTACCCTGTAAAGATAGGACTAAACTTAGTGTCCGATCTGTCCTATGTGTCTTTTTGGGTTATAGTCTCACTCAACAAGGTTATCATTATTATAACCCTGTTTCCCATTGCCTTTATGTCTCCTGCCATGTTGCCATTCTCAAACGTTTATCTTACTTTCAGCTTCCTCCTCTAATCGCCCCAATTTCCAAAGAGGATTTGGTTCATATTGATCCATTTCCTTCTGAGGTCCCGTCTGATGAGTACATCTCCATAGTTCCTCCTGAGCTTATTCCATCTTCTCCTTTAGTTTCTTCTTCTCCTCCTTCGTTGTTAGTTTATTCTTGTCGCAAGGCTCCTCCTCCACCGGTTGTCTCTACCTCTGCTGCTGATCCCCCTGCGACAACTTTGATCTTACTGTACACCGATATCCTTCTCGAGCACGTCATCCTCTAAACAGGTTGGGTTGGTCTAATACATGTTTTTCTGCTTCCTATCATACTTTTTTGTCTGCTATTCACTCTTTTTAGAACCTCAGTCTTATAAGGAGGCCTATTAGGATCCTCATTGGGTTCAAGCTATTGAGGATAAGTTGTTTTCTTTACAGAAAACTAGTACTTGGGAGTTGGTTCCTTTGCCTGCTGGTAAGAATCTAGTTGATTGCAAATGGGTCTACAAAGTCAAGACTCATTTCTGATGGTTCTCTTGAGCGCTTCAAAGCTCGTCTGGTTGCCAAAGGTTTCTCATAGGAGTGTGGTATTGATTATGAGAAGACCTTTGCTCCTATTGCCAAGATGACTACTATTTGTACTTTGATCTCTATCGCTACTGTTTGTTCTTGGCCTCTTTATCAGATAGATGTTAAGAATGCTTTTCGTAATGGCCATATCACTAAGGAGGTTTACATGCTTCCTCTCCCTAGACTTCACCATTCCTCTAGACAGGTTTGTCACCTTCGATGTGCTCTGCGTAGTCTGAAGTAGTCTCTTCGTGCTTGGTATGATCGCTTTCAGACTGCTGTTACAGAGCTTGGGTTTCATCCTTGTGCCCAGGACTCTGCTCTATTTTTTCTCCACACCTCTGCTGGATTTGTTGCATTATTAATGTATGTGGATGATATGATCATCATTGGTTCTAACTCTTCTGCTATATCTGAGGTCAAACAACATCTTTTTCGTACCTTTGAAATGAAGGATTTGGGTCCGTTGTGCTATTTTCTAGGTATTGAGGTAGCTTCTTCTCCCAAGAGCTACTTTCCATCTTAGGCCAAGTATGCCAATGAAGTTATTCATCGTGCCGGTCTTACTGACACTAAGATTTCTGATACCCCCATTGAGCTTAATGTAAAGCTTAACACTACTAATGGTGTTCTTCTAGATGATTCTATTTTATATTAAGAGCTCGTGGGTTGCTTAGTCTATCTGATGGTTACTCCTCCTGATCTTGCCTATGTTGTTCATGTGGCTAACCAATTTGTCTCTATTCCTCGCTCCACACATTGGGCTGCATTGGTTCGAATTCTTCACTATCTCCGAGGTACTACATTTCAAGGTTTACTATTGTTCTCTACTTCCTCTCTAGATTTGATGGCCTATACTGATTCTGATTGGGCTGCTAATGTTACTGATTGCAAGTTTACGTCTGGTTTCTGTATGTTTCTTGGCAATTCCTTGATCACTTGGAAAAGAAATAAACAAACTATTGTTACTTGCTCTACTGCCGAAGTTGAGTACCGTGCTATGGCTCATGCTACTGCTGAGATTGTTTGGCTTCGTTGTCTCTTATCGAATTTAGGTGTCCCTCAGTCTTCTCCGACCTCCCTCTATTGTGACAACCGCAGTGCTATTCAGATTGCCCACAATACTATCTTCCATGAACGGGCGAAACACATTGAGATTGATTGTCACTTTGTTCGACAGGATCTATAGTCTGGCCCTATCTCGCTTCCTTTTGTCTCTTCGGCTTTGCAAATTGCGAACTTCTTCACCAAGACTCACATTACTTCTCAGTTTCAATTTCTTCTTAGCAAACTCTCAGTGTTTTCTACTAAAACACATTAACTTTGAGCGAGGGTGTGAGAATATATTGTGTATATTCTCAATTTGGCATGATTGTGTATATTAGGAATTAAGAAAGATTGTGGTGTAAATATTTGAATTGATTGAATTTCCTTTTTCAGTCATAGGTTTAGAGTTATATAAGCTGCTGAACTCTTTGTAAATATGACACAATTGAATATACAGTTCTTATTCAGAAATTTTACACCATTATGCTTCCCACACAAATTTAACTACCAAAGTTGTAAAACGATATTTCTCACTAGAACATACACAATTGTATTTGAAATTTTGAAATTGAAATCTTAAACAAGGTCACATGTATATTCAACATTCTACCTATCAGATATGAACTTGAGATATTTGCAACAATCGACAAAATAGGGGGTGTTTGTTTGGGCTTTTTTGAGCCAACTTATAGCTTTTAACTTTGGAAAAACTATTTTGCACTGTTTGGTTAAACTTATTTCAAACAGTTTCTGATTCAAACAACTTATTTTAACTTAAAAAAATTGATTCTGAGAAGCTACTCACCCATTACTTCTGCTTATCAGCTTCTGCTATAAACATGTTAATTTACGGTTATACTCTTAGATTTTTTTTATTTTTTATTTTTTTAGAAATAGAAAAAGACCCAAATAGACTATAGATTTTTTTTTTTTTTATGAGAAATGTAGACAAATAATGAATAACAAAAAATAAAAGTTAATTGAAAAAGGTTACTTTACAACTTATTTAATAAACACTACTCAGCAACTTAAATTTATAATCTAACAACTGCACCAAACAGATTAACTGTTTCTGATTAAAGTCATAATTTATATTCTATTAAGCTATAATCTATAATATGTTTTAACATGTACACCAAACGGGCCATAGTAACAACTTCTCTCTCTTTTTTGGTTTTGTTTTGTTTTTGTTTTTAACATTGGATTTCAAAAGGAAATTCTGGGTGGATAACAAACCTACTTCAGGTGTAAGGAAAAGTACAAGTGGTGGACTAGCTATCTCTTTGAGTGCCTGTGCTGATGGTCAAATGGCTGCCGATACAACTGTAAGAGTTCATTTTCTAATGAAATTTACCAAATCGATCCACACAATAAAAACCAATGAAATTTACTCAATGACAAAAATCATTTTCCTTTCAGTAAATGTGATGGGAAAAAAGCTAAAAAAAGGCGGGCTAGATTTATCTTTTTGTTGGCATTGTAAACCACATTGTCTTACCATATTGACATTCCCAACTTGCCATTACTCTCATCTTTATGCGAATTCTTGTTCATCCCTGTTTTCTTGAATTATGCAGGCCTTCTCAAGAAACAAAATGACTAGCGCCATGACTTACATTTTCGATCAAATAATTAGGCAAAACCCTAGAATAACATACGGTAATCTACTCGAAAAGATGGATGAGCAAATTAAGCATGCTAATAGTAATAGTACAGGATGCCTCCTAAGGATGTTCTGCCACAAGTTAATACAGGTCAAGCTTCTTTTCCAATTTCTACATGATCATGCTTGAACACAAACTATAAATTCATAATCTAATATGAGGACACAATTTATCAATTTTTTGTTTTGAATAAAGAAGATACTATATTTATTGATATCATAGTAGTTTATATTCAAGTATTGTAGCATTATTTTGTTATCAAGTTGAATAAAACCCGCATCATATCCTCTTAAATGATACAATTTGCCACCATTTTAATGTCGCTTGAAAGCACTATCTAATTCTTAACTGATTTGGGCTATTACTTGGAGCTGTGCAGGAAACTCAGCTATCATCTTCAATACCATTTAACGTTGATACAGAGAAATTCAACTTGTAGGCATATGTACTGGTCATCCTAGCATCATACCATGTCAAAGAATGTTATAAATATGCAACCGGTGTCGTCTTGGGCCCAATGTTAATATGGGAGCTATTGTGGAGCGGAAGCAAGGATTTGTAACCCAATCGACTTTATAAAGTGGGTGTTTGAGAAGTTGCTATTTTAATAGGCTATTTTAGTTTTCGGCTATTTTGACAGGTTAAAATTTTTGTATTTGGGAAGATGATTAGATTTTTTTATAGTTGGATGTGATGTTTGTGAGAGAAAAAGTGAAATGATTATGGGTTTAATGTGACATTTTGTCTTATTAACTATTTTAGTCTATTTTGTCTTTTTGTGAATTTACCAGACTAAAAATTTTCTTCCCAAACACTCCCAAAGAGAAGGGAAAAAAAAGGTGTTATTTACATGCAATTTGAGTAAATGAGAGTCCTCAATTTCATATTCCCCTAATAATATGATTCTTTGGTAAGATATTTATACTTTTGTTTGAGCCTAAAGCGAAGATTGATTGTATCAAATTGCTATTCTTGGCTTGTTCAATAGAATACCTTGCAAAACATTAGCAACCTTTTATTGGCAGTTTTGAACATGAAATTCAAATTGGTAGATTTGAACATGAACATCTTTTGAAAATGAAATTGGCAGTTCTGAACATGAATATCTTTGAAAATCAAATTCAATGTGTATCATTTTGGCCCCTATCATTTCTATTAGCTTAATTTTGACCCTTAATTTTAAATTTTGTGTCAATTTGGTGTAATAGATAACGCCAATTAAGATTTTTGAAAGAAAATGGTTTATCGAGTTGGTTGAAATTAACTAAGTTAAACAACTTTATAATTTTACTTATAAAAGTGTGGCACGTGTCATTTATGTGCATATTTTCTGTCAAAAAATCCCAAAAATTATAATCATTTGAACTAAATTAAGACAAAATTATAAATTTAGTGGCAAAATCAAATCAATAAAAATTATAAGAATCGAAATGACATAAAGACCAAAATATAAATATTACTGGTGTAATTTACCTAATATTTAAATATGAGAATCACTTTATAGTTGGTTTTTGGTTTAAGCCAATATTAAAAAAAGAGTTTGTGCTCAACTTTTGAAATATTATACCAATGGGAAATCAGACCAATTACAGCTCAACTAGCATCCATCATGTGAGTAATGGGCCCTTCATGTGAAGAAATCGTGTGGTGAAAAGAGGCTTTGGAACAGAGAAACAAGAAAATTTTATATGTAGGATCAATTTTTTTTATTTCTAATGAACCGGTTAATATATAGCATTTGTTCTTTAAGTTTAGATGCTCTAATTTGTATTCTATTCTTGATTTGTGATCTTGTATGTAGCATTTCTTCTTTAATTTTAGATGCTCTAATTTGTATTCTATTCTTGATTTGTGATCTTGTATGTAGCATTTCTTCTTTAATTTTAGATGCTTTAATTTGTATTCTATTCTTGATTTGTGATCATTTATGAGAAAGTTGTAATTTTAAACCTAACTTCATTAGGTGGAGAAAAATATGAAAGAAATCATTTTTTTTACCTTTTGGCCCATCATTTTCGCAAACCAAACAGAGGCTATAGTAAACAGTCTTTTCTAAAACTATGCCTTCCTTAAACTCTACTTTAATAGAGTTGTCTTCTCATTGTTAGTGATCAAATTTCTTCAAAGAATTTGAATCAACTTACAACGGTTATACAGTAGCAATTTTCTTGAGAACGGATGGGGATCAATCAACCCAAAAATAGAGAGTGAGAAAAGCACCTCTTTTCTTCTTTATTTATTTATTTATTTTAATTCTTCATTTCGTACATGTTTCTATCTGTACATGCGTGTACAGGACATAAACCACAGTGGAGCATCAGGTTCTTTTATGTTCTCACACTTTACATTGTTGGTAGAATATATAGACATTGCAGACCCAAATGGCTTTTGACTACACTACTCTCATATAGATTCCTTTTCCATGGATTTATTTCAACATCATAATTAATTTTTCAAAAGTATTGCTATTCAGGTCCAAAACTTAGATCTACTTTTTAGACCAAATGGCTTAGGAAGATAATTGGTTGATAATTAAATATTATCTAATTATTAACCAATCATCTTCTTGACACATTACTGGGTCTATAAAGTGGATCCAAAAAAATAGACTTGTACATCATTTTTCATTTTCTAATGTATAGGTTTGATCCCTGCTTGTGAAAATGCTAATTAGTCTTCAAATCAAATTCATTCATCAATGACGTGCAGAATCAAAGAGCACTGAGAAAAAGCTACATGGATAAGCACATTTTGGGGGGAAAAAACTATATAGTAGTCTCAAAACAAACTATATTGCATATGCATGAGGGTGAGGCTACATAGAGGGGATAGACACGGCTGGCTAATCTTCCCGATCCAACAGTCTACAGACTACAAACCATAATGCCGACATCAAGCATACTAGCTTGGTCGTGATATTCAAAGCACTGTCAATGGACTTTAACAACTGAAAAAGAATATGATTAAGAAAAGAGAAAAGTTAGGGATCATGAAATTTTTTTATGAAAAAATTATGATCCTTAGATTACCTTGATTAGTGTGTAGTGCTTTATTCTAAGTGTAATCCAAATGTGATAAAACTTTCATGATTATTTTCATGAAAGGTTTTTCATGATACCTAGCATTACTGTTAAGAAAAAATGATCAGATTCTATGAAGTGGGATTTTCTTTAGCAATTTTCCTGGGAAAAAAACAATTTAATGTTCACTTTTTTGACATTCATTACCAAAATGGTGCTTAAATGATCTGCTTAATATCCAAACATCAATTGCCAATGTGAACACTCTCAAAAAAAAAAAAAAATTAAACATAGGGTATCTAGTTCTTCACACTTTATATAGTGCTATGGAATAAAACTTTAAAATAGCAGAAAAAGTTTGTTGAACAAAATTAAAAACAGCTCGCTAGTAAAATCCCATTTTAGTTGCTCCTCGGTTGGTTGGATTTTGTAAAATTCTATTATACCTCACCATGTCAGCGCCATAAATTCAATCCTCTTTGTTGCTCTGCCTCCTTGCCTACAAACGAAACCAAAAACAATGAATACTAGAGAAATTTCATGTGGTAACTGCCACAACAAGGTTCTGGAAACACCGGACTCCAAAAGCACTTTATGCCAATCTTGTGAATCTCTTATTTCAATAGAAGTATGTGAAACTGTCCCGAAGGGACGTTTATGCTTTTGTTGGAAAACAAGATTGCAAGAAAACAAAAGCCTGCATGCTGCATTGCCAAAGCCTGATCGAAAGCTAAATCCTATGACTAATAATATTGTTGTACATCTACCAAAGCGGGCAGTTCTTTGCGGAGTCAGTTACCAAAAGAAGAAGCACAAGCTCAAGGGAACTGTGTGAGTGATTTTCTGACCATACTGCCAACTCAGTATTCAACTAGAGAGCACTGGCGGAATAGATGGCGCCTGAACAACCTGCAACAGAAAGAAGAGATTCCGGCGGTGGTTCGTCCACCCGGGGGCACTCCGACGATCAAGTCAGTTATCTCAAAGATAATTAATAGTACTTAACTCACTGTTCAGAATATAAATTGCGTACCTTAGACCCATAGGGGTGCCTCCCTTTTATAGCGAACACAATCCTAGTCCCAATAGAAGCCTAGCTCTAATGGACTTAGGATTACTGCTAATCTTGAACTCTTCAATAGATAAAGATAAACTCTCTAAGAGTTTTATCCTTATCCAAGTTGAAGTCCTTCCTCATGCTAGGACTCTTGTCCCCTATCCGCTTATCCCGGATTCCGATATCTTCGGAGATAACCTCGGCCTATCCGAGATAACCTCGGCGTTATGATCAGGACACGTGGCACCTCGGCTGACACGTCGGCGTCACCTTGGCCACGTGTTGGTGCTCAGAAATATATCCCCACAACTTCCCCCTAGGTTCTATTACCTCGGCATTCTGAAGTGATGGAACCTATATCAGTACTTGATTCCATTACGTCGTCTTAAAATTTCTCAACCGAGATCACCATATAGGTCGACATGTCTTTTTCCAAGAGCTCCTTTACGCGTATGAGCTGTCACGCGTAAAAACTCAACCGTTTTTAGCCACACGTCTTCCTCTTATTGGATCGTACTTGATACGCACCTGTAAGTCGAATTTTTCTTGTATGCGCCGTCTGACGTATACGTCGTTTAAGGCACATTAATTTCCTTTCTGGCGTCGTTTCGAGTTTTGACAAATCTTCCCTCTTCTTCGCTTCTTTTCATTCTTCACCTTCGTTTTTGAGGCTTTCTCTCTCTCTAGCTTTTTCCAAAAGATCTGCCTTTGTTCAAGCTTTTCTTAGCTTTGCAGCATGCTGTATTCGTCTCCTCCGGCGTGATTTTCACCACTTTACCGTTTTTGCAACCGTTGTCTGACTTCGGCGATCCTCATTCCGGCTTCACTTTTTCTGGTAAGCCACGGTTCCTCCTGATTTTAGTTTTTGTTGCTCTTCAAGAAGTTTTGCTTCATTACTTGTTGCCATTGTTGTTTTGCTCAAGTATTCGATTTATGAATCGTGTATCTGAGTGTGTCTATTTCATGACTTTACTTTTGCCCATGTCTTGATTACACACACTGCTCACAATTTTCTTGCATTTTTGTCACTGTTCTTGGCCTTATACCCTTGCACTCACCTTGGCATAGTGTTCTTGATAGTTCATCACTGTTCTTAATTCTGAAACACATTCTTGCTTTTATGTTTTCTGTGACTTTTCTAGATTCGTGCCTTCAATCTTCGTTTCCATAGATCTAGGTTTGAGATTTGTTTGTAGAACCCATGAATTTTAGGACAAACTAAAACATTCCCCGTAGATTCTGTGTATTTTTAGGCTTTAGCCGAGGTCCCTAAAACCCTACAAAACACTCCCATCTGAAATCCAACTCCTCCAGTTAAGCCGATATCATGGGTATGTGGAAGCATAGGGTAGACACCCTGACCAAGTTAGAGCATTTTAGGCGAGAATTTGACATCCCTGCCGATGTTCATCTGAGGTTGGCTGGGGAGGATGACTCTATCATGCCCACAACTGATTCTATGCCCTTCTATAACAACCCTCGTATTGATTACCGATTAACCACTGAATTATATACTGATTAATGCTAAACTGAATTGATAATGACTGATAATTGAATTAACTGAAGTACTGAATAGACTGATTGAAATTGAAACTGAAATCGAATAAGTTTACCTATTGAATTGCATATGGTATCGGTTTGATCGATTGATTTATCTGTTTGCATTTTATGTTTAAATTGCTAATTGAAGGCCTTATCGGCGGCCGAACGGAGAACCGTTTAGTGTTTTGTAATCAGTGTAATATTTGTGATTTTATGGTATATTTATTTGAAAATTGATTAGGAATGATTAAATTAGATTAAATTAAGCCAATTAAAGAGTTTGTCGTAATTACCATTTTTGCCATTGTGAGTGGGGCCTTTGTTTATTCATCTTTGAGCCTTATACACTTAATCAAAACATTTCTTCTCCCATTTCTTGCATACAACCGAGTTTAGAGAGTGAGAGGAGAGAATTGAGGGAGATTTTGAGCTCATCTTGTATATTGCTAGAAGAACTTGAAGAATTTGGTAGAGAATTGGCAAATTGGACTCTTAAATCTTGAATACAAGACTTAGGTGAGTGAAATCATCATCCTCTTGTTGTTTTTAAGTTCCATCTTGCATGTATCATGATTATAGGGAAGTAAGTCATGAATTTGCTCATAAATGGTGAATTGGAGCTCAAATGTTACATGCATGCTTGAATTGATGCATTTTGAAGTTGAATTCATGATGGATTGTACATGCATGTCCATGATTTTATATTAGTCCATGCTTCCAAGTTGTTTTCAAAGATTGGAGCTCAATTGAGCAAGATTTGAAGCTTGGTTTTGGTTTAAAGTTCATGCATTGCATGTTTGCAAATTGTTCATGAAATGGGTTTGAAAAATGGTTTTAATTGACTCACCTTTGGGGCTTGAATTCACAAATTGGCTTTTGAAACTTGTTATTCATTGTTTTGGGATGTGTTTTCCAGAATTTGGGCCCAAGAGGTCGAGTTTAGAGTGTTTGAATGCTTGGTTTGAGCTTGGAAGGCAAATCTGGAAATTCCAGATTTGGCTTCTTCGCTCGAGCGAAGGATTCCTCGCTCGAGCGAGCACCTTTGTCCAGGGCTCCGCTCGAGCGAGCATCGAGCGTGGTATCGCGCGTAAAAATCGAGCATCCAGTACTTTTACTGTTCATGCAGCTCGCTCGAGCGAAGGATTTCTCGCTCGAGCGAAGCCTTTGATTTTGGAAGCTCGCTCGAGCTAAGGAAGGCTCGCTCGAGCGAGGCTCCTATTTTCAGCAACTTTTGAAAAATGCCTTCCAAGTGTATTTTTGCATCCTCATCCCATCCTAGGCATTCTTAGGCCTAGCTTAAGACATCTTAATGAGGATTTAGACATAGAACCACACCGAGGAAATTTAGGGATTTAATTATCATCCTTCCGACTGTGAAACTTAGTGTGTGTTCTATTTGTTAACTGTTTAGGGTTGGCTTCGGGGACGCGCTCTAGCTGCTATTAGCCCAATCTCTGTGAGTAACAGATTGTGTAAAGATATGTTCAAAATGGTTATCTTTTGAATACTGAACAGAACTGTTTACTGAACTGATATTGTTTATTGAATGAATGTATGTCCTGTTTTGTGAACTGTACTGTGGCATCCTTAGCACTTATGGATTACTGTTATTGTTACAGAGCTCTGTCGGTTTCCTTGTGGAACCATACTGTTTATTGATTGATGGCCATCACTACTGTTGGGTCTGTTAAGACCCGGTCCTTCTGGACCTACTGTTTATAGGCTATTGGATGTACCACATATGACTGATTGACTGAAATACTGAAAGACTGAAATACTGTTTAATGAACTGTTTTCATTATTGTAAGGACATTCATTCATAACCTCTTTACACTTATTGTTATTCACTGGGCTTTAGCTCACTGTTTATACATATATGTAGGTTCTCAGCAACCAGACCGGAGCTAGGAGCGTGGGTTAGTCCCCCAGTTTTGTCAAGCCAGCCTATGTGCCTCACTGCGAGGTTCCGAGACGCCATGCTATGGCTTGGGGTGTTTTTGTGTTCCCCACCTGTCTCCCGACTGTTTTGTATTACCGTATAAACTGTTTACTGTTTTACTGTACTGTTATCGAGGGATTAGATCCCCGTACTGAATGTTTGTAAATGAATGTATAGACTGTACTGTTTTGACCTGTATGAATGCATGAAAATGTTTTTGGCATACAGATTTTCACAGCTCAATGGACACTAGTTATTTACTGTATTGGCTTCCGCCAGGCCCTGTACTCTGTTTTACTGTATTACTGTTCAGCAGGCCTTCGGTAATCTCGGATTACTGGCCAGTTACGGTGCTAAACCCATAGGGCCGGGTTTGGGTCGTGACAGAGTGGTATCAGAGCGATACTTAACCACGAGTTATACCGCACACACGTGTCCAAATGAGCTATAGGGAGTCCTAGAAAAGCAATTAGGGCATCTCGTGAACTTGAAAAGTGTGTGCTTATGACTGACTGAATATATGCTAAATGTTAAACTGTTTAATTATACAACTGTTAATGTGATAAACTGTTAACGTATACAACTGCTTATGACTGGAACTGTTATAACTGTTTATAGTGAAATGGATAATGCAAATGAAACTGAATCCTCCTCTACTGAGGCCAGAATGGCCAGAATGGAAAGAATGATGGAATTGATAACTGCTAGACTCGAGCAACAACAGAATCAACCGCCCCCACCTCCTCCTCCCCCGGTACAGCCGGAACCAAATGTGAATGTGAATGATGGGGACATTATTGCACTGACTCATAAATTCAGCAAGATGAAACCACCGTCCTTTCAAGGAGGCTTAGAACCGTTAAAGGCTGAAGCATGGGTCCTTGAAACAGAAAAGTTGTTTGAAATGTTTCCGTGCTCGGAAGCAAATAAAGTACTATTGGCTACCTTCACCCTTCAAGAAGAAGCTAGAAGGTGGTGGATGTTAATCCGTGATACAAACACTGTTATGACTTGGGCTCAGTTCAAGGAGTCCTTCTTTGAAAAGTACTTTCCTCAATGTGTCAGGGATAGGAAAATAACCGAATTTGAACAACTGAAACAGGGCACAATGTCTGTTGCCGAATATGAGACGAAGTTCACCGAGCTTGCTAGGTATGCACCGCATATGGTGGACACCGACTACAAAAAGGCCAGGAAGTTTGAAGGCGGCCTGAATGTTCCTATCCTTGATAGAGTTAATATGTTGAAACTGCCAACTTATGTGGGTGTTCTTGATCGGGCCTTGATGGCTGAATCAAATATTGAAGCACTGAAACAAACTGAACCACCAACAACTGAATGGCGTGGTAAAAGACAGGGTTTCAAATTCAAGAAAGGCAAGCACAATCAATTGAACAAGAAACAGAACACGGGGTCAACAACTAGCCCCAGCCAAGGGAGTGGGTTTACCCCACCCTGCTCCGTATGTGGCAATAAGCACAAAGGGGTTTGCTACCAGATTTCAGGAGCTTGTTTCAGATGTGGCAAGGTGGGCCACAGAATTAAAGACTGCCCTTCTGCTCCACCAGCCAGTAGTAAAGCCGCACCAAGCGCAGCAGCATCAAATGTAGCACCAAAGCCTAACCCCAAAGCTACCGGGAAAGAGCCTGTGAGGCAGGGCCGAGTATTTGCCCTAGTACCGGGAGATGTTCAGAATACTGAGACCGTTGTGTCAGGTATCCTCTCTATTTGTGCTCAAAATGCATATGTATTGATTGATTCGGGGTCTACACATTCTTATGTGTCGCATGCTTTTTCACGGAAATTGAATAGACCCTTAGAACCTATGAATTACTTGCTAGCTGTATCATCACCTGTTGGGGGATCCATGACATGTGCATATATGTATCCTGCTTGTGAAATTATTGTTGGGGATATGCATCTGTTTATTGACTTACTACCGTTGAACATAGATCATTTTGATGTGATATTGGGGATGGATTGGCTACAAAAATATCATGCCACTATAGATTGTGTAACAAAACAAGTTGTTTTCCGTCCACCGGGTTTACCTGAATTTGTGTTTAATGGGAGTGGAGTAGTACCTCCTCCGTACTTGATTTCTTCAGTGAAAGCCGTTAAATTAATTAGAAAGGGGTGTAAAGGATATCTGTGTTCTGTCCTGACTGTATCTGCTGATGATAATGTTAAAACTGATGTGAATTGTATTCCTATAGTTAGAGAATTCCCAGATGTATTTCCAGATGATCTGCCAGGGGATTTGATTGACAGGGAGATTGAATTCACCGTTGATGTAATTCCGGGAACACAGCCAGTGTCTAAAGCTCCCTACAAAATGGCTCCAACTGAACTGAAAGAATTGAAGGTACAATTGCAGGAACTGTTAGACAAGAAGTTTATCAGACCCAGTACTTCACCGTGGGGTGCACCTGTTTTGTTTGTAAAGAAGAAAGATGGCTCACTGAGACTGTGCATTGATTACCGCGAATTGAACAAGGTAACTGTAAAGAACAAATATCCACTACCACGTATTGATGATTTATTTGACCAGTTACAGGGTGCACAAGTGTTTTCCAAGATTGACCTTAGATCGGGGTACCATCAACTGAAAGTTAAACCGGAAGACATTGACAAAACTGCTTTTAGAACGAGGTATGGCCATTATGAATTTTTAGTTATGCCGTTCGGAGTCACGAATGCCCCAGCTGCATTTATGGACCTCATGAACAGAATTTTTAAACCATACCTTGATGATTTTATTGTGGTATTCATTGATGACATATTGATCTATTCTAAGACTGTAGAAGAACATGAACACCATCTGAGACTTGCCCTGCAGACCTTAAGAGAACAGAAACTGTATGGTAAACTGTCTAAATGTGAGTTTTGGCTTGATCATGTTATGTTTTTGGGGCATGTTGTTAGCAAAGATGGAATTTCTGTTGATCCGCAGAAAATTGAAGCTGTAGTAAACTGGCCTAGACCAACAAATGTGACTGAAGTCCGAAGCTTTTTGGGATTGGCTGGATATTACAGAAGATTTGTCAAAGACTTCTCCAAAATTGCCTTACCACTGACTCAGTTGACACAGAAAGGGATATCATTTGACTGGACTGGCCAACGGGAATCAGCATTTCAGGAGTTGAAAACTAGACTTGTGACTGCACCAATTCTGACTCTACCTTCAGGTACGGATGGTTATACTGTATTTAGTGATGCTTCTCATAAGGGTTTGGGGTGTGTTTTAATGCAGAATGGGAGAGTTATTGCTTATGCTTCCCGACAGTTGAGACCACATGAAAAGAACTACCCGACCCATGACTTAGAACTTGCTGCAGTGGTATTTGCATTGAAAATCTGGCGTCACTATCTTTATGGGGCGACATGTGAAGTGTATACTGACCACAAGAGCCTGAAGTACTTTTTCACTCAGAAAGAACTGAATATGAGACAGCGGAGATGGCTTGAACTGATAAAAGATTATGACCTACAGATTTTGTACCATCCGGGAAAAGCCAACACCGTTGCCGATGCTTTGAGCCGAAAATCGATTGGGAACTTAGCCTGTTTGCTGACTGGACAGAAAGAGTTGCTTTGTGACCTTGAAAAGTCTGAAATTGAAGTTGTTTTGAAGGAACAAGGTGGAACCTTAGCTGCTATTTCTGCTCAACCAGCATTGATTGAAGAGATTAAAGAGAAACAGCAACTGGATGATTTCTTAAAGAAGATTATTGAAGAAAGAGATTCAAAACCGAGACCGGGATTCAAAGTTGAGAACAATGTACTGAAATTTCAAGAAAGACTGTGTGTACCGAATGACACTGAACTGAAAAGAAGAATTCTGCAAGAGGGCCACAATTCAAAATTTTCTATCCACCCAGGGAATACGAAAATGTATCAAGATTTGAAATTGAATTTCTGGTGGCCGGGGATGAAGAAAGAAATTGCCGACTTTGTGTCCAAATGTCTTCATTGCCAACAAGTCAAAGCTGAACATCAACGACCTGCTGGATTATTGCAACCCTTACCCATACCAGAATGGAAATGGGAGCATATCACGATGGATTTTATCGTTGGATTACCTCGCTCCAGAAAAGGTATGGACTCTATTTGGGTTATTGTTGATAGATTGACTAAATCTGCACACTTCCTACCTGTCAAGACAATTTATAATGCAGACAAATTGGCTGTTATCTATATTGATGAAATTGTGAGATTGCATGGAGTGCCTGTATCTATTGTTTCTGACAGGGATTCGAAGTTTACATCGAGGTTCTGGCAAAGCCTACAGACTGCATTGGGTACTGAATTGAGGCTGAGTAGTGCCTACCATCCTCAGACAGATGGACAGTCAGAAAGGACCATCCAGACTCTAGAGGATCTACTGAGAATGTGTGTCCTTGACTTCCAAGGAAACTGGGAAAGTCATTTGCCGTTGGCTGAATTCGCCTACAACAACAGCTACCATTCGAGCATTGGTATGGCGCCTTTCGAGGCATTGTATGGTAGAAAGTGTAGATCTCCAATCTGCTGGGCAGAAGTTGGAGACGGGCCGTTGCTTGGGCCCGAGATTGTGTATGAAACAACCGAAAAGATAAAACTGATACAGCAAAGACTGAAAACTGCACAAAGTAGACAGAAGAGTTATGCAGATGTTAGAAGACGAGACCGAGAGTATGAAGTGGGTGATCACGTGTTTGTGAAAGTGACACCAATGAAAGGCCAGACTCGTTTTGGAGTCAAAGGCAAGTTAGCGCCGCGGTATGTTGGACCGTATCAGATTATTGAGAAAATCAATCCGGTGGCGTATCAAGTTGCACTTCCTCCTGAAATGGAGCATATGCATAACGTCTTCCACATCTCTATGTTGAGAGATTATCTTCGGGATCCGTTCCATGTGATTGAGCCTACTCGGATAGTGTTGAGTGATGACTACACTTACGAAGAGAGGCCTATACAGATTGTAAACCGACGGATCAAGAAACTGAGAAACAAGGAGATCCCGCTAGTGAAAGTTGACTGGCAGAACCATGGTGGTGTGTATACCACTTGGGAAAGGGAAGATGACATGGCTAGGCGATATCCTGATTTGTTCCCACTGAATCCTGTTTTCTTCCAGAATGAAGATAACTCGAGTTTAGAGGACTAAACTCCTTATAAGGAGGGGAGACTGTAACAACCCTCGTATTGATTACCGATTAACCACTGAATTATATACTGATTAATGCTAAACTGAATTGATAATGACTGATAATTGAATTAACTGAAGTACTGAATAGACTGATTGAAATTGAAACTGAAATCGAATAAGTTTACCTATTGAATTGCATATGGTATCGGTTTGATCGATTGATTTATCTGTTTGCATTTTATGTTTAAATTGCTAATTGAAGGCCTTATCGGCGGCCGAACGGAGAACCGTTTAGTGTTTTGTAATCAGTGTAATATTTGTGATTTTATGGTATATTTATTTGAAAATTGATTAGGAATGATTAAATTAGATTAAATTAAGCCAATTAAAGAGTTTGTCGTAATTACCATTTTTGCCATTGTGAGTGGGGCCTTTGTTTATTCATCTTTGAGCCTTATACACTTAATCAAAACATTTCTTCTCCCATTTCTTGCATACAACCGAGTTTAGAGAGTGAGAGGAGAGAATTGAGGGAGATTTTGAGCTCATCTTGTATATTGCTAGAAGAACTTGAAGAATTTGGTAGAGAATTGGCAAATTGGACTCTTAAATCTTGAATACAAGACTTAGGTGAGTGAAATCATCATCCTCTTGTTGTTTTTAAGTTCCATCTTGCATGTATCATGATTATAGGGAAGTAAGTCATGAATTTGCTCATAAATGGTGAATTGGAGCTCAAATGTTACATGCATGCTTGAATTGATGCATTTTGAAGTTGAATTCATGATGGATTGTACATGCATGTCCATGATTTTATATTAGTCCATGCTTCCAAGTTGTTTTCAAAGATTGGAGCTCAATTGAGCAAGATTTGAAGCTTGGTTTTGGTTTAAAGTTCATGCATTGCATGTTTGCAAATTGTTCATGAAATGGGTTTGAAAAATGGTTTTAATTGACTCACCTTTGGGGCTTGAATTCACAAATTGGCTTTTGAAACTTGTTATTCATTGTTTTGGGATGTGTTTTCCAGAATTTGGGCCCAAGAGGTCGAGTTTAGAGTGTTTGAATGCTTGGTTTGAGCTTGGAAGGCAAATCTGGAAATTCCAGATTTGGCTTCTTCGCTCGAGCGAAGGATTCCTCGCTCGAGCGAGCACCTTTGTCCAGGGCTCCGCTCGAGCGAGCATCGAGCGTGGTATCGCGCGTAAAAATCGAGCATCCAGTACTTTTACTGTTCATGCAGCTCGCTCGAGCGAAGGATTTCTCGCTCGAGCGAAGCCTTTGATTTTGGAAGCTCGCTCGAGCTAAGGAAGGCTCGCTCGAGCGAGGCTCCTATTTTCAGCAACTTTTGAAAAATGCCTTCCAAGTGTATTTTTGCATCCTCATCCCATCCTAGGCATTCTTAGGCCTAGCTTAAGACATCTTAATGAGGATTTAGACATAGAACCACACCGAGGAAATTTAGGGATTTAATTATCATCCTTCCGACTGTGAAACTTAGTGTGTGTTCTATTTGTTAACTGTTTAGGGTTGGCTTCGGGGACGCGCTCTAGCTGCTATTAGCCCAATCTCTGTGAGTAACAGATTGTGTAAAGATATGTTCAAAATGGTTATCTTTTGAATACTGAACAGAACTGTTTACTGAACTGATATTGTTTATTGAATGAATGTATGTCCTGTTTTGTGAACTGTACTGTGGCATCCTTAGCACTTATGGATTACTGTTATTGTTACAGAGCTCTGTCGGTTTCCTTGTGGAACCATACTGTTTATTGATTGATGGCCATCACTACTGTTGGGTCTGTTAAGACCCGGTCCTTCTGGACCTACTGTTTATAGGCTATTGGATGTACCACATATGACTGATTGACTGAAATACTGAAAGACTGAAATACTGTTTAATGAACTGTTTTCATTATTGTAAGGACATTCATTCATAACCTCTTTACACTTATTGTTATTCACTGGGCTTTAGCTCACTGTTTATACATATATGTAGGTTCTCAGCAACCAGACCGGAGCTAGGAGCGTGGGTTAGTCCCCCAGTTTTGTCAAGCCAGCCTATGTGCCTCACTGCGAGGTTCCGAGACGCCATGCTATGGCTTGGGGTGTTTTTGTGTTCCCCACCTGTCTCCCGACTGTTTTGTATTACCGTATAAACTGTTTACTGTTTTACTGTACTGTTATCGAGGGATTAGATCCCCGTACTGAATGTTTGTAAATGAATGTATAGACTGTACTGTTTTGACCTGTATGAATGCATGAAAATGTTTTTGGCATACAGATTTTCACAGCTCAATGGACACTAGTTATTTACTGTATTGGCTTCCGCCAGGCCCTGTACTCTGTTTTACTGTATTACTGTTCAGCAGGCCTTCGGTAATCTCGGATTACTGGCCAGTTACGGTGCTAAACCCATAGGGCCGGGTTTGGGTCGTGACACCTTCCCTGTTGTAGCCTTTATCGAGTGCGAACTTCGGCTCCCACTCAATATCCTTTTCCGTGAGATAATCTATTACTATAAATTGAACCCAATGCAGCTTGCCATCAATTCCTACCGAGTCATAAATGGTATAATAGCCTTAGCCAAACAAGAGAATACTAGGGTTACCTTAGCTATATCCAATACTGCTACACCATGTGTGGCCTTAAAAGGGACACAGGCTATATTTACTACCTTAAACTGAGGTCCACAGAGTACAAAATCGTTGCCGACCTCCCAGACTCCAACAAGGGAGCTGGGGATGATTACTTCATTACCTCGGGGAACTGGGAGTTCGCTCCAGATGAGGACCTCCACCTCTACCCTCTTTCTCGTACAGTCTTTGTAGAAGGTAATGGTAAGAGCCCAGTGTTTGTACTTGCTCGTTTTTAAAGTCTTCAACACTTCGTTTGTTTCTAATGTCTGTTTTTCTTGCAGCTCTTCCTCAGCCACCAAAAGGCTTCCGCCAGTCTTTCTTTCCCAGCAAAGACTTGAGGAAACTATTGGATCTGCCAGTCCTCAAGCAGAGAGCCCCTTTGGTACTCAATTTCATTCCCACCTATAAGTCGGTTTTTCCCGACGTTCCAAAGAAGAAAAAGAAGAGTCAGTCTCCTCCTTCTGCCACAACTCCACCAACAGCTTCTTCATCTCGGCCAAATCAGGGTTCAACCTCAGATCCAGCAGAATAACCATCTACCTCGGCTCCACAGTTGATACCGCATTCTCAACGCCATCGACGACGCCGAACAGTTTTTGCTGCTGAGATGGGCCGCTAGAAAGCAGTCGCTAAAGATCTTTTGGCTAATATCCCTGACTCAGTCGATGCTCAACCAGCACCAACCCAGCCAAAGCCGAAACAAAAAAGGATAAAGAAGGCTCAGCCAAAGGCAACGGTGACTTAGATTGATACTGAGGACACCTTGCCAATCTCAAAATTGGCTTCGAGCGAAAAGACTACCTCCGCCCCCGAGAAGAGGCCTGCCGAGGTCAAACCCTCCCAATCAACTCGGTCAAAGAGGCCGAGGTCAGAGTCTGCCACAGCGTCAGGCTCCATGAAGGCTGGTGCCCCCTGGGCTCCACCTATTACTTTAGAGGACAGGCCATTCTTTGTTGAGGATAGTGCCGATGACATCAACGTCGGTGTTGCCCTTAGTACAGCCTTGCTCCTCCCTGGGGATCTTGACCACAACGTCGAGATGACTGAGCATGAGAACTTCGTCTTGATGCTCCAGCGTTCTATTCAAGTAAGTCTTCACACTTGGTATCTTTCTTTCTTTTTTGTACTTAGAAAATTTTCTAATAACTTCTGCTCTTTTCACTTTTAGGCCATCCAACATGCTCATTCCTTCTCAATGCAAGCCTTTGAGAACTGGAAGGAGCTGGCCGACAAGAAGAGGGAGGTCTCCAGTCTGCAGAAGACTAATAGAAGTTTACAATAAAAAATGAAGACTTTGGCAGACCAGGCTGAGGTTGCTGTTAAAGCCAAAGATGATGCCGAGGAAAAGGTAGATTCTGCAAAGGCCATCAAGAAGGTTCTTGAGGCCCAAAAGAAAGAGGCCAAGGAAAAGGTGGCCCAGGCCCAGAAAGAACTGCAACACGCCTTGGCCACGAAAGACGCCGAGCTTAAGGCCGCCGATCAAAAGGGATACAATGAAGGGGTGGCCGATGTCATTTCGGACTACGAAAAATAGGTGAAGCAGGCATGCAACAAGGGTTTCACCCTTGGTTGGATGACTTTGCTGAAAAAGCTCGAAGTCCCTGAGGACTCGCCCCTTAGGAACACCGACGTCCTTCCTCTTCCATTCCCCCCAACTCCAAGCCCATCCAACGACGATTTTGAGTCTGAGGAAGAGGCTTTGGTGAGGAAGTCCAAGGAAGCTGCTGGGGCCAAGTCCCCTACTCAAAATGAGCAAGTCCTAGACTTGACTCAAGATGAGGAGGGTGAGGAGGTTCCCAAGGATGTTGCTCCTGAGAAGGCATCATCGGACGTGTCTCTCGCCGACAAGATCCTCGATCAAACCGTTCAGGAAATAGATGCTGAGCTTGCGGCTGAGAAGGCTGCCGAGATGTCCTCCTAGCAGTCTTCTGAACTTCAAACCAAACCATCTGGTGTTGCCGAAGAGTCTTAATTTGATCTTCTCCTTCTTTTTTTTGTGCTTCTTTATTTTTCTTTAAAACAATGTAAGCTCTTTATATGGCCGATGTGCCTTCTTTTGTAATTTCTAAACAATTACTTTTTTGGTAGGCCAAATTGCTCTCTTTTGAACATAAATGCAACTTATTTTCCTCAATGCTTGTATCTTTATCACCCCTTTACTGCTTTTGTATGACTTTCATACTTAGAATAATTTTGTGTCTTCAATATACACCTTAGTCTGATGCCACCTTCTCGTGGTGACATACCTCGGTTATACAAGCCAATGGTGTACCTCGGTAAGTACATAAGTACCTTTCTTGGTACAGTCTTGTTTCATAAATTTTCAACAAGTGTTCGATATAAACTTAGTTTAACTTCAACTTATAAATTTTTCACAAATTTCAACAAGCGTTAAACATGATCTCGGTTTAACTTCAACTTGTAAACTTTTCACAAATTTCAACAAGCGTTAAACATGATCTCGGTTTAACTTCAACTTGTAAATTTTTCTCAAATTTCAACAAGTGTTAAACATGATCTCGGTTTAACTTCAACTTGTAAATTTTTCACAAATTTCAATAAGCGTTAAACATGATCTCGGTTTAACTTCAACTTGTAAATTTTTTTCAAATTTCAACAAGTGTTAAACATGATCTCAGTTTAACTTCAACTTGTAAATTTTTCACAAATTTCAACAAGTGTTAAACATGATCTCGGTTTAACTTCAACTTGTAAATTTTTCACAAATTTCAACAAGCGTTAAAACCATTTTCCAACTCTCTGCCCCTTAATGTGAACTTAAGTTCCACTTGGGTTCTCATTATACATGTATTCTGGAATTTAACTATCATATCGGTCATGAAAAAATCAAGCTTTATTTATTACTTCGGCTAACAACAAAGAACAAGAAAATTTAATGGTAAAAAAACTTAATATTGCAAGTATTCCAGAGCCTTGGCAACTCTTTGACCTCATTATCTTCAAGCCGATATGCCCCATTTCCCAGTACCGAGATGATTTTGTAGGGTCCTTCCCAATTTGGGCCAAGCTTTCCCTCTCTGGGATCCTTCTTGTTGCCGACGACTTTTCTCAAGACGAGGTCACCGACTTGAAACTCCCTTGGGTTGACCTTTTTATTATAAGCTTTGGCAAGCTGCTACTGGTATTTTGCGAGCTAAATTGCAACTTTCTCCCTTCTTTCTTCTAGAAGATCCAGATCTCGGGCTAAGAGTACATCATTAGTCTCGTTTTCTACTCCCTGGGTTCTGATCCCTGGGATGCTGACCTCCAGCGGAATGACAGCTTCTATGCCATAAGCCATGGCAAAAAGGGATTCCCCTGTTGATCTTCTCGACATAGTCCGATATGCCCAGAGTACACTATGCAACTCATCCACCCACTTTCCTTTTGCTGCCTGCAGCCTCTTCTTTATCACATCCAAGATAACTTTGTTGGATGCTTCTGCTTATCCATTGCTTTGGGGAAAGCTTGGGGTTGAAAAGTAGTTCTTAATTTTGAACTTTGCACAGAAGCTCTTAATTAGCTTACTGTCAAATTGTGTTCCATTGTCTGCAACTATTGCTCTTGGAATCCCAAACCGGGTGATGATGTTCTTCCATATGAAACTCTTCACATCCATATCTTGAATCTGGGCAAGGGGCTCAGCTTCTATCCACTTGGTGAAGTAGTCTGTTGCCACCAACAAGTACTTCCTTTGTCCAGTTGCTTGGAGGAGTTGTCTAACGAGATCTATGCCCCATTGGGCAAACGGCCAAAGACTGGATACTGGGTTTAGGTCTGTTGCTGGTTAGTGTATTAGAGGTGCAAACCTTTGGCACTTTTCACACTTCTTCACATAGGCTTCTACATCTTTATGTATGTAGGGCCACCAATATCCCTGCGTAATGGCCCTATGGGCAAGTGATCTGCCCCCAGCGTGGCTTCCACATATTCTTTCATGTATTTCGTATAAAAAATCTTCATTTGTGAAGGATGTACACACCTCAAAAGGGTTCCAGTGAAGGATCTTCTGTAGAGATGTCCCTCTGCTGTCAAACTGAATCTTGTCGACTTCAATCTGATCTTGTGTGCCTCTTTGTGATCATCTGGCAATTTTTCTTCTTTCAGGAATGCTACTATTGCATCCATCCAGCTTGGTCCCATGTCCACACACATTGCTTTACGCTCTGTGGTCAATGGTTCGATGCTCGGGCCCAACAAGTAGTCAATCATTATCGTCCTTGCTTTTCCAAGTTGTACTACACTAGCTAGGTTGGCCAGTGCATCAGCGTGATTGTTATCATCTCAGCTAACCTAATGTAGTCGGCAGTTCTGAAACAAGGCCACCAACCTGTTGACCTCCTTTGCGTAGGCCGACATCCTTTCATCTCGTGTTGCAAACTCACCCGTTGTCTGGTGGACTATAAGCTGGGAGTCACAAAAGACTATTACCTCATCTACTTCTACTGCCACTACCAGTTCAGTCCTGCAATGAGTGCTTCATACTCTGCTTCATTGTTTGAGGCCTTGAACCCCAAACGAATCGATTGTTCTAGTATCTGCCCACCTGGAGATACCAGTACTACTCCTGCCCCCGCTCCTTGTCGATTTGAACTCCCATCAACAAACAGTCGAAAGGAGTCGCCGATGTAAATGCTGCAGGGTCTGAGTTTTTCTTCCTTCCTTTGTTCTGTTGCCCTCGGCTGGGCTTCTCCTTGCTTGCTTGGACATCGTTCATCTCAGCTCAACAGAGCCCGATGTGTGATGGCTCCTGGAGTGAACTCGGCCACGAAGTCAGCCAAGACTTGGCCTTTGATCG
This sequence comes from Camellia granthamiana, assembly GCA_036172215.1. NCBI lineage: Eukaryota > Viridiplantae > Streptophyta > Magnoliopsida > Ericales > Theaceae > Camellia > Camellia granthamiana. The sequence goes on along the minus strand of CM069908.1, from coordinate 124,379,555 downwards.
TTGTTCTGGGTCTGTATTCCAGGTCATATTGCCCCAAGGCCACTGCCCATCTGGCTATTCTGCCCGTCAGATCTCCTTGTTGCAACAAGGACTTCAAAGGGTGTTCTGTTAGCACCACAATTTTGTGGGCTTGAAAGTAATGGTTCAGCTTCTTTGAAGCCATTACTAAAGCCAGCGTCAATTTCTCTAGGGGTAGATACCTGGTTTCTGCATCAGCCAGGATTTTGCTTACATAGTAAACAGCCCTTTGCTCCCCTTTTTCTTCTCGGATTACCACTGCGCTTACTGCGTGCTCTGAAACTGCTAAGTACAAAAACAGCTCCTCTCCAGGTTCTAGGTTTGAGAGAACCGGAGCAATGGTCAAATACTTCTTTAAGTCGGTCAGGGCGACTTTGCACTCTTCTGTCCACAACAAGTCTGTGGCCTTCTTCACTAAGCTGAAGAAGGGTTTGCATTTGTCATAGCTTCTGCTTATGAACCTGTTCAGGGCTGCAGCCCTTCCAGTTAACATTTGCACCTATTTTGCCGACGTCGGGCTCTTCAACTCTAGTATGGCCTTAATCTGAACTGGGCTGGCCTCAATGCCCCTTCTAGTCACCAGGTATCCCAAGAACTTACCAGATCCAACTCCAAATGCACACTTTGATGCATTGAGTCGGAGCCGATATGTTTTAAGGATCTCAAAGACTGCTTTCAGAACAGCCAAATGACCTTCAGGTTCCTTGGTCTTCACGACCATGTCATCGATGTAAACTTCCACCGTTCCGCCAATCAAGTGTTTGAACATCTTGGTTACCAATCTTTAGTAAGTTGCTCCTGCGTTTTTCAACCCAAAAGGCATCACTCTATAGCAATACAGCCCTTTGGGGGTGATAAACACAGTCTTCTCTTCATCTGGGGGGTACATGGCTATCTGATGGTACCCCCTGTAGGCATCCAGGAAGTTCATCCTTCCATGCCCTGAAGTGGCGTCTACCAGTTGGTCAATCTTGGGTAGAGGAAAACTGTTTTTGGGACAGGCCTTGTTCAGGCTGGTAAAGTCCACGCAGACCCTCCATTTACCATTCTTTTTCTTCACCACCACTGTATTTGATAGCCATGTCGGGTAATTTACCTCTCGAATGGCCCTGGCCTTTAGAAGTCTGTCTACTTCCTCTTCCACTGCTTCGACGTGCATCAATGTCGGTCTTCTTGCTCATTGGATTACAGGTTTGGCTGACCTGTCAACGTTCAGTTTATGGCAAGTGACCTCGGGGTCAATGCTAGGCATTTCGTAAGGCGTCCAAGCAAACACCTCAATATTTGCTCTCAAGAAAGCTTCCAACTCTTTTTCCTCTTATTCGACTAAGCCCGAGCCGAGAAGAAAGAAGCGTTCTTCATCCCCCTCCTGGACTAGGATTTTCTTCAGTACTTTTTCACTCTTCTCGGCTGGCTCCTTGCTGACATCCCTAGAACTTCCACGTCCTCATCTTCGATCTCTGCCTTCTCTGGTTCTCGTATACTGCAGGTGGATTTCACTGCTGCCATGGAGCAATTCTTTGCCTGTAGCTGATCTCCTCTGACCTCCTCTATCCCATACTCTGTTGGGAACCACAATAGTTAATGCAATGTTGAGGGAACAGCCCCCACTGCATGCAACCATGGCCTTCCCAAGATAATATTGTAAGGAGAGGGTGTGTCGATTACGGTGAACTATGTCTTTATCTTCTTCGTGCCAGCCTACATATCTAAGCTTACTGCTCCTAGTGGCCATGTTCGCGTTCCATTGAACCCGACCATTGGGCCATTAGATTGTTCCATATCGTCTGGGTGAAGGCCAAGCTCCTTGTAACATTTGACATACATGATGTCACAAGAGCTGCCTTGGTCAATGAGGATGCGCTTCACTTGGCACTCCGCAACCTGGAAGGATACTACCAAGGCATCGTTGTGCGGATGTTAGACCATCTCCAGGTCGGTTTCAGTAAAGGACACTACTGGTCCCTGGTACTCCTCGGCCCGACGTCTTTTCTCCTTTACTTGGTACACATGCTGCAAGTGCCTTACCTTCTGGGTCTCCCCTCGTATTTCGTTTTCGTTGACCTTTGAGTGAATTACATTAATTACCCGAGGTCCGCCTGCCTGCGGCTGCTATGCTGGGGGAGGTGGAGCTGCCGGTGCTTGAGGCAGTCTCGCCTGCTCTTCCCTTGTCCTGGCCTCATCTACAAGGTCCCTCAAATGGCCTTGCCTTACCAGGTCTTCCAGGTGCGCCTTCAGGTCTCTGCATCCTTGGGTCATATGCCCATCTTCTTTATGGTAAGCACAATGCTTACCAAGGCTTCGTCCCATAAACTCTCCTAGTACCCTTACTGGTGCTCTGAAATAGGGTTGGGTTTGGATTTTATCCAGGACTTTGTGAATGGGGATTCGGAATACAGTTGTGACTGCCTGTGCAGCCCTTAGTCCTATCTCCTGCTCGTTGGATCTGTTGTTACCTCGGCCTCGCTTCGGCGAGCCGTTTCCTTTTCCTTGCTTTGTCGTCGTGGTTCCTGGCGTGTCCTCCTCGGCTCTGGCATATTTCTCGATTCTGGCCATGAGCTCCTCCATGCTTTTGGCAATGTCTTTGCCAGTGATTTTCGGAGTAGGCAGCTATCTTTCAGGCCGTTTTAAATGACACGACAGCCACTTCTTGGTTACATTCTGGTATTCGGTTGAACACCTCGTAATACCTCTTGGCGTAGGCCCTCAGGCTTTCGTCCTTGCCAATCTTCAGAGCCATTAGGGCATCTACCCTCAAGGGCTGTAGTTTGTTTGTCACGAACCTGGCCACAAACATCTCGGCCAGGCCTTCCCAGGTTTTCACACTTCCTTTCGACAATTTGTGACACCAATCCGATGCAATCTCCCCGAATGATGAGGGGAACACTTTGCAAAGCAACGGCTCGTTTCCAGTGTACAATGCCATCGAGTTCAGGTATAATCCGACATGAAAGTTGGGGTCCGACTTCCCATTGTATATCCGGAACCTTGGCATACTGAATCTCTTCGGGACCTCTACTTTGTCTAACTCTACCGAGAATGGTGTTCTCGGTTTAACAGGGGAAGTTACATCGGCATGATCTTGCTTCCTCTTGAGGTAATCTCTCAAGTCCTCTTTGGTCCGGCCAGGAGCTCGGCTATCTCCTAACTTCAGTCTTTTCGGCGCACTACTCTCAGCTTCGTTGTGAGCCCTTTTTAACTTTTCTCCATGAGTTGTGTCGAAGCACAGCTCCTGCCTTTGAACATACCGATGTTCTCTGGGGTCTGCTTCCTTGGTGCGATGTGTCCTTCGAGATTCTTCCCTTCTTGACTCTCCTCGCCCGACCTCCCTTGAAGGCCGGTGTGAGTGTTTTTCGCTCCTAGTGTGCTGGGGGGCTACAAGGATTGTTTTCTGCCCTCCCTTCTAGGCATTGGCCGCTGGAATCGGTGTGTCCTGCAGCGGGAATGGTGGTTGCATGATGTTGTTTTGCATCATGAAATTGACGACCGATTGCAGGTCGGCCAATTTGTTCGCCATCTCTTTCACCTCTTCATCCCTCCGCAGGCATCTATCCTTCCATACCTGGAGGTTGTCCTTGTTGTAATACCTGCTTCGATCTGATTTCTTTGGTACGTCGCCCTCCTGGACGACGTCTTTCTTGCCATGATTCTGACCCTGAGTCTCCTCGTTGCAACCATCTTCCTTTATGTCAAGGTCAACGTGTTTACCGTTCCCAATAGGGATTTCGTCCCCAACCTTTTCCTTCTGTCCGTCGCTGGCCATCTATCCTCCTATCTTTTCCCACAGACGGCGCCAAATTGTGTGAGTGATTTTCTGACCACACTGCCAACTCAGTATTCAACTGGAGAGCACTGGCAGAATAGATGGCGCCTAAACGACCTGCAACAGAAAGAAGAGATTCCGGCGGTGGTTCGTCCACCCGGGGGCACTCCGACGATCAAGTTAGTTATCTCAAAGATAATTAATAGTGCTTAACTCACTGTTCAGAATATAAATTACGTACCTTAGACCCATGGGGGTGCCTCCCTTTTATAGCCAACACAATCCTAGTCCCAATAGAAGCCTAGTTCTAATGGACTTAGGATTACTGCTAATCTTGGACTTTTCAATAGATAAAGATAAACTCTCTAAGAGCTTTATCCTTATCCAAGCTGAAGTCCTTCCTCATGCTAAGACTCTTGTCCCCTATCCGCTTATCCCGGATTCCGATATCTTCGGAGATAACCTCGGCCTATCCGAGATAACCTCGGCGTTATGATCAGAACACGTGGCACCTCGGCTAACATGTCGGCGTTACCTTGGCCACGTGTTGGTGCTCAGAAATATATCCCCACATGAACAATAAATGATGTGAACAGAATGAAATCTCTTCTAACCGATCATTTTGGTTTTCTTGAAACTTTTATTTGTGTTCTAATAGGTATTTATTCTAATCCATTCCCTTTATTGTAGTGTGTGATATTCAGTAAATAATTCCATTTAATCTTAACAGTGTCTATGAGCAGAAGGAAATAGATTTATTACCAAGCACTTGACTGAGACCATGTCCAAAAATGTCAAACCAGTGAATGTCTGCAACACAAATAGTTAACAGAACCAGCATCGGCTTCATATAAATATGTGACAATTTTGCTATATCATGCTTTTGAGTGATTAATATTACATTCACAGATAATTAAAATTATCAAAAACATTAATTTAATATAAGAAAGAAAAATCCCACTCTTAAGTTTTAAGTCTTATGTTTATTTTTATTTTTTTTGGATAAGTAAGTCATATTATAACCAAAAAAGAAAGATATACAATGAAATTCAATACACATCTTTTGTAGGGAGAATAAACATAAACAAAAAACAAACTACTCCCTCAAAAGAAACAAAATAAGTCTATAGACGACGAACACAACATACACAACAAAGGATTCAAAGTTTCCCTCTAGCACTCTTCAAGTAATGAAGTTTCGCTTTGAGTTTTCTTCTGTTATCCTCCTTTGTAGTCTCCTCATTAATGGGATCACTTGGAGATGGACTCCCTCTACTTTTTAGGCTCTTCGTTTGACATAACAACTCTTGATTTAATTCTCCATTCCCCAACTCTCCCATATCACATGATTCAAGGACATCAAAAGCATTAGATGTTGATGGGGTGAAACGCTGCATCTCTCCCTCTTTGTTTATCACTGTCATTGAACCTTGCCCACCATCTCTCTCTTTTTTCTTCACGACTTCCCACTTAGTTGGAACTTGTATGTTAGTCTCCTTGACTCTCCACTCTTGTTTGGAAGATGGAGGGTTCAAGGTCTTGGACTTCTAAGGGCACAAATTACTAGTATGACTAAAAGTCTTACAAACATCACACCTTTGAGGCTTCCATGGAACCCCAACTTGAATCTCATATGGGTCACCATAACCAAGATTCATTTTGAAAGACTCAGGGATCTCTTTATTTGCTAACACTTCAATACATATTCTCGCAAACGTAAGTTTGCTTCTCTTGAACGTAGGCTCATCCAAATAAAGAGGAGTTCCTATGATGCTAGCAATGTAACCCAAACCTTCTTCAGTCCAAAGCTTCAAAGGAACATTATACAACTTCACCCACAATGGCACACTCGAAAATTCACACTTTGTTAGTTTTAGTCCAGGTTGCCATTTTTTAACAATAATCAATCTAGCCCTAACATAATAGGGGCCATCTTCCAAAATTTTTTCTATAGCCCCAACATAATAGTTTTAGTCTTATGTTTATGTTTTCTTTTACGGATGATCTATTAATTATTTAAATTTAAGCAAATTGCAGAAGAGGAGGATGACCCAAACCTTATTCCAACAAAGGAGAACATGCAGAAGGCCTTGAGATGGCTTGTGGCGGACTGCAGGTCGGGGGACTCCTTGGTGTTTTACTTCTCTGGGCATGGTTTACGACAACCTGATTTTGATATGGATGAGATCGATGGCTACGATGAAACTATATGTCCTTCTGATTTCATGACTGCTGGAATGATCCTTGATAATGATATCAATAATACCATTGTCAAGCCCCTCAAGGAAGGTGTCAAGCTTCATGCCATTATCGATGCCTGTCACAACGGAACCATCCTTGATCTAGAGCATGTTTACGACAGCATACCGTAAGTGTTTTTGAGTCCTAGTTCTAGTCTTCAATCTCAATTTGTTAGATCGCCAATTTACAAAGTTTTTAGATGAGTTAGTAGTTAACAATTTAAGATGGCAGAGCTCTAGTTTGAGGAGGTTCTCAGACTGTGTTGGTGGAAAAAGTTTAGTTCAGTCTAGTTCTCTCTTTTTTTTCTCCCCAAGTACCCATGTCCATCAGATATGATAAGAGTAAAGGTGTGAGATATGTTCCAATGCTTATACTTAATTTAGACACTAACCCTCTAAGTTTATATGATGTTTGAAGAAAAGTTCACATTTATTAGGAAAAAAATATTTCTAGTCTCTCATATGGGTAGAAGATACAAATTTTATATTTCCCCTAAATTCTATTTAATTTCAAGCATTTCTAAATTTACATCACATTTTCTCAGAATATTATACAATTAAGTAATATATATATCAGTTTTCAAGGCATCTCCCCATACCTATATTTAACTTCTAGATACATATCCCAATATCAAAGGATTTAGGTTTAGGAAGGGTTAAAGCTTGGACATGCATCTACACCCCACCACTCATACACAACTGGTGATCTAACAAAATTAGTAAAAGGCATCTGAATTTTTCATTGGTCCCTTTGAGAGAATATATTGTGTATATTCTCAATTTGGCATGATTGTGAATATTAGGTATTAGGAAAGATTGTGGTGTAAATATTTGAATTAGTTGTATTTCTTTTTTCAGTCATAGGTTTAGGGTTATATAAACCGCTGAACTCTTTGTAAATATGACACAACTGAATATACTGTTCTTATTCAGAAATCTTATATGGTATCAAAACCGTCTCTGAGCTAAAACCCTAGAATTCTCTGAGTCGATTTCTTCTTCTCTGTGTTCGTCTGGTTTGACTGAAGGCCTCAAGCGACTGTCATTTGTGGTTCTCTCTTGATTGCAACTTCCCTCAGGTCACAACACATAAACCCAGCCTCCTAACCCGACTGCCTCTGTCTCACGATTGCCTCAACTGTTCTTCTTCGCTATTGTCGTTCGTGGTTCTCTCTTCAATTTCGGCTCCAAATCTTCGACTTTGGACTTCGGCTTCTAGTTCATCTCTCTTCGACCATGCTTCGACCTCTCTTGGTATTATTTTGTTTGATTCATCTCAGCTTCAACTCTGCTTCGACCTCTCTTGGTTCATCTCGGCTTCAGTCTCTCTTTTTTTGGTAATGCTTTGGTCGTATTTGACCATCTAATATCATTCTATTTGATTTATTACAGTTTGACCCTTCAGATTTTTTGGTTTTTACACTCGAACCCCTAGTTTGACTAGTTTGTTTTATTTTGGGTTTATTACACTTAAACCTCTCAATTTTCTGGTTATTACGATGTCTCTGGCTTTTAATGATTGTGCCTTCTTCCATCAAAAGGGTCACTGGAAGTATCATTGTCCCAATAAGGGATGTTTGTCTGTTTCGCCTGTGTCTACCTCGTCTTCTCTGCGGTTTTCGATCAAGTTTTGCGCTCCTCCTCTAAGTACAGTTCAGCCACCCGCCGATTCTATTACATCTGCTCCGGCTCCTGATCTTGACTTGGCATCCTTGACTACTCAAATTAGTCAACTTCAGCATATATTGTCTACCTCTCAACTATCCCCGTTTGCCTCCATTGTTTCCTCTCTTCATTTAGGTTTGCTTAGGTCTTCTTCGGGTATTTCTTCGTCTGTTTGGATTTTTTACTCTAGTGCCTCTTATCATTTGACTCTCCATCTCTCCTTACTTCAAAATTGTACTCTTTCTCCCTTTCCTATTTCTGTCAATGCTGCTAATAGGTCTGGTATATCTGTTATATCTGTTGGGTCTATCCTACCGTATGTTATGTCTGTTGTCTCTATTCCCTCTATCCTTTATGTTCCTCAATTATCTGTCAGTTTATTATCTATCAGTCAGTTTGATGCCTCTAGTCTTGATGTTATCTTTTCTTCTTCTATCTGTTCTGTGCAGGATCAGATGTCTAAGCAATAAATTGGGACCAACTGTAGAGTTGAAGACCTCTATGTGGTGGAAAGCTTACATTTGCCTATGGCAACCTCTCTGACTGCATTTTCCTCTTTTTTCAATTAGATTCTCTGTCTAGTCATTTCTACTTGTGGCATTTTAGATTAGGGCATTTGTCTGTTGATCGCTTGCTGTTTTTAACTTAGTCTGGTATATTGGGTAAAGTTTCTTCTAGTGAACTTACTGAATGTCGAGGGTGTAAACTTGCCAAAATGACAGCCTTACGTTTCCATAAAAGTACTTCTATATTTGATACACCATTTTCTTTAATTCATACTGATGTTTGGGGCTCTTCTCCTATTCTCACCAAAGGGGGTTCTACATATTATGTGAAATTTGTTGATGACTGCAACCGTTACACTTGAGTTTATCTTATGACTCATAAGCCTGACTTTTACCAAATATACTGTACTTTCCAGTCTATGGTCACTACACAGTTTAGGTCTACTATTAAATTGTTGTGGTTTGACTTGGACGAGGAATACTTTTAAACTGAATTCTGTGAATATTTGGCCAAATTGGGTACCATTCACCAAATTTCTTGTACTGATACACCTATCCAAAATGGTTAAGCTGAGTGTAAACAGCGTCATCTCCTTCAGATAGCTAGGTCCCTCCTTCTCTCTGCCTCCATTTCGGCTCCGTTTTGGAGTGAGGCAATTCTTACTGCTGCTTTTATTCTCAACCGCATGCATACCCTCCTTCTTTCTGGTCGGTCTCCTTATGAGGCTCTGTTTTCTCAACTTACTAATTACTCCTTCCTTCGTATGTTTGGGTCTGCTTGTTTTATCCTTTTACCCTGTAAAGATAGGACCAAACTTAGTGCCCGATCTGTCCTATGTGTCTTTTTAGGTTATAGTCTCACTCAGAAAGGTTATCACTATTATGACCTTGTTTCCCGTTGCCTTTATGTCTCCTGTCATGTTGCCTTTCTTGAATGTCTATCTTGCTTTCAGCTTCTTCCTCTCATCGCCCCAGTTTTCAAAGAGGATTTGGTTCATATTGATCCGTTTCCTTCTAAGGTCCCGTCTGATGAGTACATCTCCATAGTTCCTCCTGAGCTTATTCCATTTTCTCCTCATATTTCTCCTCTTTCATTGTTAGTTTATTCTCGTCGCAAGTTTCCTCCCCCACTGGTTGTCTCTGCCCCTACTGCTGATCCCCCTGCTTCTAACGACTTTGATCCTACTGTACACTGATATCCTACTCGAGCACGTCATCCTCTAAACAGGTTGGGTTGGTCGAATACATGTTTTTTTGCTTTCTATCATACTTTTTTTTCTGCTATTCACTCTTTTCAGAACCTCAGTCTTACAAGGAGGCCTATTAGGATCCTCATTGGGTTCAAGCTATTGAGGATGAGTTGTCTGCTTTACAGAAAACTAGTACTTGGGAGTTGGTTCCTTTGCCAGCTAGTAAGAATCTAGCTGATTGCAAATTGGTCTACAAAGTCAAAACTCATTTCAAATGGTTCTCTTGAGCGCTACAAAGCTCGTCTAGTTGCCAAAGGTTTCTCACAGGAGTATGGTATTGATTATGAGGAGACCTTTGCTCCTATTGACCAGATGACTACTATCCGTACTATGATCTCTATCGCTGCTGTTCGTTCTTGGCCTCTTTATCAGATGGATGTTAAGAATGCTTTTTCATAATGGCCATATCACTAAGGAGGTTTACATGCTTCCTCCCTCTGGCCTTCACCATTCCTCTGGACAGGTTTGTCACCTTCGATGTGCTCTGAATAGTCTGATGTAATCTCCTCGTACTTGGTATGATCGCTTTCAGACTGCTATTACTGAGCTTAGGTTTCATCCTTGTGCCCAGGACTCTGCTTTATTTCTTCTCCACACTTCTGCTGGATTTTGTTGCATTATTACTGTTTGTAGATGATATGATCATCACTGAGTCTGACTCTTCTGCTATATCTAAGGTCAAGTAGCATCTTTTTCACACCTTTGAAATGAAGGATTTGGGCCCATTGCGGTATTTTCTTGGTATTGGAGTAACTTCTTCTCCCAAGAGCTACTTTCTATCTTAGGCCAAGTATGCCAATGAGGTTATTCATCGTGCCGGTCTTACTGACACTAAGATTTTTGATACCCCATTGAGCTTAATGTAAAGCTTAACACTACTAATGGTGTTCTTCTAGATGATCCTATTTTATATTGAGAGCTCGTGGGTTGCTTAGTCTATCTGACGGTTACTCGTCTTGATCTTGCCTATGTTGTTCATGCGGTTAGCCAGTTTGTCTCTGTTCCTCGCTCCACACATTGGGTTGCATTGGTTCAAATTCTTCGCTATCTCCGAGGTACTATATTTCAGGGTTTACTATTGTCCTCTACTTCCTCTCTGGATTTGGTGGCCTATACTGATTCTGATTGGGCTGCTAATGTTACTGATCGCAAGTCTACGTCTGGTTTCTGTATGTTTCTTGGCAATTCCTTGATCTCTTGGAAAAGCAATAAACAAACTGTTGTGACTCGCTCTACTGCCGAAGTTGAGTATCGTGCTATGGCTCATGCTACTGCTGAGATTGTTTGGCTTCGTTGTCTCTTATTGGATTTAGGTGTCCCTCAATCTTCTCCGACCTCCCTCTATTGTGACAACTGTAGTGCTATTCTGATTGCCCACAATATTGTCTTCCATGAACGGATGAAACACATTGAGATTGATTGTCACTTTGTTCGACAACATCTGTAGTCTGGCCCTATCTTGCTTCTTTGTCACTTCGGCTTTGCAACTTACGGACTTCTTCAGCAAGACTCACATTACCACTCAGTTTCAATTTCTTCTTAGCAAACTCTCAGTATTTTCTGCTAAAACACATTGACTTTGAGTGAGGGTGTGAGAATATATTGTGTATATTCTCAATTTGGCATGATTGTGTATGTTAGGAATTAGGAAAGATTGTGGTGTAAATATTTGAATTGGTTGTATTTCCTTTTTCAATCATAGGTTTAGAGTTATATAAGCTGCTGAACTCTTTGTAAATATGACACAATAAAATATACAGTTCTTATTCAGAAATTTTACACCATTATGTTTCACACACAAATTTAACTACCAAAGTTGTAAATGATATTTCTCACAAGAACATACACAATTGTATTTGAAAATTTGAAATTGAAATCTTAAACAAGGTCACATGTATATTCAACATTCTACCTATTAGATATGAACTTGAGATATTTGCAACGATCGACAACATAGGGGGTGTTTGTTTGGGCTTTTTTAAACCAACTTATAGCTTTTGGTTTTGGAAAAACTATTTTGGACTGTTTGGTTAAACTAATTTCAAATAGCTTCTGATTCTAATAACTTATTTTAACTCAAAAAAATTGATTCTCAGAAGCTACTCACCCATTACTTCGGTTTATCAGCTTCTGCTGCAAACATGTTAATTTACGGTAATACTATTAGATTTTTTTTTATTTTATTTTTTTAGAAATAGAAAAAGATCCCAAATAGACTATAGATTATTATTATTATTTTTTATGAGAAATGTAGACAAATAATGAATAACAAAAAATAAAAGTTAATTGAAAAAGTTACGTCACAGTTTATTAACACTACTCAGCAACTTAAATTTATAATCCAATAACTACACCAAACAGATTAACTGCTTCTGATTAAAGTTATAATCTATATTCTATTAAGCTATAATCTATAATATGTTTTAACATGTACACCAAACAGGCCATAGTAACAACTTCTCTCTTTTTTTTGGTTTTGTTTCGTTTTTTGTTTTTGTTTTTAACATTGGATTACAAAAGGAAACTGTGGGTGGACAACAAACCTACTTCAGGTGTAAGGAAAAGTACAGATAGTGGACTAGCTATCTCTTTGAGTGTCTGTGCTGATGATCAAACGGCTGCTGAAACAACTGTAAGAGTTCATTTTCTAATGAAATTTACCAAATCGATCCACATAATAAAAACCAATGAAATTTACTCAGTGACAAAAATCATTTTCCTTTCAGTAAATGTGATGGGAAAAAAGCTAAAAAAAGGCAGGCTAGATTTATCTTTTTGTTGGCATTGTAAACCACATTGTCTTACCATATTGACATTCCCAACTTGCCATTACTCTCATCTTTATGCAAATTCTTGTTCATCCCTATTTTCTTGAATTATGCAGGCCTTCTCAAGAAAAAAAATGACTGGCGCCATGACTTACATTTTCGATCAAATAATTAGACATAACCCTAGAATAACATACAGTGATCTACTCGAAAAGATGCATGAGCAGATTAAGCATGCTAATAGTAATAGTACAGGATGCCTCCTAAGGATGTTCTGCCACAAGTTAATACAGGTCATGCTTCTTTTCCAATTTCTACATGATCATGCTTGAACACAAACTATAAATTCATAATCTAATATGAAGACACTTTTTTGTTTTGAATAAAAAAGATACTATATGTATCGATATCATAGTAGATTATATTCAAGTATTGTAGCATTATTTTGTTATCAAGTTGAATAAAACCCACATCCTATCCTCTTAAATGATACAATTTGCCACCATTTTAATGTCGCTTGAAAGCACTATCTAATTCTTAACTGATTTGGGCTATTACTTGGAGCTGTGCAGGAAACTCAGCTATCATCTTCAACACCATTTAATGTTGATACAGAGAAATTCGACTTGTAGCCATATGTACTGGTCATCCTAGCATTATACCATGTCAAAGAATGTTATCAATATCCAACCAGTGTTGTCTTGGGCCCAATGTTAATATGGGAGCTATTGTGGAGCGGAAGCAAGGATTTGTAACCCAATCGACTTTATAAAATGGGTGTTTGAGAAGTTGGTATTTTAGTAGGCTATTTTAGTTTTCGGCTATTTTAATAGGCTAAAATTTGTGTTTGGGAAGATTTGATTTTTTTATAGTTGGATGCGATATTTGTGAGAGAAAAAGTGAAATGATTATGGGTTTAATGTGACATTTTGTCTTATTAACTATTTTAGTCTATTTTGTCTTTTTGCGAATTTTAGCCTAAACCAGACTAAAAATTTTCTTCCCAAACACCCGCAAAGAGAAGGGAAAAAAAAGGTATTATTTACATGCAGTTTGAGTAAATGAGAGTCCTCAATTTCATATTCCCCTATAATATGATTCTTTGGTAAGATATTTATACTTTTGTTTGAGCCTAAAGAGAAGATTAATTGTATCAAACTGCTATTCTTGGCTTGTTCAATAGAATATCTTACAAAACATTAGCAACTTTTTATTGGTAGTTTTGAACATGAAATTCAAATTGGTACATTTGAACATGAACATCTTTTGAAAATGAAATTGGCAGTTTTGAACATGAATATCTTTGAAAATCGAATTGTGATAACTCTGTTCCTTATTATGCTAATTGGTCCTTATTATGAATGTGATTATGTGTTTAATAAGATTTTGTGTGCCATTATGTGAAAATATGTGGTTTTGAATTTCTATCTGTTCACCGTAGGAATATCTGTTTGATTATCTACTTTGGAATTTAAATTGAAGGCCTTATCGGCCACAGAACCCGAAATTGATTACGCCATTGTGATTGGCATAATTTTTAGAGCCTACGGTGAAATTTAATTGGAAATTGATACGTATGAAATTAATTAGATTAAATTAATGAGTTAGTGCTCAATTATTTAAATATTAAGAATTTTGATTAAAGGAGCTTATTTAGTGGGCCACTTTCACTCAAATTCTCTCTTTAATTCAATTTGGCTGATTTTTTACTCTAAGAAAAAGAGAGAGGGTCGGCTAGAGAGGGAGAAAGGAGGAGAATTGTGTTTGGCTCAAGTTTGTGAAAATCTTGAAGATTAAACTCAAGAATTGGCTAGAGCTTGGGTGTTTGAAGCTCCTAACTGAGTGAATTTATGAATATTAGCTTGTAACTTTATGAATTCAAAGTTGAATGATGATAAAGAACATAAAATGAATTTATCATGATGAAAATGAGTTGGTCTTGAAGAATTAAAAGTCATGGAACACATGCATGTGAGAAATTGCTTTGAAAATTGCATGTTTGAGCACAAAATGTAATCCATGTGAGATTTTAGTTAAAGCTCATATTTTTGACCATCTCTTCATCATCTAAGTTGAGAATGAGGGTTATATATCACATGCATGTACAATCCACATGAGTAGAAGTTTTGAACGCATGAATTTGTTATGTTGGAAATGAGTTTGGTGTAAATTAGAACATGCATGTGATCAATTTATGAAATTGAGCTTCATAATGTTGTAATTTGGTGTTTGTACCATGTTGATACATGTATATGTGGAGTTTGAGCCAAAATCATGTGTTTAGAGCCTTTGAATATCGAGTTGAAGCTCAAGAACAAGTTCTGAAAAATCCAAAAATTTTGATGTCCGCTCGAGCGGGGAAACCGTCGCTCGAGCGTAAAATTCGGGCTCCCAGTATTTTCTGCAGACATGATGTCTGCTCGAGCGGGGAAGTTCACGCTCGAGCGGGGAGCTATATAGACTGAACTTCAGCTCGAGCGCCCGACTTCACGCTCGAGCGTAAATTTGATGTAACCAATACTTTTGCAGACCTCATGGGTCCGCTCGAGTAGGGAAGTCCACGCTCGAGCGGGGACCCCTGTTTCTGAAATTTTGAAAATGCATTCTATATTTCGTTTTCCGTTCTCTTTCACTTCTGAGTACTCTTAGGCATGCATTAAGCATTGTAAATGAGTTAAAAGGATAAGAAGGAAGCCTAAAGAGGAATATGTGAATTAAGGAACGGATTGAATTGGTTGTGACCCATATGTATTATGTGATGTGTAGGGTCGAGCTCCAGGGCAAATCAACCAGCCGATCACTGTGAGTAATATCTCAATAAAGATATCTGAAATATGTTGTTTGTTTAATTGCTTACTTCTATGTAAGTTTCATAAGTTCGTTAATTTTAATGAATGAATGAATGGACCAAAGGCCAGTTTGACCTAAATGAATGAATGGGCCAAAGGCCAGTTTGACATGAACTTATGAATGGGCCAAAGGCTAGTTTGACATGAATGAATAAATGGGCCAAACGCCAGTTTGACATGAAAGTATGAATGGGCCAAAGGCCAGTTTGACATGAATGACAGTATGAATGGGCCAAAGGCCAGTTCGACATGATTGAAAGTATGGATGGGCCAAAGGCCAGTTTGACACGAATGAGTTGGGCCCGAGGCCGTATGATGTGTTTGGAACTGCAATTACTCGACTTATATTTATATGTATATGCTAGATAGAAATATGAATTGGGCCCAAGGCCGTTTGAAGCACGTTGTTCTAAATACCGTTTGTGTATTTACTTTACTCGATATTATTCACTGGGCTCTCGCTCACGCTCATTCATGTGTTTGTAGGTGAGCCAAGAGAGGTCCAAACCCAGCCTCAGTGAAATCTGTGTGGAACAACCAAGGTTTTGAAGAGTCAGCTCTTGCGTCTCGCGCACGAGACTCGTCTTCGCCTTTTTGTTATCCTATTTTATTTTGTCATGTTGGCGAAGACTTTGAATACGTTTGTATATAGTTTTCATGGGTTGACTTAGACTTAAATGTTTGTTATGATGTGCCGTGTAAGCACAGCTCTATGGACAAAGTTTTAAATTTTGTTTCCGTTTGGCCCCTTTACTCTGATGAGTTATGTCTGATTTGGTTTCAGGCCGTAGGTAATCTCAGGATTATTGGTCGGTTATGTCCTTAACCCATGAATGTGGGTTTGGGTCATGACAGAGTGGTATCAGAGCACGAGTTAATAACTCACACACTTGTCCGAACGAGCATTAAGCGTCTAGAAAAGATCTAGGATGCATTCATATGTTAAGTATGAATTTGGAAGCATCGAGAATATGCTTAAGTGTTTTGATATGAATAATTATGTGCCATAAGTTTGTGATTTGCTTGCATTGCAAATTATTTGAATATGTATGCTCCTTGGTATATGCATACTTGTGAATCTTTTGTATAGAGTATAATGTAAGTTTAATCAGATGGTAAGAACAAGAGGTGATGAGATAGAGGAATCCTCTACTGCCAGAATGGATAAAATGGAAAGATTGATTCAGGAAATGGCAGAAACATTAAGGCAACAACAAGAGTGGCAACAACAGTGGCAGCAACCACATCCTCCACCTCCACCTCCAGCACCACCCGTGCCAGATAATCAGAATGATGACCGGATAATAGCTTTCACCAAAGAGTTTAAGAAAATGAAACCACCACAGTTTCATGGGGGATTAGATCCGTTAAAAGCCGAAGCGTGGGTCCTCGGCATTGAAAAGCTATTTGAGGTGTTCCCTTGTTCGGAGACACAGAAAGTGCTTCTAGCCACCTTTATGCTAGAAGACGAAGCAAGAAGATGGTGGATGTTAATGCGTGAAAATCATAAAGATGTCGATTGGGCGAAATTTTTAGAGATTTTCTATGATAAGTACTTCCCGCAATGTGTCCGAGATAGGAAAGTGTCAGAGTTCATGGAACTTAGACAAGACAGTATGACTGTAGCTGAGTATGAAGCCAAATTCACTGAATTGGCCAGGTTTGCACCACATGTGATTGATACTGATTATAAGAAGGCGAGGCATTTTGAAGGTGGGCTTCGAAGCGACAATTTAGAAAGGGTGAATGTCTTGAAACTGGAAACCTATATTGGGGTGCTAGACAGGGCCATAATATCATAAGCTAACATATCTAGACAGACTAAGTCAACAGCTGACTGGAAAGGTAACCAAAGGCAAGGCTTCTTCTCAAAGAAGAAATTTTCGAAAAAGCAAAACATGGGCTCCTCAAGTACTTCGAATTCTTCCTGAGACACATCTCCTACGTGCAATATTTATAGCAAACGGCACCGTGGGGTTTGTTATTTTGTGTCAGGAGCCTGTTTCAAATGTGGTAAACAATGACACATGGCCCGAGATTGTAATCAAAACAGTAGAAAGCTAGCTGCTAGCTCGACTGCATCAATCCCGAAGCCGAGAAATACTATGAGATCTGCTACCACCGGGGATACCGTGAGACAAGGGAGAGTTTTTGCTCTTGTTCCGGGCGATACAACGGAATGCCAACGCAGTTGTCTCAGGTACTATTTCTATATGTAATCAGGATGCTTTTGTGTTAATTGACTCCGGATCCACACACTCTTTTGTGACATGTGCATTTGCATCTAAACTGGGTAGACCTCTAGAATTACTGCCATATCTGCTATGTGTGTCTGCTCCATCTGGGGAATCTATATTGTGTGAAACTATATACCGGTTTTGTGACATGCGCATTGAGGATGCTATCCTATATGTAGATTTGTTGCCCTTGAACTTTAGGCATTTTGATGTAATTTTGGGCATGGATTGGTTAACCAAATATTGTGCCACCATTGATTGTGTGACAAAATGAGTTGTATTTAAACCACCAGAACATACAGAAATTGTGTTTGTGGGTAATGGGGTAGTACCTCCACCTTATTTGATATCTGCAATGAAAGCATGTAAACTGATCAGGAAAAGGTGCCAGGGTTATTTGTGTTACATGTTGTCCGAATAATCTGTAGATGTTGAATTGAATAATATCCCTATTGTTAGAGAATTTCCAGATGTGTTTTCAAATGAATTACCAAGAGAATTGGTAGACAGGGAGATAGAGTTTACAATTGAGATTATGCAAGACACCCAGCCTATTTCTAAAACTCCCTACAGAATGGCTACTGCCGAAATGAGAGAATTGAACGAACAGTTGCAAGACCTGCTTGACAAAGGGTTTATCCGACCTAGTACTTCACCGTGGGGTGCACCGGTGTTGTTTGTGAAAAAGAAAGATGGAACCTTACGCTTGTGTATCAATTATTGGGAATTGAACAAGGTAACAATAAAGAATAAATATCCCTTACCCCATATTGATGACCTGTTTGACCAATTGCAGGGATCACAAGTGTTTTCCAAGATTGATTTGAGATCCAGGTATCATCAGTTGAAAGTAAAGGCAGAAGATGTTGAGAAAGCCGCATTCAGAACGAGGTATAGACATTTTGAGTTTCTTGTTATGCCATTTAGAGTGACTAATGCTCTTGCAGCATTTATGGACTTAATGAACCGAATTTTTAAAACCTACCTTGATGAATTTGTTGTGGTTTTTATTGATGACATTTTGATATATTCTAAAGATAGACTTGAACATGAACATCATTTGAGAACCGTCCTACAAATACTTCGGGAAAGGAATTTATTTGCTAAACTAAAGAAATGTGAGTTTTGGTTGGATGAAGTTGTTTTCTTAGGGCATGTTATCAACAAAGAAGGGATTTCAGTGGACCCGCAGAAAATAGAGGCAATTGTGAATTGGCCCACACCGACAAATGTAACAGAGGTCTGCAGTTTCATGGGCTTAGCCGGGTATTATAGAAGGTTTGTGAAAAACTTTTCAAAGATAGTTGTACCTCTTACCCAGTTGACACGCAAGGGACAATCATTTGAATGGAATAACAAAAGAGAAGCTGCCTTTCATGAACTGAAAACGAGACTAACCACTGCACCAGTATTGACATTGCCCACAGGTACGGAAAACTTTGTAATTTTCAGTGATGCGTCTTATAAAGGTTTGGGTGGTGTATTAATGCAGAACGGAAAGGTTATTGCTTACGCCTCTCGACAGTTGAAACCACATGAGAAGAACTACCCAACACATGATCTAGAATTGGTCGCATTTTTTTTTGCTTTGAAAATCTGGCGGCATTATCTGTATGGAGCAAAGTGTGAAGTCTACACGGATCACAAAAGTCTGAAATATTTCTTTACGCAGAAGGAGTTGAATATGCGTCAGAGGAGATGGCTGGAACTAATAAAAGACTGTGATCTTGAGATTTAGTATCACCCCGGGAAAGCTAATACAGTTGCTGATGCCGTGAGCAGAAAATCAACGGGGAGTATGGCTTTTTTGCTTACTGAACAGAGATAGATCTTGCAAGATTTTGAGAAGTCTGAAATTGAAGTAGTAATGTGTGAACAGGGCGGATTGATAGCCGCTATTACAGCCGAGCCGGCAATCATTGATGAAATCAAACAAAAACAGAAAGATAATGAATTCCTCAAGAAAGTGATTAATGAATTTGAGACAAGTCCAAAAGCAGAGTTTAGCATTGAAAATGAAGTGTTGAGATTTCGGAACCAAATGTGTATCCCAGATATTTCGGAACTAAAGAAAAGGGTTTTAGATGAAGCCCACAAATCAGTGTTTGCTATGCATCCGAGTAACAATAAAATGTATCGGGATTTGAAACAAAGCTATCGGTGGCCTAAAATGAAGAAAGAAATTGCAGAATATGTGTCCAAGTGTCTTCAATGTCAGCAAGTTAAAGCTGAACATCAGAAACTAGGCGGTCTACTTCAACCTCTCCCCATTCCTGAATGGAAGTGAGAGCATGTGACTAAGGACTTTGTTGTTGGCCTACCTCGGACCCCTCGAGGTATGGATTCTATTTGGGTTGTAGTTGATAGACTGACTAAATCTGCACATTTTCTACCGGTTAGAACTATGTTTAATGCTTATAGGTTGGCTACAATTTATGTTGATGTGATTGTCCGTTTACACGGAGTTCCGGTATCTATTGTGTCGGATAGAGACCCGAAATTTGTATCTAGATTGTGGAAGAGTTTGCAGGGAGCCATGGGAATAAAACTGAGATTTAATACTCCATTCCATCCACAGATGGATGGGCAATCAGAACGAACAATACAGACTTTGGAAGATATGCTTCGGATGTGTGCTTTGGATTTTCAGGGGAGTTGGGAAGACTATTTGCCACTAGCAGAGTTTGCGTACAATAACAGCTTCCACTCCAGCATCGGCATGGCACCATACGAGGCTTTGTATGGTAGAAGGTGTAGATCACCAATTTGTTGGACAGAAGCCGGGTATAGAGCTTTACTTGGGCCTAAAATTGCGCAAGACACTTCTGAGAAGATCAAAACCATTCAACAGAGGCTCAAAACAGCTCAGGACTGACAAGAGAATTATGCAGATGTTCGGAGAAGACCTCTTGAGTATGAGGCTGGTGACCATGTGTTCATTCATGTGTCTTCGATGAAAGGCCAAGTCAGGTTTGGAAAGAAGGGCAAGCTATCGCCCCGTTACATTGGGCCGTTTCAAATTTTGGAAAGACTTGGTCCAGTTGCGTATAGAGTTGCTTTGCCACCGGGATTTAAGAAAATCCATAATGTGTTTCATGTGTCGATGTTGAAGGGTTATCTTCGAGACCCGTTTCATGTGATTGATTATCACCAGGTAGCTCTTGATGAAAATATAGAGTACGCCGAGTGACCGGAACGAATCGTTGACCGGCAAGTGAAACAATTGAGAAGCAAGTCCATCCCAATGGTGAAAGTGGAATGGAAAGAACACTATGGGACGGATGCCATGTGGGAAAAAGAGGATGAAATGCGGCTACGCTATCCACATTTGTTTCCTGACGAAGGTAAATTAAGTTTGGAGGACCAAACTTCCTAAAAAGGGGAAGACTGTGATAACTATGTTCCTTATTATGCTAATTGGTCCTTATTATGAATGTGATTATGTGTTTGATTTGATTTTGTGTGCCATTATGTGAAAATATGTGGTTTTGAATTTCTATCTGTTCACCGTAGGAATATCTGTTTGATTATCTGCTTTTGAATTTAAATTGAAGGCCTTATCGGCCACAGAACCTGAAATTGATTACGCCATTGTGATTGGCATAATTTTTAGAGCCTATGGTGAAATTTAATTGAAAATTGATACAGATCAAATTAATTAGATTAAATTAATGAGTTAGTGCTCGATTATTTAAATATTATGAATTTTGATTAAAGGAGCTTATTTAGTGGGCCACTTTCACTCAAATTCTCTCTTCAATTCAATTTGGCTGATTTTTGACTCTAAGAAAAAGAGAGAGGGTCGGCTAGAGAGGGAGAAAGGAGGAGAATTGTGTTTGGCTCAAGTTTATGAAAATCATGAAGATTAAACTCAAGAATTGGCTAGAGCTTTGGTGTTTGAAGCTCCTAGGTGAGTGAATTTATGAATATTAGCTTGTAACTTTGTGAATTCAAAGTTGAATGATGATAAAGAACATAAAATGAATTGATCATGATGAAAATGAGTTGGTCTTGAAGAATTGAAAGTCATGGAACACATGCATGTGAGAAATTGCTTTGAAAATTGCATGTTTGAGCACAAAATGTAATCCATGTGAGATTTTAGTTAAAGCTCATATTTTTTACCATCTCTTCATCATCTAAGTTGAGAATGAGGGTTATATATCACATGCATGTACAATCCACATGAGTAGGAGTTTTGAATGCATGAATTTGTTATGTTGGAAATGAGTTTGGTGTAAATTGGAACATGCATGTGATCAATTTGTGAAATTGAGCTTCATAATGTTGTAATTTGGTGTTTGTACCATGTTGATACATGTATATGTGGAGTTTGAGCCAAAATCATGTGTTTAGAGCCTTTGAATATCGAGTTGAAGCTCAAGAACAAGTTTTGGAAAATCCAGAAATTTTGATATCCGCTCAAGCGGGGAAACCGCCGCTCGAGCGTAAAATTCGGGCTCCCAGTATTTTCTGCAAACATGATGTCTGCTCGAGCGGGAAAGTTCACGCTCGAGCAGGGAGCTATATAGACTGAACTTCAGCTCAAGCGCCCGACTTCACGCTCGAGCGTAAATTTGATGTAACCAGTACTTTTGCAGACCTCATGAGTCCGCTCGAGCGGGGAAGTCCATGCTCGAGCAGGGACCCCTGTTTCTGAAATTTTGAAAATGCATTCTATGTTTCATTTTCCATTCTCTTTCACTTCTGAGTACTCTTAGGCATGCATTAAGCATTGTAAATGAGTTAAAAGGATAAGAAGGAAGCCTAAAGAGGAATATGTGAATTAAGGAACGGATTGAATTGGTTGTGACCCATATGTATTATGTGATGTGTAGGGTCGAGCTCTAGGGCAAATCAACCAGCCGATCACTGTGAGTAATATCTCAATAAAGATATCTGAAATATGTTGTTTGTCCAATTGCTTACTTCTATGTAAGTTTCATAAGTTCGTTAATTTGAATGAATGAATGGGCCAAAGGCCAGTTTGACATGAAAGAATGAATGAGCCAAAGGCCAGTTTGACATGAAAGTATGAATGGACCAAAGGCCAATTTGACATGAATGAATGAATGGGCCAAAGGCCAGTTTGACATGAAAGTATGAATGGGCCAAAGGCCAGTTTGATATGCATGATAGTATGAATGGGCCAAAGGCCAGTTCGACATGATTGAAACTATGGATGGGCCAAAGGCCAGTTTGACACGAATGAGTTGGGCCCGAGGCCGTATGATGTGTTTGGAACTGCAATTACTCGACTTATGTTTATATGTATATGCTAGATAGAAATATGAATTGGGCCCAAGGCCGTTTGAAGCACGTTGTTCTAAATACGGTTTGTGTATTTACTTTACTCGATATTATTCACTAGGCTTTCGCTCACGCTCATTCATGCGTTTGTAGGTGAGCCAAGAGAGGTCCAAACCCAGCCTCAGTGAAATCTGTGTAAAACAATCAAGGTTTTGAAGAGTCAGCCCTTGCGTCTCACGCACGAGACTCGTCTTCGCCCTTTTTTTATCCTGTTTTATTTTGTCATGTTGGCGAAGACTTTGAATGCGTTTGTATATAGTTTTCGTGGGTTGACTTAGACTTAAATGATCCTGCCTGTATAAAACTTTATGCTACTTTATTTCCTAATGTGAGTTATTAATATGCATATGTATGGTTTGTTATGATGTGTCATGTAAGCACAGCTCTATGGATAAAGTTTTAAATTTTGCTTCTGTTTGGCCCCTTTACTCTGATGAGTTATGTCTGATTTGGTTTGAGGCCGTAGGTAATCTCAGGATTACTGGCCGGTTATGTCCTTAACCCATGGGGGCGGGTTTGGGTCATGACACGAATTCAATGCGTATCATTTTGGTCCCTATCATTTCTATTAGCTTAATTTTGACCTTTAATTTTAGATTTTGTGTCAATTTGATATAATTGATAACACCGAATAAGATTTTTGAAAGAAAATAGCTTATCGAATTGGTTGAAATTCACTGAGTTAAACAACTTTATAATTTTACTTATAAAAGTATGGTACATGTCATTTATGTGCGTATTTTCTGTTAATAAACACCAAAAATTATAATCATTTGAATTAAATTAAGACAATCATAAATTTAGTGTCAAAATCAAGTCAATTAAAATTATAATAATCAAAATGACATAAAAACCAAAGTATAAAAATTACTTGTGTAATTTACCTAATATTTAAATATGAGAATCACTTTATAGTTGGTTTTTGGTTTAAGCCAATATCAAAAAAAGAGTTTGTGCTGAACTTTTGAAATATTATACAAATAGGAAATCAGACCACTTAGAGCTCAACTAGCATCCATCATTTGACATAATGGCGGGCAAAGAAATGTTTGCAAAAACCTTTTAGTCCTTTCATTCTCATAAAACTTTGTGGATAGTAAAGAGCATTTGAATAGTCGTCAAACCTAATATTTTATATGGAGGAACATTTTTATTTTGGTAAGTTATCGAAAAGAATCATTGACTGATAATCAAACCAGCATGGACATTTTTAAGATAATGGCGTGTACATGTCAGATACTATTATGCTTTTTACTTTTCCATTATTTTGTTGGATAAATTACACTTTGCACCTTTACATTTTGCATTAATCTCACTTTGGCCTCTACACATAAAATTATGACAATCAACTCTCTACACTTCTGGTTAAATCCCACTTTAATTTTTGCACATGAAATTGTAACAGTCAACCTTATATTTTTGGTTAAATCTCATTTTAGTCTCTATACAAATGCCAATGTCCCCTTTCTGTTACTCAATTGTTTAAATATTTAACAGAATCTAATCATGTAATAAGAATGTAACTACGACATGAGAATAAGAAAGAAAAATCATTTACATTTTTCACCAATACACACTTTATTCTAAAATTTACATCAAAATATGACTATATTACGTTAAAACAAAATGTAGATTGTGAACAATTAAGGGGATAAATTAGGATTTTGCATAAATTAGAATCACAAAACTCTGTTTTTCAGGTAACACAGTTTTCTGTCTATTCATCTTTCTTTCTTTTTGATTTTTTTGTCGCATTTTTTTTTTATTTCAAAAGCTTTATTTCTTTGCCTTTTCATCTATTTTTTACCATACGAACATATATATATATATATATTGTATTATATAACTCTCATGTCATGTAGGACATAGTGTATTGGCAGAAAACATGGATAATTTTTTTCTCTTACCCTTATTTCGTAGTCATAGTTTTGTCATATGACTGGATTTTGTTAAAAATTTAAAAATGAAGTAACAGAAGAGGGACATAGACACTTGTATAGGGATATGTAAACACAAATTTTATAGCTGCAAATAAGACACGAAATAAATGCACAAATAATTAATTTTATTGATTATAATAAAGGGATACAATTCTCTGTGATTTTCTCTATTACAAAAGAACAAATCCTCTGATTCGAACTCCATCAGAAAGGTGTGATAATTAAAGACGGAAAGTATAAATGCCAGGTTTGTCACAAGGTATTTCAGGAAAGGCGGAGTTACAATGGTCATGTGGGAATCCACGTAAGAAACTGTGTCAGAAGTTCTGAAGAATTGCCAGGTCAGGCTGCTCTTCTGAAGTGCACTGAATCTCCATCTCCGGATGAGTTGCCACCAAGGATCACTAAAATGGATGCTTTGATTCACATTGCACAAAGTTCCATTTTAGAAACTTCCACTGCTGAGCCTAATGATCAAACCAATGATGGTTCCTCTCCTAATACACAGAAAGTGGCAACTGTTCCAGAAACCCATGCTGCAAATTCTGACCATAAATTGAGCTCGAATTCTGGTCCTAATGAACTGGAAAACGAAGATTGCTAGGAGAGCTCCAGATCTAGGTTTTAACCAGCATGATGGCAAGTACATAATGACTGATAACAAAAGGGTGAACAGTGATCATATTTCCCATGTTGAGAATAATTTGGCTGTGGTTTGCACCAACATTTCTGACCATCCAAAACTCGATCAAGTGGAAAAGCATGGAAACAGTGAGAAAGAAATTGGTTTTGGAAATAGCCAACTTACACCAATTCATGATGTAGTAACAGGGACTTCAGGTCAAATTGTTGAAGAAAATGTTTGTCAGAGTGGGGTTGCTGACTCTTCAATGCCAGTGGTGCAATCACTGCCCTGCTTTCCCTTGTATGCGTATTTTCTGTCAAAAAACATCAAAAATTATAATCATTTGAATTAAATTAAGACAAAATTATAAATTTAGTGTCAAAATCAAGTCAATTAAAATTATAAGAATCGAAAAGACGTAAAGACCAAAGTATAAATATTACTGGTGTAATTTACCTAATATTTAAATATGAGAATCACTTTACAGTTGGTTTTTGGTTTAAGCCAATATTAAAAAAAGAGTTTGTGCTCAACATTTGAAATATTATACCAATGGGAAATCAGACCAATTACAGCTCAACTAGCATCCATCATGCGAGTAATAGACCCTTCATGTGAAGAAATCATGTGAAAAGAGACTTTGGAACAGAGAAACAAGAAAAATTTATATGTAGGATCAACTTTTTTGTTTCTAATAAACCAGTTAATATATATCATTTGTTCTTTAAGTTTAGATGCTCTAATTTGTAATCTATTCTTGATTTGTGATCATTTATGTAGCAATTGTTCTTTAATTTTAGATGCTCTAATTTGTATTCTATTCTTGATTTGTGATCATTTATGAGAAAGTTGTAATTTTAAACCTAACTTCATTAGGTGGAGAAAAATATGAAAGAAATCATTTTTTTTTATATTTTGGCCCATCATTTTCACAAACCAAACAGAGGCTATAGTAAACAGTCTTTTCTAAAACTGTACCTTCCTTAAACTCTACTTTAATAGAGTTGTCTTCTCATTGTGAATATGACTTCCATTGTTAGTGATCAAATTTCTTCAAAGAATTTGAATCAACTTACAACGGTTATACAGTAGCAATTTTCTTGAGAAAAGCACCTCTTTTCTTCTTAATTTTTTTTTTTTTTTTTTTAATTCTTCATTTCGTACATGTTTCCATCTGTACATGCGTGTACAGGACATAAACAACAGTGGAGCATCAGCTTCTTTTATGTTCTTCTCACACTTTACATTATTGTTGGTAGAATATATAGACATCGCAAACCCAAATGGCTTTTGACTACACTACTCTCATATAGATTCCTTTTCCATGGATTTATTTCAACATTGTAATTAATTTTTCAAAAGTATTGCTATTCAGATCGAAAACTTAGATCCACTTTTTAGACCTAGTGATGTCTTAAGAAGAGAATTGGTTGATAATTAAGTGGATCCAAAAAGTGGATTTGTATATCATTTTTCATTTTTTAATGTCTAGGTTTGATCGCTGCTTGTGAAAATGCTAATTAGTCTTCAATTCAAATCCATTCATTTCTCAATGACCTGCAGAATCAAAGAGCACTGAGAAAAAGCTATATGGATAAGCACATTTTGGGGGAAAAAACAAACTATGCATGAGGGTGAGGCTACATAAAGGGGATAGATAGGGCTGACTAATCTTCCCGATCCAACAGTCTACATGCTACAAAACATAATGCCGGCATCAAGCATACTGGTCATGATATTCAAAGCACTGTCATTGGACTTTAACAACTGAGAAAGAATATGATTAAGAAAAATGATCAGATTCTATGAAGTGGGATTTTCTTTCGCAATTTTCCTGGTAAAAAACTATTTGATTTTCACTTTTTTGACATTCATTACCAAAATGGGGCTTAAAATGATCTGCTTAATATCCAAAGATCAATTGCCAATGTGAACACTCTCAAAAGAAAAAAAATTAAACATAGGGTATCTAGTTCTTCACACTTTATATAGTGCTATAGAATAAAACTTTAAAATAGCAGAAAAAGTTTGTTGAACAAAATTAAAAACAGCTCACTAGTAAAATCCCATTTTAGTTGCTCCTCGGTTGGTTGGATTTTGTAAAATTCTATTATACCTCACCATGTTGGCGTCATAAATTCAATCCTCTTTGTTGCTCTGCCTCCTTGCCTACAAACAAAACCAAAAACAATGAACACTAGAGAAATTTCATGTGGTAACTGCCACAACAAGGTTATGGAAACACCGGACTCCAAAAACACTCTATGCCAATCTTGTGAATCTCTGATTTCAATAGAAGTATGTGAAACTGTCCCGAAGGGACGTTTGTGCTTTTGTTGGAAAACAAGATTGCAAGAAAACAAAAGCCTGCATGCTGCATTGCCAAAGCCTGATCGAAAGCTAAATCCTATGACTAATAATATCGGTGTACATCTAACAACGCGGGCAGTTCTTTGCGGAGTCAGTTACCAAAAGAAGAAGCACAAGCTCAAGGGAACAATAAATGATGTGAACAGAATGAAATCTCTTCTAACCGATCATTTTGGTTTTCTTGAAACTTCTATTTGCGTTCTAACAGGTATTTATTCTAATCCATGCCTTTTATAGAAGTGTGTGATATAATTCCATTTGGGGTGTGCTATATAAGCACACATTTTATCTTTTTATATTTTTTGGGTCACATCACTTCTCTACTTTTCTGCACATCTTTTCATAAAAGTCAAAAAGTGCACTTATTTAGATCACCTCAAAAGGAAATAAATCATTACCAAGCACTTGACTGAGACCATGTTTGAAAATGTCGAACCAGTGAATGTCTGCAAGGATTGCCAAAAAGAACAAATACAGTTGACAGAACCAGCATCGGCTTCATATAAATATGTGACAATTCTGCTATATAAAATTAAACAATACAAAGTCAAAGAAAACTTATCGACAGGGGCGTGCATTCACTGTCTTGAGAGTAGATTGTGCCCTTCTGAGTTAGTGAGTTGCTTCAACATGTTATGTCACTTCTCTATAAGCATGCACTCGCAATTCAGAGGTGTCAGGAACAACTCTTTTATCGATCTCCCAAAAATCGAATGAAAGGTATAAAAATATCTTATATATATTTTATTTACTATGTAAATTAATATTACATTCACAGATAATTAAAATTATCAAAAACATTAATTTAATATAAGAAAAAAAAAATCCCACTCTCAAGTTTTAAGTCTTATCATTTATTTTTTTTATTTTTTTTTTTACGGATAATCTATTAATTATTTAAATTTAAGCAAATTGCAGAAGAGGAGGATGACCCAAACCTTATTCCAACAAAGGAGAACATGCAGAAGGCCTTGAGATGGCTTGTGGCGGACTGCAAGTCGGGGGACTCCTTGGTGTTTTACTTCTCTGGACATGGTTTACGACAACCTGATTTTGATATGGATGAGATCGATGGCTATGATGAAACTATCTGTCCTTCTGATTTCATGACTGCTGGAATGATCCTTGATAATGATATCAATAATACCATTGTCAAGCCCCTCAAGGAAGGTGTCAAGCTTCATGCCATTATCGATGCCTGTCACAGCGGAACCATCCTTGATCTAGAGCATGTTTACGACAGCATACCGCAAGTGTTTTTGAGTCCTAGTTCTAGTCTTCAATCTCAATTTGTTAGATTGCCAATTTACAAAGTTTTTAGATGAGTTAGTAGTTAACAATTTAAGATGGCAGAGCTCTAGTTTGAGGAGGTTCTCGTTCTGTGTTGGTGGAAAAAGTTTAGTTCAGTCTGGTTCTCTCTTTTTTTTCTCCCTAAGTATCCATGTCCGTTAGATATGATAAGAGTAAGGGTGTGAGATATATTCCGATACTTATACTTAATTTAGACACTCTAACCCTCTAATTTTATATGACGTTTGAAGAAAAGTTCACATTTGTTAGGAAAAAAATATTTCTAGTCTCACATATGGGTAGAAGATACAAATTTTATATTTTTCCTAAATTCTATTTAATTTCAAGCATTTCTACATAATTTACATCACATTTTCTAAGGATATTATACAAAACCAAACCAAGCAAGTCCCATCAAATGGGATCGCTACATGAATCTTTCTTCTCCACACAACCCTATATTTAAGTAATATATATCAGTGTTCAAGGCATCTCCCCATACCTATATTTAACTTCTGGATACATATCCCAATATCAAAAGATTTAGGTTTAGGAAGGGCTGAAACTTGGACATGCATCTACACCCCACTACTCATACACAACTGATGATCTAACAAAATCAGTAAAAGGCATTTCAATTTTTCATTGGTCCATTATGTTTCACACGCAAATTTAACTACCAAAGTTGTAAAATGATATTTCTCACTAGAACATACACAATTGTATTTGAAAGTTTGAAATTGAAATCTTAAACAAGGTCACATGTATATTCAACATTCTACCTATTAGATATGAACTTGAGATATTTGCAACGATAGACAACATAGTAACTTCTCTCTTTTTTTGGTTTTGCTTTGTTTTGTTTTTTGTTTTTGTTTTTAACATTGGATTTCAAAAGGAAACGGTGGGTGGATAACAAACCTCCTTCAGGCGTAAGGAAAAGTACAGATAGTGGACTAGCTATCTCTTTGAGCGCCTGCGCTGATGATCAAATGGCTTCCGATACAACTGTAAGAGTTCATTTTCTAATGAAATTTACCAAATCGATCCACACAATAAAAACCAATGAAATTCACTTAGTGACAAAAATCATTTTCCTTTCCGTAAATGTGATGGAAAAAAAGCCAAAAAAAGGCGAGCTAGATTTATCTTTTTGTTGGCATTGTAAACCACATGACATTCCCAACTTGCCATTACTCTCATCTTTATGCGAATTCTTGTTCATCCCTATTTTCTTGAATTATGCAGGCCTTCTCAAGAAACAAAATGGCTGGCGCCATGACTTACATTTTCGATCAAACAATTAGGCAAAACCCTAGAATAACATATGGCAATCTACTCAAAAAGATGCCTGAGCAGATTAAGCATGCTAATAGTAATAGTACAGGATGTCTCCTAAGGATGTTCTCCTAAGGATGTTCTGCCACAAGTTAATACAGGTCAAGCTTCTTTTCCAATTTCTACATGATCATGCTTGAACACAAACTATAAATTCATAATCTAATATGAGGACACAATTTATCAATTTTTTGTTTTGAATAAAGAAGATACTATATGTATTGATATCATAGTAGATTATATTCAAGTATTGTAGCATTATTTTGTTATCAAGTTGAATAAAACCCACATCGTATCCTCTTAAATGACACAATTTGCCACCATTTTAATGTCGCTTGAAAGCACTATCTAATTCTTAACTGATTTGGGCTATTACCTGGAGCTGTGCAGGAAACTCAGCTATCATCTTCAACACCATTTAATATTGATACAGAGAAATTCAACTTGTAGGCATATGTACTGGTCATCCTAGCATTATACCATGTCAAAGAATGTTATCAATATGCAACCGGTGTCGTCTTGGGCCCATGTTAATATGGGAGCTATTGTGGAGAGGAAGCAAGGATTTGTAACCCAATCGACTCTATAAAGTGGGTGTTTGAGAAGTTATTATTTTAGTAGGCTATTTTAGTTTTCAGCTATTTTAGAAGGTTAAAATTTTTGTATTTGAGAAGATGATTAGATTTTTATATAATTGGATGTGATGTTTGTAAGAGAAAAAGTGAAATGATTATGGGTTTGATGTGACATTTTGTCTTATTAGCTATTTCAGTCTATTTTATCTTTTTGTAAATTTTAGCCTAAATCAGACTAAATTTTTTCTTCCCAAACGCCCCCAAAGAGAAGGAAAAAAAAAGGTGTTATTTACATGCAGTTTGAGTAAATGAGAGTCCTCAATTTCATATTCCCCTAATAATATGATTCTTTGGTAAGATATTTATACTTTTGTTTGAGACTAAAGAGAAGATTAATTGTATCAAATCGCTTTTCTTGACTTGTTCAATAGAATATCATGCAAAACATTAGCAACCTTTTATTGGCAGTTTTGAACATGAAATTCAAATTGGTAGATTTGAACATGAACATCTTTCGAAAATGAAATTGGCAGTTAATATCTTTGAAAATCAAATTCAATGCGTATCATTTTGGTCCCTATCATTTCTATTAGCTTAATTTTGACCCTTAATTTTAAATTTTGTTTCAATTTGGTATAATTGTTGACGCTAATTAAGATTTTTGAAAAAAAATAGCTTACCGAGTTCGTTGAAATTAACTAAGTTAAACAACTTTATAATTTTACTTGTACAAGTATGACACATGTCATTTATGTGCGTATTTTCTGCCAAAAAACACTAAAAATTATAATCATTTGAACTAAATTAAGACAAAATCATAAATTTAATGCCAAAATCAAGTCAATTAAAATTATAAAAATCGAAATGACATAAAGAACAAAGTATAAAAATTACTGGTGTAATTTACCTAGTATTTAAATATGAGAATCACTTTATAGTTAGTTTTTGGTTTAAGCCAATATCAAAAAAAGAGTTTGTGCTCAACTTTTGAAATATTATACCAATGGGAAATCAGACCACTTATAGCTCAACTAGCATCCATCATTTGACATGATGGCAAGAACCTTTTAGGCCTTTCATTCTCATAAAACTTTATGGATGGTAAAGAGCATTTGAATAGTCGTCAAACCTATATGAGGAACATTTTTATTTTGGTAAGTTATCGAAACGAATCATTGACTGATAATCGAACAAGTATGGACATTTTTAAGATAATGGCATGTACGTGTCGGACACCATTACAATTTTTACTTTTCTATTATTTTTTTAAAACCGAACACTTTACGACACTTACAAAACACGTGTGTATCGATTAGATACACAAGAAATTAATTATAAATTTTAACAAAATAACTTCAGCCTAACTAATATAATAAAATAAAATTAAAAAATGTAAACGTACAAAAATTAGGGCTATGTTGTATTTTTTTTAAAATTATTTTGAATGACATATTTTTATATATGATGACATATAATGAATATATAAAACTAAATATTTTGTGTCCATGTGTCGTATTATGCATATTTTGAAAATTGTCATGTTGACGTCTCATATCTATATCATAACGTGTAATGTTACGTGTCCACATTTGTGCTGCTTAACTGATAACAATAGCGGTCCATTACATTGTATGGAAAATGTGAAATCGACCATTTTTTAATACTCCCATGTACAAATTAGATAATCAAATTGTTTATTCTGATATTCCATTCGTGCAACCAAACAGGCCCTAATTGTTTGCCTATTTTTGCCAACTCCTATTGTTAATCTGAGTACGTCTAGACATCTATACATTTGTAAATTACAAATTATGTATTATTTGAATAACCTAGTTCATATTCACTACCAAACACCCCATTAAAGAGTTGGTCTGAGTATAGGCTTGTTTCCAAACAAACGATAAGAAATGAATCGAAGCAATTAAGAAGAGTGAATCTAGTTCTCCACCAATTAAGAATAAAGCCCAAAATATGTTTTTCCAAACTAGTGATAAGAAATGAATCGAAGCAACTAAAAAGAGTGAATCTAGTTCTCCACCAATTAAGCACACAGCTTAAAATATGAAAGGGAACAAATTGGCAAAAATTCCCCTCAAACATCATTGTCTATTTTAAGGTCCTATAAAAACCGGCTACTCTAAAAAAATAATTGCAACAGCACAAAAATGGAAAGAATGAATTGCACAAGTTGTGGGGTGCTGCTATCAGTGCCACCTGGTGCCACGATCGCACGTTGTCCTAAGTGCTATGCTACCATTGTCTGCCCCAAAAACAATGGCTACATTGTCCCAGCAGCAAACCAGTACAATGGTCATACCCAAAATTATCCTAATTATTATTCCACAGGTTATTACCATCCACCACCACAATCATCACCTCAGCCTTTACAGCTTCCAGTGTATGGAACGAAAAAGGCACTGTTAATCGGAATATGCTACCACGGTCATCAAAAAAATGTTCAGGGTAGTGTTCGCGATGTAAGGTCTATGACTAACTTGCTGGTTAATAGGTTGGGTTTCCCAAGCCAATCTGTCTTAGTCCTCACAGGTATCTCTCTCTCTCTCTCTTTCTCTAACACACACATACACATAAAAATACTAGTCATATCAAGTGGTTTCAATATTTCAATTTCTTATTTGACAACAAACATTACCAATGTGCAGAAGAAGAGATGAACCCATACCGGATGCCTACTAAACAGAACATCCGTAATGCGTTGTCCTGGCTCATCCAGGGTTGCCAATCAGGGAGCTCGTTGGTGTTTTACTACACGGGTCATAGCTCACAAGTGCCTGATAATAATGGGGATGAGTTAGATGGGTATGATGAATCACTATGCCCCGTTGATTATCTGACTGAGGGAAACATACTGGATGATGAGATCAATGCCACCATTGTAAGGCCACTACCTCGTGGAGCCAAACTCCATGCCATCATTGATACTTGCAAAAGCGGAACCTTTTTAGATCTACCATTCATGTGCAGGATGAACCAGTTAGTGATTTGTTTATTGTTTGAATAACTAACCTGAAACAGTAGGCACTTCTTTCACACCTTATATTCTGAACAAAAACCTTAGCCGTTGTTCTTCTCTTGCAGGCAAGGATACTATGCATGGGATGACCAGCGTTCAGCTGTTTATAAAGGTACACGTGGTGGGACAGCGATCTGTTTTAGTGCTTGTGATGATCATCAAATCTCCTTAGATATTAAGGTTGGTACTCACGTTGTATTTTTTCCTTCTATATAGTGTACCTGGGCATACTTTTTTGATGCTTTTCATAGCTGTATATTGATAGTAGCATCGTGCAATAATACCTATAAAGGGAGGAGCATCATGAAAGAAGCTAAGATATGAAAGAAAGAAAGAAAAAAGAAAGGAATAAGAATTTTTATCTGAAAGTAAAGTATGAAATCAGAGTACTTGTAATACCAATTTCGAAGAGACTAGCATCACAGCTTGTCTAACAAAGGGACGGTCCTTAAGATATGCAACAAGTGGCTCAACTTAAAAATTTATGGTTTGAGCTTTATTGTAGATAAGTCCCTCTTCTTCTTCTTCTTTTTTTTTTTTTTTTTTTTTTTTTGATCCAACGCAAGAGATGAAAATAAAAAGAACAAAAAGGAGGGGTTTATTGTAGATTGATTCAATAATTTTGGGCGATATTATCTTTATTACTTCTAAATCAATCCAGACATAGATTATTTTTTTCCTTTTTTTAAAGTCTAGTTAGGAGTATAAATAACCTATGCATGTGTATAGACAAATATTCCTTTTGAAGAGAAGGATTTCAAGCAGCAGGCTTTCATGTACAAAAGTGAGAAGTGATAGATGAATCACAAAATATCATCCATGGAAATTCTAATTTTCCCTGAATCAACCTTTTAAAATCAAGGATACCTTTTGGATTGAAGATCTTCACCTTGTTAAAGTTGGTGATCTTTTTGTTTCTATGTTTACTTCTAAGGCACGAGTTATGGGGTTCTGGACTCAGCACCAACCATATACTGTTTAAAGAAAACATACTACGTATGGGATGTTAATGATAATATATATATATATATGCAAATACCACCTAACACTTGGTATATTCACATCATTTCTACAGGTTGCCACAGGCAACACTACAGGTGGTTGCATGACTAATAGCTTCATCCAAGCTATGGAAAATGAATATGGATTGACATATGCCCGTTTACTTCATTCTATTCGCACTAAAATTTGGGAATCTCAGAAACGTCTATACCCACCGCCTCCTACATCACAGGTACGTTTCTTTAAGGTTGTTACTTTTTTTTTTTTAGAAAGGAAGGTTGTTACTTAATTATCTAGTTATTTTGAAAAGATATCGTATTTGATGCATACAAGTAAATCAATTTTGACAGTGGTATCGAATTTTAATAATTACATGGGTTGTTATTTATACCAGTAATTGAAGTAAAAGTATTACTTAGACAAAAACTACTCAATGAATCCAACTTATTAACATGAACTGTGCCAGAAAATGGTATTTAATATCAAGGAGTCAACTCAATAAGATTCAATCCCAACATATTATTGTGGGTATATGGATCAGGTTTTTGTAATCTATAATACGTAAAGCCACCTCCTCAGTCAAATTCAAGACAATCACGACCTCTCACACAATTGTAGATTACCTCTCGTTAGAATTTTTTGGAAAACGTGGTGGTCAATAAATCACTTATGAATTTTTAAGTTAAAATCTCCTATAAACATGAAAAGCAACAACATTAAGTAAATAAACTAATAATAAGACCAGAAATCAAACTATATTTATTCACAAATCATCTTCATGTGCGTCCTATTAATCAACTTTGTGCTAAGAAGAGAAGGCCAAACTATGAATTTCATATAGAGCTCATGGACCTTGTCTAATAAATTTGAAACTTGTTGAAGTCGAGAGCATTTTGATAACTCTTGGATTTGCTGTGCATGAGCTGTAGAAGTGGTTCATAGAATTCAATGTAGGTAAAGTTAGCTTGTTGAGTCATTAGATTTTTTCATATTAGTGTAGAGTGATTTCCAATAGTCATTCTAAGCTAGCTTCCCATTATTAGTATTAATCATATTAATGATTGGAAAACTCCAGCAGCCCATTATTATGTATTTTTGCTTGTAATATTGACGAAAAGGGTACAAGCATTTAGGGTTTGAGTTTGAGTCATTTGTGATGTAGCCTAACGTCAAGGGTCTGATTTCTAAAATATTATGGTCAAGATTCCTAGATTCTTGCCATCCTTTTCATTCTTTTTTTTTCTCTCTCTCTCTCTCTTACCAGAAAAATAGCAAACTTACTATTGTCAGTTACAGCTTACATGCAAGAATAGCCCTCAATATTTTCACCAAAACCCTGTTCTATGACCAGAAAAATAAAATAGTTCCAAATATCTATATTTCTCATTGAAGCAATGCCTTTTTTCATGTCTAGTGATTTTTTTCAGTGTTGATTGCATGTGGACCTAATCATTGATATGTCATTTTCGATAGTAGGCATGATTCGTGAACATACTGAACAAATAATTTTTTATTCTGAAGTTCGGTTTTTTCAGGACACTTAAATATTTCTGTAATAATGTTTCTTCATATGAGTAAATTTTCTTAATCTGATTCTAATACCAGCCTTCACTTTTTGTAGGTGCCTCAACTCTCCTCTTCTGAGAAGTTCGACATTCACTCAAACATAATTACAATATAGAGCATATACTACTGCCAAGTTCTAGCCAAATTAGTTAACTGCAATGAGTGTGATAAATGTAATTGGCTAAAATCTTGTTATCCCTTTAAAATAGTGGTTCCTTCTTTTACTCCTACGAAACTATGAGCAACAGACTTTTAATTCAATTAAAGTCATCACCATCTGCTAAAGAACTAAATAAACTAAACTTCCTAGTGAAAGTTAGCACATGGAAGCTTCTCTTTTATGATTCAATGTTTTATTTTATAACTGTCCAGGAAATAAACATAACTGCTCAGTGCTCACGCATTGTTTGAAGTTCAATAATCCTTCACCTCAAGCTTGCAGGTTTCTTCTGGAGACTAAGCTAAGCCTCAATGACTTTTTGAAGCTTATCTAGTGTCTACACCAAACCCAATACCATTGTTACTGCAGTCATGACGCATTAACTCAGTGATTTCTTAAATGAACATCCACTTACATGGCATGTTGCGTGCATCTTTCTTTTTTGTGATCCAATGCTTTAATTAACTGCTAAAACTAATAATTTTGTTCTCAATCAGCAGCATGACCACAAAAAAAAAAAAAATACAACACATAACAGATCTCAAAACAAATTCAATTTGTAATCCAAGAGAATTAAAGCAGAGAAGGTTACCTTCAAGTTTGTTGTTTTAGGCTTCTAAACATGCTTTCCCAGTATATCTCCCTTCATCTATTGCATGCAACTATTTGCATGGCCTGCTTATGCTAATAGCCATGATAAGTTGTCATAATTCATTACCTATTTCAACTGTCACTGCTTCAATATTTACCCGCTGCCAGAGTGATAGGTTCCTTAAATAACACAAGCATGCAGATTATACAGAGAGCACACTTTCATACACAACTGTTGCATTGGTAAACCAGTATCCCAAATTCTGAAAAGAAAAAAAAAAAATTTAATAGTAACATCATATAGTAATCACATGACATTTAGGCACATTAGGTTGGAGACCACCAAATTCACCTATCAAAGCTAATCATCATAGTGGTGTTGGTGATTTAGAATTTTAGTATATAAGGCGAAGTACTAGAGACACTTCTCTCATAATCAACCAGACATTACATATGCAGTGGGGGTTGCTAGTCAGTTTATGCATGATTCTCGTACTGCTCATCCTGATGTTTGTCTACTATATTATGAGATACCTTAAGTTAGCCCCAGGGAAATGGATATTGTTCTCCAACCATGATCACTCAAGGTTGGAAGCTGAAATAGTGAATTTAGCACTTATACCAATTGGAAAAAGGTACAAGGGGACAGTTTGCACCTAGAGGGGGTTAACAGGCCAAATGCAAACAAATCAAATTAACAATTAAATGCTCACTGAGTGAATTATTTAATCCAATTAGTTTGCAATTCCAATGTATAAGTCATCTACAAAATATCGTAGTAATAAAATAAATAAATCAGGACACAACAATATACATTAGGAATAGCAATCCATTTGGGTAGATAACCATAGGCACTCCTGTCTATCAAAATCCATTAGATTAAAAGTTAAACTCCAGTAAACGACTTGCAACCCAACCTTGGATGTGTTGGCCTTGACATTTCATTCTCAAGGTTGCAAGCTCAGACTCCACTCGAAAGTGGCTCTAACTCCACGGTCAGCCTCCCCTTGTCTAGATCTTTGCTCCTTCCAGCTCTGCTCACAATAAGCTATTTGGCATGGATAACTAATGCCACTAAGATTGATATAACTGTGTATGATGTGAGTGATTTTTGCAAAACAATCAAAAAATAGTTTTTTTTTTCCCCAATTATTTCCCAAGCATTAGCAAAACAAATCTTCTTCTCCGAATCAATATGGTCTAGATCGTACACATTGGAGGGCATTGGAGAGGCTAAGGCTTCTCAAGGAATATCTCTACATGTCTGGGTATTTTTTAGTGCCTTAGATTAGAATTGAAAGACAAAAACATTAGCACCTTATATAGTTTTTCCAAAACCGAGTGTCAGGATTCAAAAATCTGCTTGCCCACTCAAATGCAGTTCGGCTGGGCTTTGAGTGCTAGATTTTGAGATTGTTTACGAGCAAAAAAAAAAAAAGCACACCACCACTCAAGTGGGCTGTGAGCCTGCGATTCACCTCTCTTGCACTACCCCCGCTCGAGCGCGCACCTCTCCAATGCCAGCCCACTTGAGTGAACTTCAAGCCGAGCATACTGCTGTTGCCCAAATAGCCCTATTTTGTACTATGAAGCACATGACTAAGCATACGTCATTCTAGTCAAATTTATGACATTAAAAAGCACTTGCGTCCAAGAGTAATGCAGTTTGCTCATGCAATTATACCTATATAAATTTCAATAATATCAATTTAAAAAATAAAAAATAAAAAATTGGGAAAACAAAACAAAATACTAGAAAATTAATTAGAAATTAAGACTATAATATTGATCACAAAGAAATTTACGAGAGCAACTTAGTCTCAATGGAGACTACAAGAAAGAGATGTCCGTTTTTTTAAACCTCAAGTATTGAGATCCAAAGGTTATGAATTCTTTTCTCAAGATTTCTTGGCAAACAAACCAAAAGGCAAACGGAAAATCATGCATCAAATAATATATTTATCAAAAGAAAATCAAACAATGTGAAAAACTTTATCAAAGTAAAGAAAACATTAAATAAAAAATTTTAACTTGAAGACAAGATAAGAACTACGAAAAACAAGTAGTATAAAAAGAAATAAAGTAATCAAATTATAAAACCATCACTGGTAAATTTGCAACAGTCATATGTCATATAATTAAGGAAAAGGAAAAATTGAGACAACAGCACTTACATAAATTTCAATACTATCAATTTAAATGAGAAAAAAATGGGAAAACAAAATAAAATATGAAAACAAATAATTAGAAACCAAAACTATAATTTTGCTTACAAAAGAAATCTAAGAGAGAAACTTAGGTAGTGTTTGGTAGAATTTTAGAATTATGATTTGAGAATAGAGTTGTATTTTGAGTTTGTGAGTTTTGGAATTATGATTTGAAAAGAGAAAATTTGTCTAGCTATGAGTTTTGAAAAGAGTTTTGGAGAGAGTTTTAAGTTTTTGAAATTAGAAAAGTTATTTGATTAAAAAACTTACAACTCATAACCAAACACACAACCCAAAATTCTATTCAAAGTTCATAAAAAATTTCAAAAAATTCCAAAAATATTTTTATTTAAAATATAAAAAAATAATAGGTGCCAATTGCCCAAAAAAAAAAAACACGAACACTATTCCGGTCAACTGGCAGGACGTCCGGGGTACATCCGGGAGGATAACCGGATAGACGTGTTTTCAAAAGTAGGTATGGAATCAATTTTAAAAAACTCTAACCAAACACCACACTCAAACCAAAGGGTGGAATTGAGTTTTGAAATTTCCACCAAACACAACCTTAGTTTCCATGGAGACTGCGAGAAAGAGGTGTCCGTTTTTCTTTTTAACCTCAAGCGTTGAGATCCAAAGTTGTGAAGTTTATTCTCAAGATTTCTTGGCAAACAAACAAATCAAAAGACAAGACGAAAATCAAATAATAAATAATATATTTATTAAAAGAAAATCAAACAAATTGAGAAAATTTATCAAAGAATAAAAAAAATATTAAACAAAGAATTGTGAGACAAGAATAAAAACTAAGAAAATCATGCAATATAAAAAGAATTACAAAGTAACAAAATTATAAAACCATCACTGATAAATTTGCAATAGTTCATATCTCATAAAATTAAACGGCAAAAAAAAAAAATTGAATAAACGAAAAAGTTAATTATATTAACACTATAATTTTGATTGCAAAGAAAAAAGAGAAAGAACCTCAGTCTCAATAGATGCTGCAAAATAGATGTCCATTTTTTTGAACCTCAAGCATTGAGATACAAAAGTTATTAATTATTTTCTCATGATTTCTTGGCAACCAAACAAACCAAAAGACAATGGAAAATCAAGAAAATAATAATATATTATCAAAAGAAAACCAAACAATTTGAGAAAATTTATTAGATAATAAAGAAAATATTGAACAAATAATTATGAGACATGAATAAAAACTACAAAAATGAAGTCCAAGTTCAATACTACCAATTTAAATGAAAAACTATAATTTCAATAATTAGAAACAAAAACTATAATTTTGCTTACAAAAGAAATCTGAGAGAAAAACTTAGTTTCAATGGAGACTGCGAGAAAGAGGTGTCCGTTTTTTTTTTAACCTCAAGCGTTGAGATCCAAAGTTATTAATTCTATTCTCAAGATTTCTTGGGAAACAAACAAATCAAAATACAGTAGGAAAATCAAATAATAAATAAAATATTTATTAAAAGAAAATCAAACAAATTGAGAAAATTTATCAAAGAATAAAAAAAATTAAACAAAGAATTGTAAGACAAGAATCAAAACTAAGAAAATCATGCAATATGAAAATAATTACCAAGTAACAAAATTATAAAACCATCACTTATAAATTTGCAATAGTTCATATGCCATATAATTAAACAGGAAAAAAAATTGAAAAATGAAACAAAATACGAAAAAGTTAATTATATTAACACTATAATTTTGATTGCTAAGAAAACAGAGAAAGAATCTTAGTCTCAATGGAGACTGTGAGAAAAAGATGTCTGTTTTTTTGAACCTCAATCATTAAGATCCAAAAGTTATTAATTATTTTCTCATGATTTCTTGGCAACCAAACAAACCAAAAGACAATGGAAAATCAAGCAAAAAATAATATATTATCAAAAGAAAACCAAACAATTTGAGAAAAATTATTGAATAATAAAGAAACTATTGAACAAATAATTATGAGACATGAATAAAAACTACAAAAATCAAGTAGTGTATACAGAATTACCAAGAACCCAAATTAAAAAATCATCACTGATAAATTTGCAACAATTCTATGTCATATAATTAAGGAAAATAAGAAATTGGGAGAAAGGCCCCAGTATAAACTTCAATACTATCATTTATTTATGAAAAAAATAAACAAAACATGAGAAAGTTAATTAGAAACTAGGACTATAAAGAAATATGAGGGTGAAATCTTTCTAATCTTTCTAATCTCCAGCATTATGATCCAAACTTACTTCCAATCAATCAATAAATAATATATTAATCAAAAGAAAACTAGTAAATAATTTGACAAAATTTATATAAACAAAATATTAAAAACAAAAGAATTGTAAAACATGAATGAGAAGTACAAAAAAAAAATCAAATAATAATAGGAAATAGAAAATTAAAATAAGAAAGAGAGAAATAACCCTCAACAGCGATGTCTTGAAATCGACATCATGCTGCGAATAGCGAATCGATCGATTCCAACGAACTCGTTCTTAACCTCCTAGGGTTTCCAAATTCAGGTTGTGGATAGAAAAAGAAAGTCGAACGACCTCAATAGACGCCATTGCGAAGGTAAGAATCTCTGAGAAGAGTGAGGGGTTTAGGAATCACATTCTCATAAGCTAATCCCAGTAGTACAGAGTTTTATGCCTTTTTTTTTTTTTTTTTTTAATAACAAAAAAAATAAAATAAATTTTTTAATTTAATAAGGTAAAATATCACATATAATTTATAAAAAAAAATTTATAAAAATTAAAAAAATTATCTTGAAATTTTTTAATCTCAAATTAAAATAAAATAAAAATCAAAAATTAAAGAATCAACCTACGTGAAAGCATCTTCAACCATAATAGAAAACAGAGTTTCCAATTTGTTACGCTCCGTTTGGATTGTTGGGTCAGAAAATAAAATAAATTTAATACTATATGTGGTAACTTAGAGGGAAAAAAATGATTTAAATGGTTTGACAACTTTTAAGTTTGAAAAAATGTTAGGAATTTTAAAAATTTTATTAAATATTTTATATTGGTATGAAAAATGATAGATGATAACTTTTCATTTTGTTTGAATAGATAAGAGATTTTTTTCTTTCTTGTCTTGCTGGATTAAGTTAAATAATAAAAAAAAATTAATTAATTATCTAAAAGTTTTATTTACAAATGTTATGATAATTCGGGTTTTATTTATGATTTTTTGAACCAATAAATCATATTTAATAAAATTAAGAATATTATCAATTTTTTTTAATTTTTAAAAATAACAACATTAATGTTTCAGATAATTATTTTACTAATTGATGAAAAAAAAGAATATAAGATTAAATATTTTTATCCTTCTACTTATTAGTTTGATTTACTATCCAA
Organism: Camellia granthamiana; assembly: GCA_036172215.1. Classification (NCBI taxonomy): domain Eukaryota; kingdom Viridiplantae; phylum Streptophyta; class Magnoliopsida; order Ericales; family Theaceae; genus Camellia; species Camellia granthamiana. The sequence goes on along the minus strand of CM069908.1, from coordinate 124,336,874 downwards.
TAAAACCGAGAATATTATCCGTTTTTTTCAGTTTTAAACCTGAGAACATTAATTTTTTTTCATTTTTAATTTTTTTTTTTTTAGTTTTGCACATCAATGTTTCATTATCATGCTCTTTTATAGATACAAAATTTTCAATTTTGCACAAAAAAATAATTCAATTTTTTCAAATTGCACATAATTTTATTTTTTTTTAATTTTTTCAATTTGAAAGTTGATATTTTAAAGTTTTGAAAATCAAAATAAATGTCAAATCATCATGTTCTTTTATAAATAATCATAAATGATGAATAATCATTATTTGAAAGGTAATTCTAATTATTAAAAATTTAATGAGATTTAAAGGTTCAAAGATTTTGTTTGGCATAACCTACAAAAGTCAAAAAAAATCAAAAAATTCATATTGTTTGGGAGGAAGCTTGTAAGGGAAGCTTAGAGGGCAAAATTATTATTTTGTCCTTTGAATTCAATTACCCAAAAGTCAAAAAGTTAAAAGTTAAAAGTTAAAAAGTCAACAAGGGTAGAATGGTCATTTTGATTTTATTATACATCTTTTTCTTAAAAAGTCAAAAAGTTATCTCAAACATGCATTTTTTTTTAGCCAAAAAGTCGCGAGGTTGTTTGTGATGTGCTATATAAGTGCACTTTTTGACTTTTTAGCTAAAAAATAAGAGAAAGAATATGTATGTTTGGAATAAGTTTTTGAATTTTTACAAAAAGATGTGTAATAAAATATTATAATAAAATCAAAATGATCATTCTATCCTTGTTGATTTTTTGACTTTTAATTTTCTAACTTTTGGGTAGTTGAATTCATGAGGTTGTTTGGAATGTCCTAAACAAGTGCACTTTTTGACTTTTTGGACTAAAAAGTTGAGGAAAAAAATATGGTTGTTTGGGATAATTTTTTGACTTTTTACGAAAAAATGTGTATTAAAAATTTATATAATTTAGTGTATAGGAGAAGGGAGAGAGAAATAAGCCGTACGCTGGGGCAAAGCCGTGGCAAACTAGCATATAGGATATGCTTGCCTCCTTTTCGGGCATTGAATTGGACGGTGATGTTCGGCCCGTGGGCGCAACCACAGGTCTCATTTTGGTAATCAGAACCGATCAATGTGTAGAATTCATCGAGTATTATATGTTTATAAAAAATCACATTGATCGGATATCGATAGCTATTTAATCGGATTAGTTTTTTTTGTCAACCGTTAACTATAAAATCATCATTTTTTTATACAAAACTGATTTGATCATGTAATTAACAATATCTGATCAACGTAATTTTTTATAGGCATATAGTACTCGATGAGTTCTACACATTGAACGGTTCAGATTATCAAAACGAGACCCATGATAGGCCCCCATGGGCCGAACAACACCGTTCTTAAGCTTGCCTCCGCCTGTGTAATTTGTTCTCACCAAAGTCAGCAAAAGGCCACTCACGTCAACATGATTTGTACCTTTTTTGTATAAAAATAATTTTTTTATAATTTTTTTTTATGAATAGTGATAACTTTTTAACTTTTTTGATAATTTTTTGTCCTTTTATCTGTTTTCAAAGATTCCAAACTAGGCCTTAAGTTTTGCCATTTAGGCTTCTCCCACAAGCTTTCCCCAAACAGTATAGATTTTTCGATTTTTTTAATGATTTTTTGACTTTTGTAAATTATCCCAAATTATGATTTGTGTGTGCCCTTAAAAAAAAGGGAAATGATATGATGTTAGATAAGTGTACTTATTTAGATAAGTGTACTTATTTGGGTCACATAATCTCTTTATTTTTTTGCATATTTTTCTTAAAAAATCAAAAAACATACTTATTTATATCATTCTAAACAATTTAATTCTATTGCTTGTTTTATATTTAAAAATGTAATTTTAGTATTATAACAAAATAATATTTTGTTGGTTTCATTTCTCGCCACTTCTCTCTATTTTTTGAGAGATTGAAAATAAAGATTACATAGATTCTCTCTATTTCTTTTCATTTCTCTCATATTTGGTAATCTAAATAAGGGATTGAAATCTATTTCTCTCAATTTTTTTTAAATTTTCTCTCCAAATGACTCAAACCACTACAACAAAATGCACTTTTGGCGACCATTTTTTGCGACTAAAAAAAATTTAGTCGCCAAAAGTTGTGAAATTGACGACTAAAAATAATATTAGTCGGCAAAAGTCAAATATTTAGCTACTAATTTTTTTTAGTCGGGGAATATTGATTATTGGTGACTAAAAAAATTTTAGTCGCTAAAAATATCACAATTGGTGACTAAAAAAAAAATTAGTAGCCGTATAGCTAGTTTTGGCTACTAAAATTGTTTAGTAGCCGAATGAAAAAAAAAAAAAAAATTTATATTTGGCGACCAAAAGTTTAGTCGCCAAAAGTATATTTTCAGCAAGAAAAGAATATTTTAGTAGCCATATAGTTAGTTTTAGCTACTAAAATTGTTTAGTAACCAAATGAAAAGAAAATTATTATTTTTTTTTTCTTTGGAGACCAAAAGTTTGGTCGCCAAAAGTATATTTTCAACGACAAAAGAATATTTTAGTCGCCAAAGAATTAAAACATTTGGTGAGAGATTTCAAATTTTGGAGGGATTAAAAAGCAATTAGCGACTAAAATATTTAGTCGCGAATTGTTATTAATTATATATGTATTTTGTTTCCAACCCAAAACAGACATATTTACTGTTAGTCTTTGGCTACCAGGAACTTAATCGGCCAATATTCACTTTTGGCGACTAATGGTTTGGTCGCCGTTAATAAAATTTGTCATTATTTGCTGACAAATTAGTAGTTTGTCGCTAAAGGTTGAATGAAATAGAGGGAAATGAATAAATGTTGGCACCTGTTTATTTTTACACATCTGGTGCTCTCTCTCACACACATAGATTCTATCAGCACCAAACCTCACCTAACCTCACCTCAGCACACACCACTGTCGCCGCCGCAACAAATCACGACAACCAATGATGAGGTTGGTGAGGAGATGTGTAGTTAGCGTGCCTTAAACTAAAAAAACAAAAAAGAACACATAGGACCTATCACAACAGACAGAATGTAATTAGCACGTTTAGGTTAGGAGTTAGAGCCGAAAACACCTTAAACTTAATCGAAAAAGGGCGTTAATGAGGCGAAAATGCGAAACAACCCCCAAACCACCGTACGGATGTCACGGCCACCTTCCCCATCACAAATAAGACCTGTGACAATAGACGGAATGTAATTAGTACACGTAGTTTGGGAGTTAGAACCGAAAACGCATTAAACTTAATCGAAAAAGGGCGTTAAGGGAGCGAAAAAGCGAAATAGCTTTCGAACCATCGTACAGATGTCACGGCCACCTTCCCCGTGACAAATAGGACCTGTGACAATAGACAGAATGTAATTAGCATGTTTAGGTTGAGAGTTAGAGTCGAAAATGCTTTAAACTTTACCGAAAAAGGGCGTTAAGGGGGTGAAAATGTGAAACAACCCCCGAACCACTGTACGGATGTCACGGCCACCTTATCCGTCACAAATAGGACCTGTGACAACAGATGGAATGTAATTATCACACGTAGTTTGGGAATTAGAGCCGAAAATGCATTAAACTTAACCAAAAAGGGGCGTTAAGGAGGCGAAAATGCGAAACAGCCCCTGAACCACTGTACGGATGTCACAGTCATCTTCCTCGTCATAAATAGGACCTGTGACAACAGATGGAATGTAATTAGCACACGTAGTTTGGAAGTTAGAGCCGAAAATGCATTAAACTTAACCGAAAAAAGGCATTAAAGGGGCGAAAATGAGAAACAGTCCCCAAACCGCCATACGGATGTCACGGCCACCTTCCCCGTCACAAATAGGACCTGTGACAATAGACGAAATGTAATGAGCACACGTAGTTTGGGAGTTAGAGCCGAAAATGCATTAAACTTAACCGAAAAAGGGCGTTAAGGAGGCGAAAATACAAAACAGTCCCCGAACCACCATATGAATATCACCGCCACCTTCCCCATGACAAATAGAACCTATGACAACAGACAGAATGTAATTAGCACGTGTAGGTTGGGAGTTAGAGCCAAAAACACCTTAAACTTAATCGAAAAAGGACGTTAAGGAGGCGAAAATGCGAAACAGCTTCCAGACCAGCGTACAGATGTCACGGCCACCTTTCCCGTGGCAAGTAGGACCTGTTACAACAGATGAAATGTAATTAGCACATGTAGATTGGGAGCTAGAGCCAAAAACGCCTTAAACTTAACCGAAAAAGGGCGTTAAAGGGGCGAAAATGCGAAACAACTTCCAAACTAGTGTATAGATGTCACGGCCACCTTCCCCGTGACAAATAGGACCTGTAACAACAGACGGAATGTAATTAGCACATTTAGGTTGGGAGTTGGAGCCGAAAACGCCTTAAACTTAACCGAAAAAGGGCGTTAAGGAAGCGAAAAAGCGAAACAACCCTGGAACCACCATAGGGATGTCACAGCCAGCTTCTCCATGACATATAGGACTTGTGACAACAGATGGAATGTCATTAGCACATGTAGTTTGGGAGTTAGAGTTGGAAATAATTTAAACTTATTCGAAAAAGGGAGAGTTTGACATCTAATAAATGTTCAACATTTTCATTGTAAATGATGCCGTTGTTTCATCATACACGAAAGTCATTCGGGTGGTAAACGTATTAAGAAAGCATGATATGGTTATAAAGATAGCCCCGTAGATTACTCAATCATTTTACTTTGACTAGGAAAATGAGAATAAAGAAAAGTTAAAATAAATTTACCACCAAAACATTCTACTCATAAAAATTTATTTTATACAGAGGTATGCTTCTAAAAATTGTATTATTTGTAAATTGAAATCAAGTTTGGAATAAATCTTTCATGATACATACATATGATTGTATTTCGAAAAAAGATTTTTATATATTGTTCTACCTTAAATGCATGTTATTACAACATTTTCCCTATGTCTGAAAGAATTGATATTTTGTAATGGGTGCAATTTATTTATTTTTATTTATTTATTTATTTATTATTTTTTTTTTGTAGATGGCTTTTGGCATGGACTTGTGAATAATCTACATTTTTATTTATGGAGGACACTTGACACTTTTGTATAATCCTGCTAGCTATGTCTTCCTCTGCTTTTGTGAATATTAGCATTACTGATACATATAACTTTTATAATCCAACTGATAGTTGCTGGCGTGACATATGGATCACCTTTTGTCGTGGTACAGATTATGATGGTAAGTTGTACCATGCCAAATGGCCATATCGCATGGTAGTAAATATATTTTTTGTATATGACGGGTTGGATTTTTGTATGGAAATATAATTTTAGTTTGGACAATAGTTGGTTTGTATCGAATATATATATTTAAAGTTATTCATTTTTGGATGGTTGGAAGTAATATGGACTGTGGCATGATTGATAATTTTACATTGTGAAATGATGGATAGTATATGTATTGTTTTATTTATATATGTATTACAGGTTGCATGGAATATAAACAGGTTGTAAATAAATTATAATTTTGCGATGAAACATAAGAGCATGTTTTTGGCGACTAAATTGTTAGTAGATAAAAAAAAATTCGGAAAATAGTTTTGGCTACTAAAAATTTAGTAGCAAAAAAAAACAATTAAACATTTGGCGACTAAAATATTTTGTAGCAAAAATCAATCAAACATATGGCGACTAAAATATGTTGTAGCCAAAAAACATAAGCTAAAGAAATAAAAAAAACTTTTGGCGACTAAAACTTTAGTAGCAAAAAAATGTGGGACTTTAGGCGACCAAATGTTTAGTAGTCAAAACACAAAATGTTTGCCGACTAAAATCTTAGAAGCTAAAAACATAAGACTTTAGGCGACTAAACCTTTAGTAGGCAAAAAAAATTTTTGACTTTAGGCGACTAAAATCTTAGTTGCCAAAACATTGTTATTTACTTTAGGCCACTAATATATTCAGTAGCTAAAACTCTTTTCCACGACTAAATGATTACTCGTTAAAAATAACTGAACTTTTAGCGACAAAAAAATTAGTCGCCGAAATATGATATTTAATTTAATTTCAAACCTTTGGCGACTAAAAACTTGGTCGGCAATGTAGTACATTTGGCAACTAAAATAATTTTAGTCGCCAATGATCTTTCCCTACAATTCTTCCCTGACTAATTTTGCGACCAAATATTTTTGTCGCTAAAAGTCTTCGGCGACTAAATAGTGACTTTTGGCGAATAAAATTTTAGTCGCCAAAAGTGAAAATTCTTGTAGTGAACCAAACAAAGTGTAAGTGAAAAAAAAGAAATTTGGTTATGATTTTTTACGATGGTGTTTGGATGAATAAAAGACAATAAAATGTGGTTCATCATATATTTTGTTTTGATATGTAGTAAATAAGAGAAAAATAAATAAATAAATTAAAAAAAAATAAGTATTTTGTTTTATATCATTTTACCAAAATAACTTTCTATGTTAATAATCTATTTTCCCAGCTTCTTCCACTGTGGGATAATTTTGACATTTTAAAAAAATTTCATTAAACTCATTTTTTTCTTACAAAATCTTATCACTTTTTGTGAGAAACAAAACACAATTTTGGTGAAAGTTATTTTCTCATAATCTCTCACTATTCCTTACTTTACTTAACCATGTAAATAAGTGAAGGAGTTTCTATTATTCTTCTTTTTTTTTTTTCTTTTCCCGCAAAACCTCACCATCCAAACGGGAGTGTTAATCCCGCTTTATAAAATTCTTACTTCGTTTCCAGAGTCTTTATTTATGATGCCTTGTTTTAAACATTTTTTTATCCGAAAATATGTTTTACCCTTTTTTTAAAATAATATTTTTTAAGTTTAGCGGTGGTGGTGGAACCAATGTGAAGATAAGGATGCTGGCATGGTGGTGGGGGTGGTAGCAGTAATAGTGACAATGGTCGTGGTAATGGTTATGTAGTGGTGGAGGTGAGGATAGCAACAATAATTCTGTGACATTAGTAAAAGTTTAATCATAAAAAGTTTTTTTTCTATTTAAAAGTATAAATATTTTTTGTTGAAATAGATTTGTTTTTGATTGATTATGAAAAATATTTTGTGTTGATTTTTTTTATTATTATACTAAACACTAAAAAATACAAAAAATATTTTTCACTCAAACAAACGGGACCTTATTTCCAAATCTAAATAATTCAATCATTATTTTTAATTTGATTGACCACCAATTTTCTCTTCATAAACAATTTTATTTAAAAATAAATAAAATTATTGTTTGGTGTATAAATACCAACATAATATCATTTAAATAAAACATATTATTAGTTAAAAAAATTATCTAATGGCACAGTTAAAGACTAAGAAAATGTTACTTATACATAAAATTCACACAAAAAATATTATAAGAATGATATCACAATATCATTTTAATAAATAAATATAATTTTTTGTGGATGTTTTAATTTAAAATGAATGACCTACATTGAGCCATATTATTACTGAGAGGGTAATTTATACTAAATTGGGCCGAGCTGGGAGTTGGGCTTAGATAGGCCCAAATACGAAAGATATTGGGTACACCGGTCAAACGGGTACTACGGTTAGTCCGGTTGGAAGATGAGCACGGTGTAGTTCGGTTTCGTCGTATTGGATTAGTCCGGTCGCGTCTTCTAACCTGAGTACAAGAGAAGCTTCTGCGGACCATTTAAGTTAGTTCGGTTCAACACTTCTACGGATAGTCCGGTTTTATCACGAGGAACCGGAGTAGAAGCGAGGGAAAGAAGAACCGAATTATAAGTTGATCATACCTGCCTGTTTAGCACAGCGGTGGGTAGTTCGGTCTTCATTGACTACTTCGGTCGTAGCATGTGGGAAACCGAGGTAAGCTATGACTCTGAATATAGTTCGGCTTAACTCCCTTATGTCTAGTTCGGCCTTAGCATGGGAAAGCCGAGGTAAGGGAGAGAAGTAAGGCCGAACTAACAGTTACTCCGGTCATTTGGAGTTCGACCATAGAGGGACCATCTCACTTGGTTTAAGCAGTGAGGGGGGTGTTGGAGGATAAGCATTATCTTCCAGGAATGTGAGTCCTAGCAGGACTCTACATGGAAGAGTTAGAGTCCTACTAGGATTGTGCCACATGAAACCTATATAAGCTCACCAATATCACCTATGAAGAGGTAATGCAACTTTTGCTCCCTGACTACATTGAGCTTTTGCCTATTTCTTGCTTACTGACTTAGGCATCGGAGAGGTTTCCGACACACACCCGCCGGCCAGCTCATTTTGTGTTTTCAGGTGTTAAAACGACGACGTGCAGAGGAACATAGGCTTGATCAACAGGATTATACGTGAAGGTAAATCTCTTTCCCGTACAATTGGCGCCGTCTGTGGGAAGAACAGACAAGAACAACCTCTTGATCAAGTGTTTTTCTCTCAAAATTCGATGGCGAACAACGAAGAACTGCCTCAGTCCGCCATTGACGGACAAACTCCAGATGGAGGTGCAAGGCGCGAGGGCCTACCTTTGGTCCCTCCCATGGCGAACCTGGAACCACGAAGACAAGATTCCAGGAGGGATGCCAGGGGTAGAAGGAGGAATAACAGCCCTCATCCCTCTCGTTCGCAGAGCCCAGAAAGACAAAGGCGCAGGGTAGATCCTCAAACTTTGGAGGATCGCGTCAGGGAACAAGACGAGTTGATACGGCAGATGGCGGCAGACATGGAAGCTCTAAAACGCCAGATGAAAGGAAAAGAAGTGGCGGCAGGAGAGGGGCGCAACAACAAGACGCCCCCTCGCCACTCAGAGGGTCGTAGTAGGAATTCTACACCCTCCCAAGCAGAAAACAGAAGTCACAGGACAGGCGACACGCAAGTTAGGTCTTCCAGGACTCGTCACTCCAGGTCTGAGAGGACGAGATCTGAAAGGTCTTACACAGAAGGGAGCACTTACTGGCCTTCGCATACGCACCAAACCAGGTCCAGACAGACCGAGATGCCCAGATCGTCCGACCTACGAACCGTGCTGGAGGAAAAGGCACGATGCAGGGAGGACGCCAGGGCACGTGATCCACATAGAGTTTCTGCCCTACAGCGGTTGGCTCCTCGGACGCATGGAAGCGTCGAGGTTGGAATGCCACTACCGCGCCCGGCCTACGAACCAGCGGATAAGGCATTGGCGAGGCTGCAGACCTCACCATTCGTCCCAGCAATAGAGAACGCGCCTCTACCCACAGGTTTCCTTCAGCCCAAATTCAATACATACGAAGGAAAGACGGACCCCTACTCGCACTTGAGCCACTTTCGTCAGGTCATGGCTGTATACCGGCGGAATGAGGCCTTAATGTGCATCCTATTCCCCTCAAGCCTGGGTGACCTTGGCTTGACTTGGTTTGAGAAACTCCCAGAGGGCAGCATAGCCTCTTGGGCGCAATTGGCCGAAGCATTTGTCACAAGATTCAGAACAAACACTAAAACCCCAGTGGAGATCGACCAATTACTCTCCATCGATATGGGCGAGAAAGAGACCCTGAGATCATACAACAGTCGTTACTGGGAGACATTCAACCAGATTGGGGACTGCCCAACCAATCTCGCCATTGCACAGTATAAAAGAGGACTCCCAGTTGGGAACAGACTGAGGGATTCTATCACCATGACGCCACCTCTTACCATGGAAGCCCTGATGGAAAGAGTGCATCAGCACATCAGGGTGGAAGAGGATGGCGCCCGTACCAAAGTAAAGTCTGGCACGACCGCAGCACCAGAAAAGAAGGCCTCAGCAAAGGTCAATGCGGTGAATCGGCCGAACAAAAACGGGCGTGGTAGACGAGACAACGGAGAAGACCGGGACGAAAGATGGTTGAGAGTCCGCACTGCCATCACCACGGTCTTCAAGAAGCCGATCTACCGAATACTTAGTGAGATTCGAGACGAGCCCTTCGTCAAGTGGCCAGCCAAGTTAGGCGAAGCACAGAAGGACTACGACGACAGATCACGGTGCACTTTCCACAAAGAAAAAGGGCACCGCACTGAGAACTGCACCCCATTGAGGCAGCACTTGGAAGAGTTGGTGGCGGCAGGCCACTTAGACAAATACATTGAAGGAGGGGCACAGCCGGCCCCCCAGGACCGTAATAACCCCAATGGGATGCCGATCGATGCTCCACCTCAAGGCATCATCAATGTTATACATGGAGTTTTCGAACCTGAGCGTGTATGTGAACTCAAAGGTTCGATCAAAAAGGCTGAGCACTTGAGGGAGGTACTAAGTGCCCAACCTGTCGTCAAGAAGGGGAGGACAGAGGCCACAAATGTTATGTCTTTTTCGGATAAAGACTTGGACAGAATATATTGCCCCCACAACAATGCCCTGGTCGTCACTCTCCGAGTCAAGGATTTTGACGTCAAGCGGATTCTGATCGACCAGGGTAGTTCGTGCGAAATCATGTACTATGAGACGTTCAAACAATTGAAGCTGCAAGATAAAGACTTAGCACCTGCAGTGTCACCCTTAATTGGATTTAACTCGATGCCAGAATGGCCAGTTGGCAAGATCATCCTTCCAGTCAGAGCAGGGAGTGTGACGAAGCAAGTAGAGTTCTGGGTGTTAAAGGTCCCATCCACCTATAACATCATCTTGGGCAGAACATGGCTGCATGCCATACGCTCGGTGGCGTCATCCTACCACCAAGTGATGCGGTTCCCAAGCGACACCGGAGTAATAGAGGAAGTCTATGGAGACCAAATCATGTCCAAGCAATGTTTCGTCACAGTGAACGGAAGCCGCGCTGCGAAGGGGTATGTTCATTCGGTGGAAGAACCGGAGAGTAATGAACTATTCGCAGACGTCGGCAAAGCAGCAAGCCAGAAAGCGGTGGAAGACTTGGTGGAAGTCAGAATAGATGAAAAGAACCCGGATAAGTTCTTTCTGCTCGGTTCGTCGTTGTCCAGCGCTGAGAGGTTAGAGGTCCTGGAATTTTTGACCTCTAACATCGAAGTGTTTGCCTGGACTCCATACGACATGCCAGGCATTGATCCCAACTTCATCTGCCACCAACTCAATGTCCACCCATCTGCCAGGCCAATCATTCAGCGCACCCGCAGATCGGCACTCCACCACGCCGAGATAGTGGCGGAAGAAGTGGGAAACTTGTTGGAAGCAGGGGCAATCAGAGAGGTGCACTACCCCAGATGGATCTCCAACACGGTTGTAGTGCCGAAGAAGAATGGCAAGTGGCGCGTCTGCGTTGACTACAAAACTGTCAACAAAGCATGCCCTAAAGATAGCTTTCCTCTACCACGGATTGACCAACTGGTAGACCTGACGGCGGGGCACAACCGTCTAAGCTTCCTGGATGCATACAGGGGCTACCACCAGATCGCAATGCATGAACCGGACCAGGAGGTCACATCTTTCACCACACCAAGAGGACTCTACTGCTACAAGGTCATGCCCTTTGGCCTAAAGAACGCTGGGGCGACATTCCAGAGAATGGTCACCAAGATGTTTGAGCCGTTGTTAGGCAGAACAATGGAAGCTTACATCGACGACATGGTGGTCAAGAGCAAGGATGAAAATGACCACCTCAGGGACCTAAGTGAGATGTTTGAGATTCTAAAGAAGCATAAGTTACGCCTCAACGCGTCGAAGTGTGCATTCGGAGTAGGATCAGGCAAATTCTTAGGCTTCTTGGTAACCAACCGAGGTATAGAAGCAGATCCTTCTCAGATCAAGGCAATTCAGGATCTGAAGAGACCAAACTCCGTAAAAGAAGTACAGCATCTCACCGGCATGGCAGCCGCGCTCAATCGGTTCATTAGCCGATCGTCAGACAGGCTACGACCATTTTTTCATGCCCTCAAGGCCAAGTTTGAGTGGGACGAAGAATGTGACCGGGCTCTGGAAAGCTTGAAGGAATACATGTCTTCTCCACCACTACTTGTAACACCAATTCCTGGAGAAGAACTCTTCCTCTACCTAGCAGTCTCACAGCACGCAATCAGCGCGGTGTTGGTCCGTGCAGAAGGAGTCCAACATCTGCCCATCTACTATGTTAGCAAGACACTGCTGGGCGCCGAAACAAGGTATTTGCCACTGGAGAAACTAGCATTGGCCTTAATGATGGCCGCAAGGAAGCTACCGCACTACTTTCACGCTCACACCATTGTTGTCCTTACGGCCTTCCCATTAAAGGCTTTGTTTGAAAGGGCGAACTTCTCCGGGCGAATCTTGAAGTGGGCAGTAGAGTTGGGACAATACGACATTAAGTTCCAACCTAGAACCGCAATAAAAGCTCAAGCATTGGCGGATTTTGTCGCAGAGTTCACTCCTGGGAGTCATCATATCTGCCCAGTCGACCTGACTGACTCAACCGAACTAGGGATGGAAGTTGACGTCGGAATAACGCAACCCCTGGTATTGGTTACTCAGCCAAGTCCAAAGGCAGACCGGAGTAATACAAACAAGGAAGAAGTAAACCATGCTATACCAAGTCCGGACTCGCCAACAAAGAAAAACTTGGTGCAACAAGGTGACAAGGGGCAAGCAGCAGGCCTGGACTTAGAAGAAGAAATCAGCAACATGGAAGATCCCAAGGCATCATCCGATCCCTCCACTTGTTGGAAGATGTTCGTTGGGGAGATGTGGAAGCTCTTCGTGGATGGAGCATCCAACCGACATGGAGCAGGACTTGGCATAGTCCTCATCTCTCCAGACGGCCTGGTAGTGGAGCAGGCAATCAACCTTGGCTTCCCAGCGTCAAACAACGAAGCGGAGTATGAAGCGCTTCTTGCAGGTCTGAAATCGGCATTCTACATGAAGGCCACCGAGCTAATGGTTTACAGCGACTCACAGCTGGTGGTAAACCAAATATCTGGTGACTATGAGGCAAGGAATGACAGAATGGCTAAGTACCAAGAGCTGATCAGAACCGAAATCAAAAAGTTTGAGGTGGTGAGGATAGAACAGATCGGCAGGGAGGAGAACAGCAGAGCAGACGAACTAGCGGGTTTCGCTTCAATGGCAGATACCTCCATCCCACATCCTCTATTGATTGACTACCTACCTAGACCAAGTATCGAAGACCCAGAAGCAGAAGAAGTATGCTGCGCCGATCTAGGTCCTTCTTGGATGGATCCTATCATCTTGTTCCTGAAAGACGGCATCTTACCAGAAGACAAAAAAGAAGGCAACAGAATCAGAGCAAAGTCGCAGCGATTTTGGCTCTCTCCATCCTTGGCATTATACAAGAAGTCGTTCGCAGGACCTTACTTAAAGTGTGTGCACCCCAGCAAAGTGGAAGCATTCCTGTTCGAAATACATGAGGGTGTATGCGGCAGCCATCAAGGAGGACGATCATTGGCATACCGAGCTATTTCACAAGGATACTGGTGGCCGTACATGCAAGCGGATTCAGAGAAGTATGTCAAAAAATGCGAAAAGTGTCAGAAGTTTGCACATCAAATACACCAACCGGCCAGAGAACTTCTACCTCTCACAAGTCCATGGCCTTTCGCAATGTGGGGCTTAGACATAGTGGGACCGTTCCCAACGGCACCAGGCAACAGGAAGTTCTTTCTTGCGGCAACAGACTACTTCACAAAATGGGTGGAAGCAGAAGCCTTGGCGTCAATCAAGGAAAAAGATGTGAAGAAGTTTGTCTGGCAGAACATCATCACTCGCTTCAGCATACCAAAGGCACTGATCTCAGACAACGGCGCGCAGTTCGACGGTAAAATTTTCAGAGGCTTTTGTGAGGAGTACAAGATAGAATTCTACAATTCTACACCGGCGTATCCCCAAGCGAATGGACAAGCAGAAGCTTCAAACAAGGTAGTCTTGGATGGACTGAAGAAAAGACTAGAGAAAGCTAAAGGCAAGTGGGCAGAAGAACTCCCTCATGTTTTATGGGCTTACCGCACCACGCCTCGGCGATCAACAGGAGAAACACCATTCTCCTTAGCTTACGGCATGGAAGCAGTCATCCCATTAGAAGTTGGTCTCCCCACAATTCGGAGTGAAAACTTTGATCCAGACTTAAACGCCGAAGCAATAACATTAGAACTTGATCTCGCGGAAGAAAGAAGAGACAGAGCATTGGTTCACATCGCCTCCTACCAACAAGAGTTGTCTAGAAAGTACAACAAAACGGTGCATCCAAGACAGTTCAAGATCGGCGATTGGGTACTTCGCAAAGTGATGGGAAACACCCTGGTTCCAGGAGATGGCAAGTTGGGGCCGAATTGGGAAGGACCTTACAAAGTGGTCGGTTTAGCAGGCAAAGGGGCATACCACTTGCAGACAAGGACGGCAAAGCAATCCCAAGGCCATGGAACACTGCTAATCTTAAATTGTTTTATTTTTAGCTTTTTTCCTTTCAAGCATGTGTAATTTTTTCCTTTCTCAATAAAACAAGTCGATTCTTTTCAGCATGGTTGTTCGTTTTTCTGTAAAAGATAGTTTTGATGAGTTAGGTGCAGTGTAAAACTATATTCTAAGTTGGCTGGAAAAACCAACTTAGAGGTTGGCTGGATTAAACCAACACCCTTCCTAAGCCCAGGATAAGGATCCAGGCTGCAGGACGTTTGGCCGGAATAACCAAACACTTTATTCTGAGTTGGCTGGAAAAACCAACTTAGAGGTTGGCTGGATTAAACCAACACTCTGTACTCTTCAGCCGAAGTATGAGCGCGGCTGAAGAGTGGTTGGCTGGATTAAACCAACACTGTGTACTCTTCAGCCGAAGTATGAGCGCGGCTGAAGAGTGGTTGGCTGGATTAAACCAACACTGTGTACTCTTCAGCCGAAGTATGAGCGCGGCTGCAGAGTGGTTGGCTGTATTAAACCAACACTGTGTACTCTTCAGCCGAAGTATGAGCGCGGCTACAGAGTGGTTGGCTGGATTAAACCAACACTGTGTACTCTTCAGCCGAAGTATGGGCACGGCTGAAGAGTGGTTGGCTGGATTAAACCAACACTTTGTACTCTTCAGCCGAAGTACGTGCATGGCTGAAGAGTGGTTGGCTGGATTAAACCAACCCTGCGTACTCTTCAACCGAAGTTAGTTATATCGGCTGAAGAGTGGTTGGCTGGATTAAACCAACACTTTGTACTCTTCAGCCGAAGTAAGTGTATGGCTGAAGAGTGGCTGGTTGGATTAAACCAACTCTGTGTACTCTTGAGCCGAAGTGAGTTATATCGGCTAAAGAGTGGTTGGCTAGCAGGATAGATAGCTAAAACCGAGATCACAGTTGAGCAAATGAGTTCATTAAAAATTCATTGCAAGTATGAGCATACACACACAAAACCGGAATAAAAGTTCAAGAAGTTTTCATTAAAAGTGCAAACGCAAACCAAGTACAAATTTGGGAACCACGGCCCGGTTACAAAAGTTCTGAACAAAAGAAGAGAAAAGAAAAATCAGCGGAGGAGCGCATCAAGTTCGGCATCAAAGTCATCATCAGCATTTGGGCGGAGTCCGGTGTCAGATGGGAGAACGGATTGGGATGGGAGCTCGGTTTCAGCCTCAACTTCGGTCTCAGTGGGCAGCGTTTGGTCGGTTAGCAGGTCGTCAGTTAAGTCTTCAATTACTGGCTCTGACCGAGCTGCCTGATTGTTGGGTTTGTTCGCTGACGACCGGGGTGAGGGTTGGCTCCTCATCCTCTTCAGAATCATCATCATCATCGCCATCATCTCCAGACCCTTCTAGAAACTGCCTTTGGAGATCGGCAGCGTACTGCGATAGTGAAGCCGGAATACCGTATGAAGGTGGGTTGAAGACCTCGGTTTCAGGCCCGCAGCCGAGCTTCTCCACTGCACTCCTCCAGCCGCACTTGAAGAATAGGTCTTTGGCGGCATCACACTGGAGGCTGTATGCGTCCTCCGCATCCTTGAAGCCTTGTTTTTTCGCGTCCTTTACGCTCTTTTTCAGCTGCGTTATTTCGGCGTCTTTCTTTTTCTCAATCCTGGCCAGAAGGCGCAGGTACTTGTCCTTCGCTTCGGCGGCAACCTTCTTCTTTTCGGCTTCAACCGAATTTTCAACTTCGGTCAGCCGATCATTTTCTGCCTGGAGTTCGGCCAGTTGCTTTTTGGCCTCCTCCAGCTTGGTCCTTTTTGCTTCGGCCTCCGCCATGGCCTCCCTGGTGTTCCTCCTCAGCTCCAGCACTTTCCTGTGTGTGATGTGGTTTTTCTGGATGGCCTGCAAAGAGGAAGTAATGTTAGCCGGACTGAAAGTTGGAACAAATTGCGCAGAAAAGGACTGTGCTACTTACCAGAATCATGGACTTTGTTGAAGACCGGATTGCCTTCAGCTCGGTGTTTAGCTGCTTTTGGTGGTGCTCCATGTCTTTGGGAAGACAGACACTCTTGGCAAGGTTGAATGCCATCAAGTGGTCTTTCTCAGAGACGACTGAGTCAGTTTCTTGGATATCTCGGTCGGCAAAAGTAAGGTTGGGTGCCCATTTGGAGGATGCAGCTCGGTTGGAGTGCTCCGGTTGGTTGCTTGGTTGAGGACTTGGCGGCTGGATTGGTGGTAGAACGGTCTCGTCCTCATCAACAAGTTGTTGCTCGGTTTGACTAGTCCGGGCACGCTTGCGTTGGCGAGATGAGGATGGTTGTTGTGATGGAAGAGCTACCACGGTCTCAGTCGTTCGACCGGTTTGTGGCACCTCGGCTGGTGTTGTTGCGGTCAGCATGGCCTTCAGCCTGTTCCTCTTCGCCATTTCTTGTTCGGCGGTTAATGGCACCAAGTTGACTTGAGGCAAGTTTGGGTCCGGTTCCGGTGCCTCTTCAAGCAGGAAATCTATCACCTTTGCTTTTCGGCGACCGGAGTATCGGTAAGTTGGTTCGAATTTAAGAAGTTTAGCCCAACTTCTTTCCCGAACTCGTAATGCGGCGCGCAGGAAACCGAGGTTGGGGTAGTTGTAGTTTGAGAGGAGATGGGCTTTATCTGCAAAGAGAAAACAAGTGTTAGTTCGGTCCAAAGTACAACGCCGAAATAAAGAAAGAAAGAAAGAGAAAAAGAGAAATGAATGATGAAAATGGAATGCAACCGAGGTATGTATACCGGGCTCTCCTTGTTTCCAGTTTATTCTCCAGCCAGGAATCTAGGCTTGAAGGTCTTCAAAGTTCCCAGATACCCAGAAGAAATCATCGTCGTTCAGGTCCTTGTCCGGTGTATCCTTAATTATTTTTTCTCGGCCACGGCGCACTCTCAAGTAATAACACCAGCCGTCGTTCTTGGATCCTATGGAGTATTGATGTAGTATTTCGGCTAAACCGAGGTTCAGACCGGTTTGGTGGTTCAGAGCGGCTATACCCATTATTATTCGGTATGTATTGGTGGACAGCTGGGTGGGACATAGTCTGGTTTGTCTTAAAAATTCACAAATTAAGGGTTGGACTGGGAATCTAAGCCCGGTCTCTATTATTGATTGGAGGGTGAAGGGGACAAAACCTTCGTTGCCCCATGGGTCAACATCTTGTTCGGCTAAAATAAGGTTTACATCGGCTGGAATACGGTAATCCTTTCTGAATTCGGCTAAGCCGCCTGGGGTTTCTACCAAAAATCTGTACTTCCCCATTAAATTGTATAAGTTATGTATAAATTATCTCGGTCGAGAAAGTGTGCTCAGTAGCTCGGTTGAGCGCAGTGGGGTGCCTGGCAACCTAAGTCTGCAAAGTGGAAAACAAAGGTGTTAAGCACAGACCATTGGACCGTGCTACAAAAGCAAAAGTAAGAAAAGGGAAGCCTTACTTTGGTTATATATGGTGCTATGGGATCTACCTCGGTTTCAATAAGGTGCATGTTGTCTCGGTTCAGCAGGATGTTTTCGTTAGCTCGGTTCTACCTACGAGGTTGGTTATTCCGGCTGAGCATCAAGGGGCAGCTTTCTGAGTTCGGTTTAGAAACTCAGATAGCTGGCTTGGCCCCTGAAGGCTTAGCTCGGTTGATGACCGAGTTGCTGGTTATCTAGGTTCGCATTTATTTCGGTTCGTTTATGTCGGCTATGGAACATCGGAAGATTTTACTGAAACTACTGAGATTTGTACAAGTGCTAGTTCGGTTCCAGTTTACTTAAATCTTCATACATCACGAACAGTGTCCTAGTTCGGTCCCTACGTGATTTTGGATCAAAATCAGTGTTCTACAGGGTATCGTGTGCATTCATATGTGCTATGGCTAAGTTTTTCAGAAACAATGCAAAAAATGTTTTGCAAAAACACATTCTACAAACGGATTGAACAAAGCGAGAGAAACAGAAACAAATTTCTGATGCTTACCTGGTAGGGAGGAAAGTCTAGAGGATGGAAGCAAACGCAGCAATGGGAAGCACGAACACAGCAAGCTCGAAGAACTCAAGAAGAGTTAAGGAAGAGTGAAAAGTTTTTGTGAATGATCTGAGGAATGAAAAGGTTTTTTGTTTTGGAGAAAAGGAAAAGAGCGGGAACTGTTCAAAAAGTGTGGAGTACGAGGGCGGCTGTACAGCTGTAGAGAGCCAATCAGAGCATGCCACGTGTCATTGGAAGGACAATCGATTCAGTTTCTGCAAACTGAAGAGACGTTTTGACCGGACGCGCACAGTACGGCTCAAGTTTAGCTCGGCTGGATAAGCCAAATGGTTTTTTAGCTCGGCTGGATAAGTTAACTGGGTCTTAGCTCGGCTGGAGAGGCTTAAAGTTTAGCTCGGCTAGAGTGATTGGAACTGTAGCTCGGCCGGAACATGGGTAATCCCTATCATGCTTTGCAGATGGAATTAAGGGGCAATTGAGAGGGTAATTTATACTAAATTGGGCCGAGCTGGGAGTTGGGCTTAGATAGGCCCAAATACGAAAGATATTGGGTACACCGGTCAAACGGGTACTACGGTTAGTCCGGTTGGAAGATGAGCACGGTGTAGTTTCGGTTTCGTCGTATTGGATTAGTCCGGTCGCGTCTTCTAACCTGAGTACAAGAGAAGCTTCTGCGGACCATTTAAGTTAGTTCGGTTCAACACTTCTACGGATAGTCCGGTTTTATCACGAGGAACCGGAGTAGAAGCGAGGGAAAGAAGAGCCGAATTATAAGTTGATCATACCTGCCTGTTTAGCACAGCGGTGGGTAGTTCGGTCTTCATTGACTACTTCGGTCGTAGCATGTGGGAAACCGAGGTAAGCTATGACTCTGAATATAGTTCGGCTTAACTCCCTTATGTCTAGTTCGGCCTTAGCATGGGAAAGCCGAGGTAAGGGAGAGAAGTAAGGCCGAACTAACAGTTACTCCGGTCATTTGGAGTTCGACCATAGAGGGACCATCTCACTTGGTTTAAGCAGTGAGGGGGGTGTTGGAGGATAAGCATTATCTTCCAGGAATGTGAGTCCTAGCAGGACTCTACATGGAAGAGTTAGAGTCCTACTAGGATTGTGCCACATGAAACCTATATAAGCTCACCAATATCACCTATGAAGAGGTAATGCAACTTTTGCTCCCTGACTACATTGAGCTTTTGCCTATTTCTTGCTTACTGACTTAGGCATCGGAGAGGTTTCCGGCACACACCCGCCGGCCAGCTCATTTTGTGTTTTCAGGTGTTAAAACGACGACGTGCAGAGGAACATAGGCTTGATCAACAGGATTATACGTGAAGGTAAATCTCTTTCCCGTACAATTACATGTAGAAATTATGTATAAATTTTTTATTTATATAAATAATATTTTTTTTGTTTGAGATTATATATTTTCATATGTATTGTAAGGGAAACAATACGGTATACACCTTATAATTAAAAAATAAAATGGCATAATTTCATAATTTCTGAGTCGTACCTTTGAAAAAAAAATTATCATAACTAAACACAAAATGAGGCATAACTAAAATAATGTCATAACTAAAAAAGAAAATTAATCAAAATTAAAAAGAAAAAATGTCATAACTGAGGTGCATATGATGCACCATTTTCAAAGGGCTGCATATTAAAATCTCTCATATTTGCAAAACAAACAATAAACCAGAAGTAAATATGTATTACACTAATCCCCCTCAAAAAAAAAAAAAAAAAAGATAACTAATTCTACACCAATTTCATAAAGGGAAATTTAGTCCAACATCCCTCTCCAACTTTTAGTAATGGGAGAGATTCACAATATTTCTTTTTTGTAGTTGAAGGTCCCTGGATGAATAACTAGTTTACTTTCAACTTCATCGCATTATTAGGAGTGTCCCAATCTTCACCATCCTTGACAAGCTTCTTCTTCAAACCTTGCTTCCCGATCTCCTACTCTTCACCGACCTTCGTGATCAGACTCTCGTACATTAATTGTTATTAAGCTCATGATATTATCTCATACGATGAGATGCAGGTGAAGAAAATGAGTACAAACGTATCATTTATCCTTGATGCTTTGCAGACTTCTTCTACTATTGAAGTGCAAGTTAGATGTTTGTGATGAGTACAGACCCACCTCTCAGCATTTGTTTAATTTTTTGATTATTGTGGTATAAAGTTATCTATTTATGATGCTTCTACTTCTAGTACTCTGTTTTTTGTTTGTAAAACCCTTCTTCAACCTAGATTGGGTGTTATTATTGTAGGATGGCAAGATACGAAGATGCGACAAGCAGTCAAAGTGGATTCCAACTTCAATAGAGCATAAATTATCCTCATCGACTCTTAGGCCCCAGGGACAAGCTGCAAAGAAGGCTACTGTTGCTTCAAACAATGAGTTTGATAAAAAGAATAATGAAAAGCTATCAAATAATAAGAACGTGAAGGAGAACTTATTAGCAGACAAAGAAGTTATAGAGAAGTGCAGAATTTCTTTAGAAAAAGAATTCTTTAGGATGGATCCAGAATTTCTCTGGGAACAAAATTTCTCTAGGATTGATTCAGAATTTCTCTGGAAACAAAATTTCCTGGGAACAAAATTTCTCTGGGTGGCCAAAGTGGATTCCAACTTCAACAGAGCATAAATTATCCTCACCAACTCTTAGGCCCAAGGGACAAGCTGCAGAGAAGGCTATTGTTGCTTCAAAGAATGAGTTTGATAAGAAAAGTGATGAGAAGCTATCAAATAATGAGAATATGGAGGAGAACTTATCAGCAGACAGAGAAGTTATAGAGAAGTGCAGAATTTCTTTAGGAAGAGAATTTCTTTGGGATGGATCCAGAATTTCTCTGGTGATAGATTTTGAATTTCTCTGGGAACAAAATTTCTCTGGGATGGATCTAGAATTTCTCTGAGAACAAAATTTCTTTGGGATAGATCTAGAAAAGATCTAGAATTTCTCTAGGAAGATAATTTCTCTAGAATTGAATTTTCTTTGGATTGATATTGAGGGATCTTAGACATTATGAAAATATTAGATGTCCTTTATACTATAAAATCTTAATGCCAGGGATCCTAAAAAAAATCTCCATTCAAAAATTATTAATTCCTTTACATTAATCTTGCAAATCAAATATGTCACCCAAAAAAAAATATATATATATATAGAATTTAAATTATTCAATTTAAAACTATAATGTCTAAAATAAAATTCACTTTGTTTGTTTTCAATTTTCAGAATTCACTTTTCAGAAAATTTTACTTGTTCATTTTTTGTATTTTTTTTTTCGCTGAATTTTTTTAATATTTTAAGGATTTTTTTTAAAAAAAAATTTAGACACACCTAACATAAATACACTTAGAAAATATAATATTTGTGAATTTTTTTTTTAAAAAATTTACTAAATACCAAAAATATAAAAAATAATAATTCAGAGCATTTTTTTATATTTTGTGTATTTATTAATTTTGTAAAATATATTTTCACAAATAATTTATTATTTAGATACATCTAAGTAAGGTGTATTAAAAAAAGTAAAAAAAAAGTACTTAAAATTTACAAAATATTCACCAAAAATAAATAAATAAAAAATTCAATTTTTTAAAATTAAATTCAAAAAACTGAAACTAAAATATACTTTTTTTATTATTAAGAAATTGTAATTATTAAAAAATAAAAATAAAACTAACAAGGTTCAAACAAAAGAACCCAATCCCAAATCCCACTCTCTTTTCTCTCTCTATATCTCGCGCGCACGCTTTTTTCAGGAAACCCTCGCCGACCGGAGCTCCTACTGCCGTTGCCTGAATCTCAATCGGCCATCATAGTCGCCGTTGAAGGTATGTAATGTCGAAAATACCTACTTTTTATTGATCTTCAAAAATTCCCAGATTCTGTGTCATATATTCTCCATATCTTCTTTGAATTCTTTGAATTCCACTGATAAATGTAATGTATAACCATCCTACTACATAATCACCCTACTGATTCTTATGCATCATGATTCTATACAAATGGGTTTGCTGATGATTGGGTTGTTGTTTCTTTGTTGAAATTAAGTTCACTGAATTTGTGCTAACAGATTCATACTGTTTTACATTGTTAAATCTATATAGACTTCATTCGAATACATGCAGTAATTGCTTCTCTTGCATGTGTTGTTTTGTTCCACCCTGCTATGGAATGTCCAATGCATGCTGCGTAACAGTAATGTGGATATGGTAGAGTTTGAAATCTGTATTTGTTATAAAATTTTCGGCATTGTGGTGTTGTATCCAAGGTTGTAGATTTGAATATGTACTGGGGCTTAGTTCCTGTTGTTAATAAAATAAGTATAACTAAAAATTTTGGCAGATAATTCTTTGGTGACTGAGTGAGTCTTGGTCAATTTTTGTGGAATTCTTTTTCATTATTATTAATACTGTTGTTTTTTTATTTTAATATTTTAGTGCCATGGAAGAAGAAGTGGCAAGCGGCTGTTCAAGTGCGGAGGTGGATGGAGATATTATTGAGATTGAAATGAACAAAGGAAGTGTGGAGCTAAATGAAGCAAATATTGAGAATGAAACGGGGAAAATGGAAAATGCAGAAGACAATGTTGAGGACCCCAAGTTGGGAATGGAATTTAACTCCATTGATGAGATTTATAACTATTACAGAAGATATGCCAAGCAAAATGGTTTTTCCGTGTCTAAAAGAACCTGTAAAAAGGGTGATGATGGGAAGACGAAGTATGTAAGTGTTTCCTGTAATCGTGCTGGTAAGCCAAGGATCAGACCAAGCAACTCAATTAGACTTCGAAAGCAAACAAAAACAGGTTGCAAAGCTGGTCTTAATGCAGTTTTACGCCCCAATGACAGGTGGGTATTGAACTCCTTTGTACTTGACCACAACCACGAGTTGAGTCCAGGCAAATCTAAGTTTTACAAGTGCTACAAGATACTTCAACCGCATGTGAAAGGGAGACTTGAATTAAATGATGGAGTTGATAGTGGAATGAACAAGAACTCGAATTCAATTGTGCGCGAGGCAGGGGGGCATGAGAATATGCCAATTCTAGAGAAGGAATGCAAAAAAATTGTCAAAAAAACTGGACAGTTGCGGCTTGGTGAAGGAGATGCTACTGCAATGCACGATTATTTTTTGAAAATGCAAGTTGACAATTCGGATTTCTTCTACGCAATGGATTTCAATGAAAAGGGTCGACTAAGGAATGTCTTTTGGGCCGATGCAAGGAGTAGGGCAGCATTCAAAGAATTTGGTGACGTGGTTACATTTGACACTACATGCTTGGTGAACAAATATGACTTGCCATTTGCTCATTTTGTAGGGGTGAACCATCATGGGCAATTGATATTGTTAGGGTGTGCACTCATCTCACATGAAGACACAGAAACATTTACATGGCTATTCCAGTCTTGGCTTGCATGCATGTATAGATGTTCTCCCATTGCAATAATTACAGATCATGACATAGCTATGAAAAAGGCCATAGAGAATGTTTTCCCTAATGCACGACATCGGTGGTGCTTGTGGCATATCATGAAAAAGTTGTCCGAGAAATTGAGTGGGTATGAACAATATGAATCCATGCAATTGTGTTTGCAAAAAGTAGTTTATGACTCGTTAACGAAGGAAGAATTTGAAGAAAATTGGGCCAAGTTTATTGAGAATCATCAACTTGAAACCAATGAATGGCTACTTGGGTTGTATGATGAGAGGCATCGATGGGTGCCTGCATTTGTGAAAGATTTATTTTGGGCAGGAATGTCAACCATACAGCAAAGTGAAAGTATGCCTACATTCTTTGATGAGTTTATCAACTCGAAGACCACGTTGAAACAGTTTTTGGAGCAATATGACAATGCTTTGGCAAAAAAGGTGGAAAATGAAAATAGTGAAGAAGTTAAATCTTTCAACTCGTACATTCCATGCATAACACATTACGAGTTAGAGAAGCAATTTCAGAGTGTTTACACGATGGCAAAATTTGAAGAGTTTCAGCAGGAGTTAATAGGAAAGATTTATTGTTATTTGTCTTCACGTAAAGAAGGTGGTGGATTTGTAGAATATGAAGTTGAACAAGATGTATCATTTGAAGAAAGTCTTCAGCGTGCAACTTTCCATGTTTCTTTTAAAGAAGAAACCAGCGAAGCTAATTGTACTTGTCGGTTGTTCGAGTTTAAGGGAATACCATGCAGACATCAAATTATGGTATTTTTGCAAAGGGGGATTTATCGAATACCAAACAAATACATTTTAAAAAGATGGAACAAAAATGTAAAAAGGAGGCACACTAAAGTTCGAATCTGTTATGACAACTCGTCTCTCAAACTTGAAGCGCGTCGCTATGATAAAATGTGCAATGCCTTCTATGAGGTTGCCGATTTGGCAGCAGATTTTGAATACAGGTGTGAAAAGGTGATGGCACAGTTACATGAACTAAAAGAGGACTTCAGAGAAGTTGAAGTTGTTTCTGGAAGCAATAAACATGTTTCTATGGTTACTCATAATGAGTCAACCTCACAAGGGGATGGTATTGTAATTTCAAAAGGGAGCACAAACATACTTGATCCATTGACTGTTCGTCAAAAGGGGCGACCACCGTGCAAGAGGAAGCAATCCAAGGTTGAAAAAGTTAACAAGGAAAAAAAGGAAGGAAAAAAGAAGCTGAAGACCACAACTACTGAGGGAAATATAGAGAAGGTCATAGTAGTGATAAATTATATTGCTTCATTGTTGTTTGAATACTGCTCAATTTGATTGCTAACATTTCTTGCTTCACATTTCACAGAATAACAATGATGATGGTAATTTGCACGGTACAACTTCAACTATTGGATTTGTTGCCCCTGGTACACAAGAAATTATTCACCCAAATGTAAGTCTTATGTAATATGCATTTAGACAACAGCAATTTAATAGGCTGATATTTTTGGTTTGCCAGTTTGCTTCTTTCGTGAAGTTAGTTATATATAATGTGCACATATAGTGATTTTGGGGGATGTTGGATTACTGTTTATATACAATGCAGAAATCTGGAATGAAACAGTCGCAACATGTTGGTGGAATCAGTTATGATTTAGTGTTGCCAAATGTGATTGGCCATCCAAGTATCACTGCAATGAGACCACATCTTGGGCAGACTAATATGCTACAAGGGTTTGGCATGCACCCATTCATGGTACCCACTCTGACCATAGGTTATGTTTAAAGCTTTACTAGCTCTTATAGCAAAATTAAGTTTCTTGATTACAGCGTGTATCTTCCTTCACTTTTTTGTTAGGGTCATAATCATCCATCTCCATATTGGAGGGCAGGACAATCAAGTTTCATCCACATGGTGAACGCACAAGCTAAAAATCCAAGATTGCATGAAAATGGTAAAAGTGAAAAAAGTTGACATATTAGTTGTGATGAAGATTATGCACAAACATGGAAGCTATTTGGATCTGATGATGTAACTGCACAATGTTCACTGAAGTGTTTGATGCACTTGCTAATGTCACTGAAAGTTTGATGTAAATGCTACTATGGTTTAGACTTTTCTCGTGTTTTCTCTCGTTGGACTCTTCATCTGATTCAGGTTCAGAATCTGATGGAGTGCTGGATATAGATATTGTAACTTCAATGTTTCATGTTGGACGTCCCTGTCCGGGTACCTTTATTAAGTAAATGGAGCTTTTGTGAAGAGCTTGCCTGTTGCTTCTTGTTGTATATATATATATGTGTGTGTGTGTGTGTTTGGAAGTAACAAGAACGGTCAATTGTTGAGTAGCGAACGGTGCGTGGTCTAGGGTGTTCAATCTCCTTTCTTTTAAACTGTTTTGAAATGGTTGTAGATGTTTCTCCAGTTGATTATGGAATTTGTAGTGTTCACTGTGGTGTTACCAATTCATTTATATGTTGTGAATTGTGATCAAACAAAAGTCATTGAAATATAAAATATTCTTCTTCAATAGTCCATTTGTGCACATAAGTAGTGTTCATAAGCCTGTTGTTCATTATGCAATGGCCATATCTACTAGTTAGATTAAGTTCATGAAATGTAAAGCCAGGTAAAATAATATATAAAAACTTGCACTTTTTTGGTTAAGCTCTCACATTAACATTGTCTTTATAATATTCGCTTAAATCCCATATTTAAAAATGTCATTGCAGCAAAATACAAAAGTTGGTTACAATCAATATTTCAAAAAAAGAAATGCCATGTTCAAACATTTTTATCTTCAATTTCAGGTATTTGTTCTCAATGTTTTGGATATCAATAGCCATCATCGTCCATCACTGACTGTGCTTTAGAGTCATAGAAGCCTAATTTTCTAATTCTCTTTTCTCAGCAGTTAAATCATCCAAAATGCGTGTTGATTGATACAATTCAATAATCTAGACTACGTCTACTATCACGGTTATCCTACAAAGACAATAATTCAACAATCAAGTTCTACAAAACAAATAATTCAAGCTTGTTAAAATTAGAGGCGTGCACGATTGGCGTGGTGCAGTTTTGAAAGAAGATTGGCATGGTGCAGTTTTGAAAGAAAAAAAAAAAAACGCAGGGAGGTTGGTTGAGTTATGCCAGCGGTTTCAACTTGGTGGTTGGGCAGGTTGCCTTTTGATTTTGCAAATTGGACCTTTGTAACTAGACCTTCAACATCTAAAACAGAAAAGGGCTTATAAATTGGAAAAAATTGAATAAATATCCATAAGATTAATGGCCTCAATATCTTACACATCCTTCTTTTCTTTTCTTTTTATGAGTCTCAAATCTTACACAATCAAATTATGAATAGATAAAAAATAAAAAATAAAAACAAATAATTATAAAAGTTCCCTCATATAAATGCAAGAAATTAGTATCAGCAGTAAGATTTCAAGTTCAAGTCTATAGAGAAATGTTGGCATGTGTTGTAATTTAATTACTGATATACTAACCACTATCTTTGTAAAAAGAAAAAAAAAAAAAAAAGGAAAAAAACACTCGTATACATCACAAATTCACAAAAATCACTTGTATACATTGAAATTTGCAAATGCTTAATGGGGCTTATTTACAAAATTTTAAGATTTTATTTGGTAATCTGAAATCGAAATTCAATCTTAGTTGATCTCAAAAATGGCTAAATAAAGTAGAAATTTACATCTCAAAACCCAATATGAAGGACAAAGAATCTCCATCTCAAAATTTTGCAAACCATAGCACCAAATCAAGAAAGAGATTTCGTTAAGAGAGAATCCCAAATTGAGATACAAGGGTTCTCAAACTCTAAAATATTAAATATCAAAATATCATAAACTGAATATTAGAGGGGTTTAACCACCTATTTATAAAATAAAAGAGTCAACTAATTCTAATTAACTCTTATTATACTAAAACACAACAACCATACTAATTTCAATTACATCACTTATCTTTGAAACTTTGATCTTATATACACATTTCATTGTTATAGTAATTTTTCTAAATGCTTAATATTGTTGCACACACAAAATTGTGCATATTGCGTAACACTCTCACTCTCTATGGTACACAAGCATGCAAACACAAACATATAAATGTGAATAACCCAAATAAAAATATATAACCTCGAAAATAATAACAGAACTTCTATCTATGAAAATAACTCCTTTTTTTGTTAGCTGTAGTGAAATGACTTGTTGCTACACGTTATATACACACACATATTTGCTGATTTGGTGACTATTACTAGCCCTAAAAAATTGGTGATTAATGATGTACCCATTCTAAGACCTAATCCAAATTTGTGTCATATCACTATCACTAGAATTAGTTAAAGGGAAAATGCTTCGGACCCCAGTGGGGGTGCTGGAGATCGGCTGTGATTGGCCCAAAAAAACTGTTTTTCTTTTTTTTGCTTTTGTTTTTGTTTTTGTTTTCAGCCAATGAGAGACTGACACGTCACTGGGGGTGCCACTAGTCGGAAGCATCGCCCCTAGTTAAGATAGGACTAGTGTGGTTTCAATGCGAAAGATACTCTTTCCGACCTTTCACTTTTTCCTTGTGCAACTCATGAATCAATGGTCCACATCCCTAATAACCCCGTCATTGTCCCTTCTTTGACGCTAGGTAGGAACATAGAAACAGAACAGAGACTCTCATAAGTCTATGTCTTTGTCCCATTCTGTGTTTAATTTCTGTGCACATAGACTATCCTCCATTACCCCAAAAAACCATAACAAACACCATATGTGCTAGAGGTGGACAAGATGAACAGATAATCACAAACCTGTGTCTATCTCCTTCTATGTCTGATTGCTATGCATTAACACAAAAATCAAGACAACACAATACATACTAAAGGTGGACAAGATGATCAATGAGTGCCTTGACCATAAATGCCTACCCACTAAAATTCACAAATTGCCTACATATGCACAATAAATTCAATAAACTATTGGATCACATATTTTCAACCAAACATTACATTCTACATTTTTGTAGGAGCTTCAATGATATCGGCGGTTCGTCACAAGGCATCTAATTCTCATTCAGAAAGTGTCCTTGCCACATCAATTTCTGAAAACAGCTTGCAGAGCTTCTCTCTCATACCTCAGATTAACTAGCGTATTTTTATCAGAAGCGTCTTTGCCACATCAATTTCTGAAAACAGCTTGCTTGATCGTTTAAGACATGTATCTCGTTGGAGAAGCAAGAGCTTTGCGTGAAGCGTTGCACCAACGTGTGTAGCATGCACGGAGGTTAGGCCAGTCTGAAGACGGGCAATAAGTGAAGTGGTGGAGCCATAGAGACAACACCTTCTCTTGATCTTCTTCTTCTTCCAACATATCTATGATCTCCTCCAATACTCTTTCTAGCTCTGCTCTTTCGTTGATGCTCAACACCGGTGAATCGGTGCCATTGCTCGCTCGACACAACAATGGTAGCCATGACATTAACATTTTCATCTTGGTTTGCCTTTGTTGCTCTTTTTTGCTTTCTTCATCCACCTCTGCTCCTAGGACTTTGGCTTGCTTGAATAAGAATGCTATAAATGGGTGAAGAAATTGTAACTGTTAACGTAATTTTGTGTATGCAAGCATAATTTTTTTTTTTTTTTTTGATAAGAATGCAAGCATAAAATGATACTCAAAAGATTTATATTAATAAACAAATAATGCAACGTAATGCACAAAGCTTTAATCCAGAAAATAAATACACCCAACATTATAAAAAATAAAAAACAGCAGAGATATATAATATGTTCTTCACAAAATTTAAATACGGTGGATATGTATTTACATATTTGAAAGAAAATTTATATTTCAATCTAAAGGACCATTTCAAAAGTTTAAATTAAGGGTTGGTTTGGGGTGTTCTAAAAAAGTGCACTTTTTGTCTTTTTACGAAAAGATGTGCAGAAAAGTAGAGAGGTGATGTGATGGAAAAAAGATAAAAAGATAGATTATATAGTAGAAGCCAAACTTGGCCTAAGAAAAAAACTGTCAAAAAAATTTCTGCAGCAAGCACATAATGCAATACGATAGGTACTTTTTCACTTTCTTAAATATTTCATTTAAGCTTAGAAATATTTACTAAATGGGAATTTTGGGCCTACAGATTTAATCAGAAGGAAGGCATTTATTTGATTATAGAACCCTGCATTTATTTTTATTTTTTTTGGATATAAGTAGAGATCAATCTAATCTTTGTCAACATCTTACAAATGTTGGCCATGATATCAAGACTGCAATGGTGGAGGTGTGGGAATATTAGGTTTTGTATATATATGGTAGTATATATATTTTGTATATATTAGGGATTTGAGTCAATATTCTTGTTTCCTTTTCAGTTGTAGGTTAAATTGTTATATAAAGTGGTGTAGTATAAAGTGGTGTAGTATATATACAAAACCTAATATTCTCACAGGAGGCTTTGGAGTTCTAGTACTGATGGAAAAGTTTTCCATTGTCAAAAAGTGTGCTAGCTTTTTCATTGGTCTTTTGGATTGTATAGGGAAAAGTGTAAGAATCAGAAGATAATTTTTTCACTTATGCCCTTTTATTTAGATTCCTTTCTAAATTCATAATCCAAACACAGTCTTAAGAGGCAAATCTCTTACAGGTAACACTTCAAGGTCTAACAAACTGGACCTAACTTAGTTTGGCCACCCTTTGCTGTCAAAAGACAGGATTGATGTTTCCAAGTCCTCCACACTTTGGAGATCTCTCTTCCTCGAAAAGGGAGTTCTCTCCCAACTAAGTTCTTTGTAATTAGAAATTGTTGTATCCATTAACACGTGGGTCTCGGACAAGAGTGGTGCTATGTATTGATGAAGGGTGTTCAATTGAATACCCTAAACTTATATATGATATGTAAAGAGTGGTAGGTTAGCTTAGCCTTGAACCCCTGAACATTCTATTACCTTAAAAATTACAGAACATTTGGTCAAAAGTAGGAGACCACATGACACCCATAAATAAATATCAAGTCTAACAGCGACACAATTCATCAGTAGACAATAAAAATTGGCATAGGATTGAGTAGGTCAACCCTTATCTCCCACTAACCTACCCTTGTAGTCTCATTACCAAAATGTGAGATTTCCCATTACATTGGTTGGAGACACCAGGGGATATCCCACTTTCTTGTCTTCTATTGATTCTATTCTCTTATTTTTTTAACAAGACTTTGTATTCAGAAACTATGTATGGTGTAGATATAAATTAGGTGTGTTGTTTATTTGTTTGTTTGATTAACAATTGTTTTCTTAGTTATTTTTTATAGCAAATTCTGTAAAATTGTAATTAGATTCCTGAGTAATATATATAGAATTGAAGTAAAAATTTCTTTGCTTATGCTTAACACACAATATTTGGGGTGTCTTTCAAAGGAATACCCTGATAAGAATTTTTGGAGTCACTTCAGAAAGAAAATCAAGAAAATCCACTATGGTTTTTTCTTTTTTGCAAAAAATTATACTTTTTAAGAACAGTAAGACAATGACCCTTGACGGGTCAAATTTGCATTATCAATATTAAGGGGTGTAAAATCTTGACGAATCTTCCATGCCGTGCCACGCACTGCAGAGAATAGTTGTCCTTTCTCACTAGATGGCATCATTATATATATGTTTTACTAAACTCATTTAATTAGTTGAAGTTAAAATTGTGGCTAAGCATAAACATAGAATCCAAAATGTTCCATAATCAAATAATGAAGCACACCAGTCCAATGGTGTGAAAATGACATGTATACACATACCTGAGACCTTAACAAAAGACCCTTGAAGCCGCGGCTCAGCGAAGAAAGCTAGCCAAGCCAATTGCGTAGCCGAAGCCCACTTCTCCACAGCTTCCTCCACACATCCACAAGCCGCCATTTTCTGAGCCAGCCACAGCACCTCAGCAGCAAGCTTCTCCGCCGAACTCCCCAACCCCCGGCGGTTCATCTCCTCTCTCGACTTCCCGAACCGGGTCCACGCCACATCCCGAACCGCCCTCAAAACCCTCCTCACTTTCTTGTAATCTCCCCCTTCTCGCTTCTCACCCGTCGTCATCGCTTCATCACTCGGACCGCCAAGGTCCCGTTTCTGATCCCGGTCCATCACAGCAGCCTCAAACTGCCTCAAAGTCCTCGAAAAAGCCGCCGAAAGAACCGCACAGTTCACCGCACGGAGCGGTTCAGACCGCTCCTGGAGATTCTCTTCTATAAGCCTCTCCGCTAAAGATCGAACAACTTCATACTTCCTAGAGCTGACCGGAATATCAGTAACGATCGACAACAACTGCGAAAGCGCTCGAGCGATACCCGAATCACCACTTCCGCCGCATCCGCCTCCGCCACCGTAGCCGGCGGCAGATGCGGCGGGGGGGACGTAGTTTTGGGATTTGGGAGGTTTGTGAGAGTAATTGTAGGTTTCAGGGGAGAGGGAGAGAGAGGGGTGGGGGAGGAGGCGGAGGAGGAAGAGGAAGGAGGAGATGAGGAAGCAGCGGAGGAGTTGGAGGAGCTTGTACCTCTCGGCTAAGGTTAGGAGCGATTTGTCGGCGAAGATGAAGAGAGATGTGAGTATGTTGAGGAAGAGAGGAACTACGAAGGTGGGTGAGTTTTCCATCACAGCGCTTTGTTTCTTCTTCGATTCGATTCGATTCAAGGCTGAATTGTTATTGTTATAGTTATTGTCATGCAGAGCAAGTGTTTGATTTGGGGTTTGTGTGGATGGGTGGGGTAATCGTGGTTGAAAATGGCGGTGGTGGGGGTGGGTTTGATTGGGTGAATGATGATGGAGTTTACGTGAAAGAGGGACCCAGACACGACAAAAATGGGATGTGCTTATGTGGCTGGTGTTTTAGGACCGTTGAAATAATGTTTACAATAAAAAATGGGAGAAATTATTCATTGCCCCAGAAACATTGTTCTATCCCATTCATATTTAGAAAAGTATCCAATTATCTCCTTCAAAGGAGACAAACCAGCCGTAGGACCCACTCTTTCCACCAATAATAACTAGGTTGGAGCACCACCTAGGATTGCCCTTCGGGCAATGAATAATATCTCAGAAAATAGTGGGCTGCCTACAGTTTTTTTTCCTTTCTTTTAATCAATATTTTGTTTCACAGGAGTTATTTATAAATTCTATTTTGAGGATTTATAACCCAATAAATTCACAATGTATTTTTATGTTTCACCTAATATAATACATTTGAAATTATATTTTAAAAGGTTTTTTTTTTTTTTCATATTAGAAATATTATGTGAATTATTTTATTCTTTATAAATTTTTATTAATATATATATATATTATACCATATATTTAGGAGAGTGAAAATTATTATTATATATATTTCATTTATAATATATATAAAATATTTTATATAAATATAGAATATTACTATTTTTAATATTTTATTTGTCTCAATGTGAGGGATTCACTTGATCAAAAAAATTTATTCACCATTATTTTATAATAAGGTCTTGCTATGCAATGGCGAAGCCAGATCTCAATTTAGGAAGGGGCAACATTGAGTTAAAATCATAGTGATTTACCACAATGTAAATAATTTTGATTCTTAATTGAGGATAAAATAACTAAAAATATTCATATTTAAAATTTTAAAGTTATACTCAAGCTAGTTAGTTTTTTTGCCTTATGTTTTTTATTTTTGATTGTTTATTTATTATTAATATGATTTGCTATTTTAGTTTTGTGAACATAATGATCATTATAATTTAAAATGCAATCACATGCTATTATTAAAAATGAGAATGACAAAATTACATCAAAATACACCCAAAGAAAAAAAAAATGGAAAAGAAAGACATGAGAGAAAATAGAGGAATAATATAGAATTTAAAAGAAAATATATATTTTAGCAAAATTAAATATTTAGAGTGACAAATTACAAGAATTTGTATTTTATTTTTAATTAATGAATCATGTTATAATGAAACTAATGAATTATAATCATAATGAAAATCAATACACCATATAACTAATATAAATAAATATTTTCAAAACTAAGAGAGAGAAATCATAAATAAATAGCAAGGAAAATACAATCTATAACTAGATTGAGATATTTGAATATCTAATCTCATAATGAAATATACAAAAATTTTGACTAATAGATTGACCCTGCTGGTTTTGTAAAGATTTTGTCAAAAACAAAAATAGAAGATGAGATATAAAAAATTATGGCATATTTTGAATTTTAAAAATTAATTATTTTTCAAATAAGGGTAAAAGTGTAATTTTCAAAAATTGAGGGGCACACGTGACCCTCCTGGTCCCAATGTGCCTCCATCCCTGTTGTTATGAAAAAACATTTAGAAGAGAATGTTAATTATATATGTAAACAAATAATAGAGATGATGATGGACTCGCAACAAATATAATGGTAAACTGGTGATGAATAATCACTTTTTTTTGCTATTGTTATACATAATCTGTAATCTCTTTGTTGGTTTGTGTAATCACCCGTATTGTGAAATTTATTGACGGGTATTATGTCGGAGTTGATTCCATACAGATTTTTTTTTAAATGTGCGCCAATATATATGAACTCTTTGATTTTCTATATATATATTATTTGTTGATTTGTTGTATATTAATTTTTTTTATGTTTTTTAGTTCAGCAATAATTTTTATTGTCAGTGAACAATTGAAATAGTCAGTTTTTACTTTTTTTAATTATGTTTCGTATTTTTATATTGCAGTGTTGTAAACACTCCATTTTGACTAGTCTTAAGACTTGGATACTTTCTTCCGAATATCTGAGGATGAAATTTAGAATGTGTTATTTTACGAATTTCTAAATAGAAAAATCGAGTTTAAATTTTAATTCCAAACTTATACTTGTTTTAGTCAAATTATTTTAAACTCATTAAAAAATCTTTTTCTGGATAAAATCTGAAAAAGAGTAATTTTAAGAAAATTGGCTCCCATTTCTGGAGGGATGACCACATGGTTGGTGAGAAACCTCATAGATTGCTACGTCGTTTGTGAATTATTATTGGGTGTGCTGAATTGGAGAAAGAAAGAGGAAAAGCAAGAAGAAGAAGGAAAAAAAAAAAATCGTTTTTAAAATAAGGAAAAAGGGAAGAAAAGTCTGAAAGAGAAAGAAAGAGAAGAGGCCCAGCACAAATAATTTTTTTCCCTTTTCCATGTGGGTTCTGCCGAGAGAATTATTTTGAGAGAGAGAGAGAGAGAGAGTTTTCCAACCTTTCTACCTCTCTCTTCACTGATATATCACTCCAAACACCAAAACACGATTGAAGCTTGACAGATTGTAAAGCATATTCTACAATTGTGAAGGTGTTAAGAAAAAGATTTGGTAATTAAAAAATTTATCATTTTCTTTAAAGGTGAGTATTTATAATTTTTTTTATTTTTTTTATTTTTATTTCTCGTCATTAAATATGTGATTTGATTTATTAGAAATAGTTGGCTGAATCACTTGATGTAATTTCTTTATTTTTTTAAATTTGTTTCTTATTTTACGTATGTGATATAACTTGTTAGAAATGGTTGGCTGAGCCACCTGATATAGTTTCTTTATTTTGAATTTTGTTTCTTATTTTACATATATGATTTAGCTTATTATAAATGGTTGATTAAGCCACCTATCCTTAAATGTTCTAAATAAATTGGTTGAATATTTTGTTAAATTTAACTTATTGTAATAATCTTCAATCTCTACTTCTTTCTATCCTTTTTATTTACTCACTTTCTATAGTTGAAAATAATATCACATTTTCTTTTTCATCTTACTCATACTTTGTATCCATATTTCATGCATTTAAATTCGACTCATTTGCATATGTAAATTTAATAAATTATTATGTGATTATGTGCGTTACCTCTTGCCTTTGAGATGATTTACATGTCATGTTTTAGTACTGAATCTTTAATTGCATTGTTGTGTATATATTGCATTAGGATTTTGCATATAAGGTTATGCATATTTTTTTAACTTTCTTTTGCAGTCTTCTGCTAGACATCAGAAAATACAAGATAAGTATTTATACTTTAGCATCCCGCCTTTATGTATTTTTCTTATTATGTCTAGTATCTTACCATGCGGCTACTTATTTTCTTTGATATAACTTGATGGTTGTCGGTGGATGGAGGTTGTGTGACTTAATTTTGAATAATACTGATTTCATACTTGTGAACTTGATTTCCTTTGAGTTACATATTTTCAATACCCTTTTTAAAAAATGAATGAGATCGTAACATTTCAAAATAAGTGATGCAGTCTATACTTGTTTACTTTACATAATAATTTTTAACCTTTATTAAACAACTAGAATATGAACATATAAAGTCAATAAAACTTATATCATGATTTAATAGAGGCGGATCTTTTGATCGGGTGAGCATGGGTGCTCAATTAATGACATTCGCCCCTCATACCTAATGTTCCGAATTGAGACATTTTTGGTTATGACGAACAATGGCATTGGCACAAATCACGGGTTTCTTAATTTTTCTAAAAGATTAGGTGACGACTTTGAAATCTGGTGATGTAGTCCATTTCTGGCAAAGATTTTGCAATAAAATAAATTTTGTATAAAAATTGTCGAATTTGGACTGTCAATTATGTTTCACATTGCACTTGTGAGACTAAATCAAATAAATCGAGGGTCCGAACCGTTTAACGCGCTCGGGTACCCCTGGGCATGCGACAAGTGTGAATGTTAACACTGATATGAGTTTAGTTTTTTTTTAAGGCTAATTGTATGTTAATTATAAATTATGAACATTCATATTATATTTTGATCTAAATTTTATTTTTTCGAAAGTTAGTTATATGTTTATTGTTTTTGTTGTTAGACAATCTTTACTGTATTTGTAAAATTAATTCTGTTGTGTACTTAACATGGTTCTGGATAGGAACCGGTGTTGGTGTAATAATTGGAGTACCACTTCCAGTTGCAGTTTTAGTTGTAGTAGCCATAATATCTGATTACAAAAAATAAGAAAAAACACACCACAAATTAATTTTCTAGTTACTAAAATCAGAAAATAAATTATAATACAAAATAATTTTATTTCCCTTGTTACTAAAACTAGAAAAATAAAATACCACAATAATTTTCT
The DNA here is from genome assembly GCA_036172215.1 of Camellia granthamiana. Classification (NCBI taxonomy): domain Eukaryota; kingdom Viridiplantae; phylum Streptophyta; class Magnoliopsida; order Ericales; family Theaceae; genus Camellia; species Camellia granthamiana. The sequence continues at coordinate 124,300,013 of CM069908.1, read as the reverse complement.
GTAACACCAAATAATATTCTACAATTGTTAATGACACCAGTATATTACTACTAGTTGTCAAAGAAAATAGACAGTATAATACTACTATCTATCAAATAGTTTATAAATACTATTTGTATTTTCTAACCAGAATATCACTTTGTGAAAACACGAAAAATTAAATACAATAAAGATACAAAAAATATTCTATCTTAAAATTGTTAGACAATCTTTATTGTATTTGTAAAATTAATTATGTTGTGTACTTAACATCAAACAGAATATATAAGAAATAAAAGAAAAATGAGAGAATTGTTTGATTACAAAAATCAAACCAGGAAAATAAAATAAAATAAATAAAAACAGATTTTTATTTTGTTACAAAAACAAAATCAAAATCTAATTTAAATAAATAAATAAAACAGAAAATAAATAACCAACTTACTTGATTAATTTCTTGAATAATATTCTGATCAAGTCCAGTGTTCGACACTATATCCTTAAGACAGATTCGTTATCACCACGATACTTTCAGAATGTGGACGTCTGTCTCCTAGGATGAAATGATCAACAACAAACAATAGCAGCACTACAAATTGTTTGCCCAACGAACACACTAAGTGTTTACACTCTTTCTCACAGAAAATATATACAGCAAAATGCAGAGAATTTTAGTAGAGGAGAAGTTCGAAAATTATTGTAAAAAACCAAATGAGGGGTTGCCTATTTATATAGGTGAAGTGTGGCTTGGTGGCTGCTAATTTTGAATTAAACAGGTACAATACCTGTTCAATTTAAATTAAACAGATACAAAATTTGTAGACACTGTTTGGTTTGAATTTCAAACAATTCAAAAACCTGTTTGGGGTGGATTTGAATTTGAACATATTCGATTAGGACAGATTCGAAACTGTGCAGAATTTCTGAAGAGGTACAATTTTATTTCCAACCAAAATTTGAAATAAAAACGGACAGATTTTATTTATAAATAAAATAAAATTCAAATGTTTTTGGCCAGACAAGCCCAACCTCACACCACGTCCAGCCCGCCCGACCGGACGGACGACGGCTGCGGCGCACGCGTGGTGATTTTTGGGTCTAATGGGTCTAGCCCATTTTGCCCATAACCTCCCTCTCTACAAAACTTAGGTACCCCTTGAGGCACACCCCAAGTTCCAATCCCATGTCTTATAAACCCACTCAAAACTTCCCACCAAATTAGTGTGGGACAAGCAATTTTTCAAACCTTTAAGGATTTTCCACCAAAACTCCATTTCCATGGAGCACACTTTGGCTTCAATTTCCCATTCACTCGATAATGGTTTTGAGCAACCAAATATACCACGTGAATCACAACGCGGCATAAAACGCATTACCACTTAGACCCGCCAAATTTGGCGTACGGGTCTTACCTAAATAATAGACCAAAGTTAGGAAAAATTCTGTTATATACCCAGATTTTTCCAAACCATTTCTAACAATAACCATATTCAAGTACCAATAAATCATGGAGAAAAACCAAAAAAATTTAACGGTACTGAGTTTAAGAGATAGCAGCAGAAAATGTTGTTCTATCTTACAACTCTAAATTTGGCCCAATTTCTCCATGAAGAGGCTCCAACACTTAAAGAGGGTGAAAGTGATCGGCAAGTTGTTGCCGCTGTACATGCTTGGAAACATTCAGATTTCCTGTGCCGAAACTACATCCTCAATAGCTTTGACGACATGCTGTATAATGTTTACAGCCCTCTAAAGTCAGCAAAAGAATTATGAGATTCTTTGGAGAAGAAATACAAGACAGAGGATGCCGGCACAAAGAAATTTGTTGTTGGTAAATTTCTGGATTTTGTTATGGTAGACTCCAAACAGTAATTTCTCAAGTTCAAAATTTTCAAATAATTTTGCATGATATTCATTCAGAAGGTATGTCTCTTAGCGAGTCTTTCCAAGTCACTGCTCTAGTGGAAAAGTTACCACTGGCTTGGAAAGATTTCAAAAATTATTTAAAACATAAACGCAAGGTGATGACCATGGATGAATTGATTGTAAGATTGAGAATTGGGGAAGATAATCGAAAGGCTGAAAAGAGGAATGGGAAAAATCCCATTGAGTCCAAGGCTAATGTGGTTGAACAAGTTCACAAACCACATAACAAAAAGAGGAAGTTTACTGGAGATGGTCCTAAACAATGCGACAACAATGGCAACAACAATGGTAACAAGAAGTTTAAAGGAAAATGCTATAACTGTGGCAAGACTGAACATCGAGCTTCTGATTGCCACCATCCTAAGAAGAATCGCGGAAGTACAAGCAAGAAGACTACCAATCAGGCCAATGTAATTGAACTAGATTACATCTTTGATGGGGTGAATGACATCAACCTCTCTGCTGTGGTGTCTGAGGCTAATTTGGTTGGAAATCCCAAGGAGTGGTGAGTTGACACTGGAGCAACTCATCACATATGTGCGGACAAGAAGATGTTCACTACCTACAATGAAACTGCAAATGGTGAACAACTTTTCATAGGAAATTCTTCTACTTCTACTGTGGCTAGACAAGGAAAGGTGATCTTGAAGATGACATCAGGAAAGGAACTGACCCTCAACAGCATACTGCATGTACCTAACATCCGGAAGAATTTGGTTTTTGGCTCTTTGTTAAGTAAAAATGGTTTTAGGCTTGTATTTGGGTCTGATAAATTTGTATTAACAAATTGTGCTATGTATGTTGGTAAGGGATACATGAGTGATGGTCTCTTTAAATTGAATGTAATGACAGTTGTACCAAAAGTTGCTATTAATAAGATTAACACATCTTTTGCTTATATTCTTGAGTCAAATTTATGGCATGGTAGATTAGAACATATAAATTTTGATACTTTGCGTAGATTAATTGGTTTGGATTTTTTTTTTTTTTTTTTTTTTTTGATCAGCAAAAGAGAACCTTTATTGATGCAAAAACCATACAAAACCAGAGATTACATCAAAAAAGGAGGGGGAAGAGCAGCAAGCTAGCTCACCCCAGGGGTTTGGTGAGGAACCAAACCCAAGAAGAAGAGAAACAAAGAAGAGAACAACAAAATAAACCAACAGACCAATAACAGACCAACCTCATTCCAACATCAGAAATACACATTAGCCAAAAAACACCCAATACACAGCAGCCAAGTAGGACCAAAAGACCTTCACAGCAACAACCTATGCATAGCAACCAACACCCAAAACACCACAGCAGAGCTCCTGGGCTTCAAAGCCCACAGAACAACCCAACCCCAGCAACTCAACAGATCAACCCAGACTGCAGCCCTGCATCCACATAAAACCTGCAAACCACTACCACCCAGCAAAACACCACAAACCAGACTGCTGCCCTGCATCCACATAAAACCTGCAAACCACTACCTGAATCAGATTTAACAGCTACGGGGACAACTACCCACATAGGTTGGATTACCTTTTTGAATTTAGAACCAGCCCACCAATGCAGCAGTGCCTCAATTGAACCTGGCACCACCACATCCACTCCTCTTTCTTTTAAGATGTTCCTAATTTTACTCCTTTTCTCTGGCTTACTTAGACCACGCACATTCCAAGACATTATCTTCATAAATCAATCTGCAAGACACCTAAACTCCTCCGTTGGTTAGTCAGACTTCATCTGCCCCAACCCCATCGGTAATCCTCTCCAAATCTCGGGTTTCCAGCTGGACAATCTGTCTTAACACACTATCCTCCTTTCCACCAAAATCAATGCCTAGTTTTTTCCCAAGTTGGACTGTTGCTTTAGCCTCCTTCATCAGCTTGCCCTTTCTTCTGCTTGATTCACTGAAAGCCGAATGTGAGCTAGATATTGCAGCAGCAGTTGCTCTGAAAATGGCACCCCTATTGAAGCTTTCAGGTAGAATTCTACCTTTCTGAAGAGCCTTACCACCCCTTTTTGCTAATCCACTCCTCCTTACTACGAACATGCCTTTACTGATAGGAGCAACTTGCCCCCTAACCTGACCTAAACTACCCTCACCAGTCTACATACATACTTGGGCTCTCTCGGCAAGGAACTGTGAGTGGGCCACACAATCACTCAAATTTGATAAAGAAAGCCCAACTGGCCTAATGGGGCAAGCTTCACCTTGGATTCTAGGGATCACTACTTCCAAATTAAGATTGGGCCTAACAAGTTCAGGCCCACTTAGGCTCTTCAAGTACCCATCCGTGTGATTGCTGCCAATTAAGAATTGGGGCTGTAGAGCCACCTCTTTTGAAACTTCGCCTACACTCTTCAGAACAACATCATGACTACAACCCCGATTTTTTGAATTTTCCATGCCTGTTCCTGACATCCCTACCATAGGTTGAACCACCCTCCTGACCCTTTCTTCCAAAACGTGTACAGTCCCCTCAACTGTGTCTTGCACTACACTTATCACATCATTAGAATCTGCCACATCAGACCTACTAACATCTTCCATGCCTACCACCACCCTCCCATCTTTGACGCCGGAATTCATGGCACTCAGGTTGCCGGAACTTGAGAGTAAACCCTCAGAGATCTGATGTATGCACTCTCCAGGTCTTAGACTTGCCGGGAAAAGTATCTCTTCAATCACCCTTACTGGGTGCTGCTGCCCATTGCAATCTAACAGGATCACATGATTAATAAACTCACAGTTATTGGTAATAATTCTCACTTTACCGCACGCTAAAGACTTCGGGGCACTCGTGGCTTCATCCTGTTGAACAACCTCTCCCCAAATGTTACCCACCGCCTTGAAGGTGTCAGCATTCCAGAGATTAAAAGGAATACCATAGCATACCAGCCACACACACCTTTCTTGTTTAATAACTTTACCCTTCTCCCATTCGTCCATTGAATCGCACCACTCATATATCCATTCCTCTATTCTACCCTTCCAATCCTTCAGATGTTCCACTGACTTGAATGATAGAAGAGCTACACGGCCACCACCATCTTTTATGCTTACCTCCTGTAAACCTCGTTTGTTACATTCTTCTTTGAAAGCATTAAAAGAAAAAAAGGATTTAAGCTTAATTACTAAACTTTCATAAAGCCATCCATTTCCAACTTCCTGTGCGTTTATGGTTATCGTGGTATTCTCCTTTCGTATACCTTGGACTACATCAACAAAAGATCTCTGACCATTGTACCCTGTTGTAATTTTACCATTCTTCCATTGCTCCGTCTGAACACTTTTACCTATTCTGGCCTCTTCCTTCTTTGAATACTGAGCATTGCTTCCAAACTCTGCCAATTTCACTTTCAAACTCTTATCATCGCACCATATTCCATCCGCTTTCTGGACTGCTACCCTTGCTGCTATAGAGCAGTCATACCGAACAAACCCAAATCTTGAACCAGTAGCTTTTCTCCTTTTATTTGGAATGAAGACGTCCTTTACCACACCATAGCTACTAAACAGAGTAAAAAGACTTCTTGGCACCATAGATTCCGGCAGATTGTCGACAAAAACCGTGATGAAACCTACACCCCTGTAGTGGATCTGCTGAAATCTTGGCCTTCTTGTCCGGGTCACCGGTGTCCACCCTCCTCTTTCCATCATGGAAATCTACTTCAACGCAGAAAAGCCATTTAGTAGGTTTTAGGGGCATGCACTTTGTAAAACGCACTCCCTATAATGAAATGGGATTTAAAAAATTTGTTGGAGTGGTGTTTTTGAATTCTAGCTGCTTAAAATTGGGAAAAAAATTGGTTTGGATTATATACCAAAGTTTGAAATTGATCATAATTATAAATGTGAAATTTGTATAGAAGCGAAACTAACTAAGGCTCCATTTAAATCGATTGAAAGGAAAACCGAACCTCTAGAATTAATTCATACAGATGTATGTGATCTTAAATTTGTTCAAACTAGAGGAGGTAAAAAGTATTTCATAACATTTATCGATAATTGCACAAGATATTGTTATGTTTATTTACTTAGAAATAAATATGAAGCCTTAGAAATGTTTAAACTCTACAAAATAAAAGTTGAAAATCAACTTGGTAAAACCATTAAAATGGTTAGAAGTGATAGGGGTGGTGAATATGATGCACCATTAAATAAATTTTGTGCACAACATGGCATCATTCACCAAACTACAACACCCTATTCTCCTCAGCAAAATGGAATTGCTAAAAGGAAGAATAGAACCCTAAAAGAAATTATGAATGCCATGTTACTAAGTTCAGGCTTACCACAGAACTTGTGGGAGGAAGCTATATTGTCTGCTAATTATGTACTTAACAGAATACCCACAAGAAAACCAACAGCACTCCTTATGAATTGTGGAAAGGTTAACCACCTTCCTACAAATACTTAAAAATGTGGGGGTGTTTGGTAAAAGTTAAAGTTCATGTTCCTAAAAAGACTAAGATTGGACCAAAAGCAGTATATTGTGTGTTTATTGGTTATACTCAGAATAGTAGTGTAACAACCCTCGTATTGATTACCGATTAACCACTGAATTATATACTGATTTCTGTTAAACTGGACTGATAATGACTGATAATTGGATTAACTGAAGTACTGAATGAACTGATTGAAATCGAAACTGAAATTGAATAAGTTATCTATTGAATTGCATATTGCATCTGTTTGATTGATTGAATATCTGTTTAAATCCTTATGTTTGAACTGTTAATTGGAGGCCTTATCGGCGGCCGATTTAGGAATCGTTTAGTGTTTTGTAATCAGGAGAATATTTGTGATTTAATGGTATATTTATCTGAAAAATTGATTAGGAATGATTAAATTAGATTAAATTAAGCCAATTAAAGAGTTCGTCTTATTTACGGATTTGCCATTGAGTGGCATTTGTTTATTCTTATTGCTTGAGCCTTATCACCTAATCAAACATTTGATCAGCCATTTTCCTTTGCTTCCACCGAAATTAGAAGGGAGTTAGAGAGAGGGAATTGATTTTCTTCACATTTTGCTTGATTGTGCTTGAAACTTAAGAGGATTTGAAGTGTAATTGGCAAATTAAGCTTGCTAGACTTGAAATCAACACTCTAGGTAAGGAATCCATTGTCTTCTTGTCATCTTGGAGCTTCATTTTGCATGATTCTTGCTCAATTGTAGAATTAAACCATGTTTGAGTCCATATAGGTTGATTCATGTTAGAATTCATGCATGCATGTTGAATTTGTGGACTTTTGAAGTTGAATTCTTGAGAATGATACATGCATGTCCATGTTTTTATCATAGTCCATGTTTTCAAGTTGTTTTCAAAGATTGGAGCTCAATAGAGCAAGATTTGAACCTTGATTTTGGTTTAAAGTTCATGCATTGCATGATTACAAAGTGTTCTTGAAAATGGGTTTGAATGTTGGATTTAATTGACCAACCTTTGGGGCTTGAATTCATAAATTGAGCTTTAAAACTTGTTGTACTATGAGTTTGAAATGTTTTCCCAGAATTTGGGCCCAAGAGGTTGAGTTTTGGATGGTTGAATGCTTGGTTCGAACTTGGGAGACAAATCTGGAAATTCCAGATTTTGCTTCCTCGCTCGAGCGAAGGATTCCTCGCTCGAGCGAGCACCTTTGTACAAGGATCCGCTCGAGCGAGCATCGAGCGTGGTATCGCGCGTAAAAATCGAGCATCCAGTACTTTTACTGTTCATGCAGGTCGCTCGAGCGAAGGATTCCTCGCTCGAGCGAAGCCTTTGATTTTGGAAGCTCGCTCGAGCGAAGGAAGGCTCGCTCGAGCGAGGCTCCTATTTTCAGCAACTTTTGAAAAATGTCTTCCAACTGTAATTTTGCATCCTCATCTCATCCTAGGCATTCTTAGGCCTAGTTTAAGGCATCTAAATGAGGATTTGGACATAGAACCACACCGAGGAAATTTAGGGATTTAATTATCATCCTTCCCGACTGTGAAACTTAGTGTGTGTTCTATTTATTGACTGTTTAGGGTTGGCTTTCGGGGACGCGCTCTAGCTGCTATTAGCCCAATCTCTGTGAGTAACAGATTGTGTAAAGATATGTTCAAAATGGTTATATTTTGAATACTGAACTGAACTGTTTATTGAACTGATATTGTTTATTGAATGAATGTATGTCCTTTATTTCTGAACTGTACTGTGGCATCCTTAGCACCTACTGTTATTGACTGTTACAGAGCTCTGTCGGTTCCCTTGTGGAACCATACTGTTTACTGACTGATGGCCATCACTACTGTTGGGTCTGTTAAGACCCGGTCCTTTTGGACCTACTGTTTATAGGCTAATGGATGTACCACATATGATTGATTGACTGACATACTGAAAGACTGAAATACTGTTTAATGAACTGTTTTCATTACTGTAAGGACATTACATTCATAACCTCTTTACACTTATTGTTATTCACTGGGCTTTAGCTCACTGTTTATATATATATGTAGGTTCTCAGCAGCCAGACCGGAGCTAGGAGCGTGGGTTAGTCCCCCAGTTTTGTCAAGCCAGCCTATGTGCCTCACTGCGAGGTTCCGAGACGCCATGCTATGGCTTGGGGTGTTTTTGTGTCCCCCACCTGTCTCTTGACTGTTTTGTATAATTGTATAAACCGTTTACTGTACTGTTATCGAGGGATTTGATTCCCGTACTGAATGTTGTATATGATTGTATATAGACTGTACTGTTTGAACTGAATGAATGCATGAAAAATGTTTTTGGCATACAGATTTCCACAGCTCAATGGACACTAGTTATTTACTGTATTGGCTTCCGCCAGGCCCTGTACTCTGTTTAACTGTATTACTGTTCAGCAGGCCTTTGGTAATCTCGGATTACTGGCCAGTTACGGTACTAAACCCATAGGGCCGGGTTTGGGTCGTGACAAGTAGTGCATATCGGTTTCTGACTTATAAATCAGAAATACCTGATATAAAGGTGAACACTATTATAGAGTCAAGGAATGCTGTATTTTTTGAGCATGTCTTTCCTTACAAGAAAGGACAAGAATTAAGTTCACAGAAAAGAACTTATGATTGTACACAAAGTCAAGAGACTAATGACAATCAAACACAAGAGACTAGTAATGGTCTTGACCAGCAGGATTTAACTGATAATGAACCAAGACGATATAAAAGAGCAAGAACATCAAAATCCTTTGGTCTAGATTTTCTAACATACCTGTTAGAAAATGAACCTCAAAGCTTTAAGGCATCAATGACAGGTTCTGAAGCACCTTTATGGAAAGAGGCTGTTAATAATGAAATTAAATCCATTATGCAAAATCATACTTGGGAATTGGTGAATCTTCCACCAGGTTCTAAACCTCTTGGATATAAATGGATATTCAAGAGAAAAATGAATGCAGATGGTTCAATTGACAAGTATAAAACAAGACTTGTAGTTAAAGGTTACAGACAAAAGGAAGGTCTGGACTATTTTGACACATATTCCCCTGTGACAAGAATAACATCCATTCGCATGCTTATTGCTATAGCAGTGTTGTTTAATTTAGAAATACATCAAATGGATGTTAAGATAGCTTTCTTAAACGGTGATCTAAATGAAGAGATTTATATGGAGCAACCCGAAGGGATTGTAGTGTCGGGGCAAGAAAATAAAATTTGTCGGCTCGTAAAATCTCTTTATGAATTAAAACAAGCACCTAAGCAATGGCATGAAAAATTTGATCATGCAATGATTACTAATGGGTTTAAGATAAATGAATGTGACAAATGCATCTATGTTAAAAACACTGACCAAGGATATGTCATTGTTTGTCTTTATGTGGATGACATGCTTATCATTGGAAGCAGTCAAAACATGATCAAATCAACTAAGCAAATGCTTAATAAAAGATTTGATATGAAAGATATAAGGGTCGCAGATCTTATATTAGGAATGAAAATTACTAAAACATTTGACGGATATGCATTATCTCAATCACATTATATTAAGAAAATTCTTGGTAAATTTATCAAGGATGATATGAATTTAGCTAGAACACCTGTAGACATCAGTTATTATTTATCAAAAAATAAAGGTGATGCGATGTCTCAGTAAAAATACTCCCAAATCATTGGAAGCCTAATGTACCTAATGAATTGTACTCGTCCTGACATAGCTTATGCAGTCAGTAAATTGAGTAGGTACACTAGTAACCCCGGAGAAGACCATTGGAAGGCGATCATTCGGGTTCTTAGATATCTAAGTGTCACGACCCAAACCCGCCCCTATGGGTTTAGTACCGTAACTGGCCAGTAATCCGTGATTACCGAAGGCCTGCTTAATAGTAAAGACAGTAATACAGAGTAAAGGGGCTGGCGGAAGCCAAAACAGTAATAAAAGATGTCCAATGAAATGTGACAGTCTGTATGCAAAAAGACTTTTCTGTAACATATTCACATTCATAAGCAAAACATATATGCACCATATGTACAATATTCAAGCTAGGGACCAAATCCCTAATTAGCACAGTACAGTACAAGTCTTAAACAGTATTACAAAACAGAGACGGAAGGGTGAAACTGAGACACCCTAAAACAGCCTTAGCTCGGTCAGACTTGGAACCTCGAGGTGAGGCACAATGGTTGGCTTGACAAAAAGAGAGTTAACCCGACGCTCCTAGCTCCGGTCCGATGCCTGGACACCTACATATAAATATAAACAGTGAGCTAAAACCCAGTGAATAACAAATGCATAAAAGGGTTAAGAATGAATGTCCTTTCAGTCATTAAGCAGTCATATCAGTCATTTAGAAACCATAGCAGTTATATGTGGTACATCCAATAGCAAACATTACAGTAGGTCTTAACAGACCGAACAGTCAATTGATGGCCATCATAACAGTAAACAGTAGTGATTCTAACATGGGAACCGACAGAGATCTCTGTGACAGTAGCAGTACTAGTACAGTAACAGTAAATTGCTATGGATGCCACGAATACAGTTTACAAATAGGACAAACTTTCATTCATTAAACAATAGCATTTCAATAAGCAGAACAGTTGATCATTCAGAAAATATTCATAATTGAACATATCTTTATAATATTGTTACTCACAGAGCACTGGGCTAATAGCAGCTAAAGAGTGTCATCGGATGCCAACCCTACATAGTTACAGAACGAACACACACTAAGTTACACACTTGGGAATCAACAACTTAGTCCCTATCTTGACTCGGTGTGGTTCTACATCAATAGCCTCATTAAGATGCCTTAAACTAGGCCTAGGAATGCCTAGGATGAAATGAGGATGCAAAGATGTACTTTAAAACACTTTTTAAAATTTTCAGAAAACAGGGGTCTCGCTCGAGCGTGGCTTTCTTCGCTCGAGCGAGCTTGTGAAAACAGTGCGGTCGCTCGAGCGTGGACTTCCTTGTTCGAGCGGTCTGTAAAAATGCAAAAAGTGCTGGATGTTGAAAATCTCCGCTCGACGCCCGCTCGACGCTCACTCGAGCGTGAGACACAGTCCTCACTCGAGCGTAGGTTCTCTCGCTCGAGCGTGCGTCTGCGTGTACCAAAAATCTGAGAGCTTGCAATTTATGCTAGAGCCATCATTCCTTCGCTCGAGCGGGGCTCTGAGCAAACGATGGTCGCTCGAGCGTGGAATCCTTCGCTCGAGCGAGGAAGCCAAAATCTGGAATTTCTAGATTTGCCTCCCAAGCTCAAACCAAGCATTCGACACCTCAAAACTCAACCTCTTGGGCCCATTTTCTGGAAAAACACTTTAAACCCATAATATAACATGTTTTGAAGATCAATTTGTAAAATCAAAGCCCAATGGTGAGTCAATTGAACACTATATTCAAATAAACTTCAAGAACAAAGCTCAAACACAAAATGCATGATCTCCTTTAAAATCCAACACTTCAAATCAAGATTAAATTGGCAATTTGATGGAAAAACATGATGAATCCATGGACTTCAACCAAAATGTAAACATGCATGTAGGAATTTCTATGAAAACAACCTCAAGACTTCAATATAAGGACATGCATGCATGAATTAGCTCACTATTCAACCCTCTAAACCATAATTTGACTCTAACCTCCAATAATCCCATGAACCAAGCAAGAACAACTCAAATGTACAAATAAGAAGATGAAT